>JAOVVB010000026.1:17055450-17069664 GCA_028570985.1 Heterobranchus longifilis
TATCAGTGACACACCAGAAATGTCTGCATGTATGAAAAATGATAATATGTCCAGTGATCCTACAGTATTTGCTTAAGGGTGCAATACAATTTTCACCTTTTGTAATTTATCCAACATGTAGTGAGTGGTACTTAGACCTGCCTGTGTCATTATGGAATTATACACTCATTCATTTTCAAATTAATTTTTATACTACATCTCTAAATGAATCAAAATTGGAACACTACATTTCCTATATTTTTGTACTCTGTCAAAGTATTTTGTAAATGATACAAATTATTTCATTAGCAAGCAATCTTCCTTTCAGCTTTTCAGTCAGTGTCCTGGTAAGAAAGCTTATTGTGCTCACTAAAGCAAAAACTCTATTTCTTGTGTTCTGCTTCTTTTCCCTACAGGCAGTAGGCGAGTGAGATGGGCGTTCGTTTAGGCCTCCTGAGCGATGCTCTGTGGCCGCCACTGCTGTTGTTGCTGTTACTCTGTGCCTGGCATTGCTGCTGGGGCAGGCCATTCACGATGCCTGATCCAACTGTGAATGTAGCGGTGGTGTTCAGTGGGTCTGCCTACCAGGTGGAGATTAAAGGGCGCCTGAGCCGGGAAAACTTTCTGGACCTGCCTCTGGAAGTGAACCCCATCACAGTGCTGGTGAATGACAGCAATCCTCGGGCACTTCTGACACGCATATGTGACGCACTGGCTGCTAATCGCGTTCATGGCGTGGTCTTCGAGGACAACATTGGCTCTGAGGCTGTGGCGCAGATCCTGGACTTCATCTCGACGCAGACGTCTGTGCCTATTGTAGGAATCAGTGGGGGATCTGCTGTCGTCCTGCCGTACAAGGTCAGAGTTGGGTGCTGATGCTGCAGTACATGTGGTACTCTATCAGCTGCATACAGTATATTCGCCATGGGTTGTAACACACATTTCTGAGAAGTATATTATGGAGGCTATAATGTTCACATGGTGCTCACTAGGACAAATGTTATTTAAAAAGTAGCTTAACCTATCTTTGTCCTTGGGGTCAAATTTCCCCTATTCGTTGTTTAGCGTCTATAAATATATAGTTGCCTTTTTTCTTTTGTTTGATGACTTTTCCTAATTTAGTGGGGTCAACTGGATTCACAAAGTTTATATGCATCAATGTTCTTTCGAGGTCAATTTGATCCCAGGCTCAACTAATAGGTTATAATAAATAGCAATATTTTACACACATTGTTTTAATTTAATAATCTTTAAAAAATGTCCTTCTGCTTTTCGTTTCTACCTAATCATACCTATAGCAGGCTGGAAAACACAAGTCAAAAGTCGAAGAAACAGCAAGTTTTTAGGATACTGACACTAGAAACGCAATATTTCCAGCCACCTCGTCATGCTTTCTCTTGTATCATAGCTTTGATTACAGGGAAACACTACGAAAGGATGAAAATGATGTTTAACAGTTACCCTTTCTTTGCAATCCATGCCCTCACATACTTTAACTCTGGAGAATGTCTAATGGCAGTAAACTATACTAATTACAATAATATACCATAGTATTACCATGGTAAGAACCATAGGACATTATAGAGTACCAGGGTAGGTACTATGACACTTCAGTGGGTACCATGATTGTACTATGGTGTATACCCATGTATTTGGTGAATACGAAGATACAGTACTTATTGTGTACCACAATGCCTCCTACATCTAATATGATATGTTTATACTTTTAGATATGTTAGTTACTAGTATAGTATAGACGCTGTTACATACTCATAAGGTACTGTATATTATATATACCGCTGTATAAAAAATATATTTTTGCCAGTATACTGGTATGTGTTTTTTAGTTACTTGTTAAAACCATGCACCATATTATAATACATGCACTGTTGTACCAAAGTATGTACCTGGGTAGAACTATAAACCACAGTGTGGCACATGTAGCAAATAAGTACCATGAAACACCTGAATAAAATCAGGGCATGAAGGTGGTATTAGACATAGCTGAATCACAACATTATGTGTGATAATGTTTTTTCACCTTATGTACCTTGGGTGTAGAACTGCTGAAAAGGAAGGTTACTGTGTTGGGAACAAGGTCAAGCTTTACTCACAGAGCTACTGTTGTGTTTGTACTCCACAAAAATAAAAATGTCCTGCTGGTGAGCACCAAGATGCTGTCATGAGTACCAGAGAGGACAGAAAACCACAAAAGGTCTTGGGCTATTTACTTTCTAAATTTTTTCTGAGGTTGATTGACCCTCTCCATAATGTATAACACTATCACTGTTAATAAGAGTAGTTTCTCTTTCCAAATGGTTTAAATAGCAAAAACTAAGAACTAATATAATAGACAAAAATGTCTCTGATGAGATTTGATGTTGATCTGTACATTTTTCCATAGTCACATAATAGGTATTCTGACTGTAAAGGGGGTTGGGTGGAGGTTATATTTTATTTAAAGGGCTATTTAGGTAGTCAACAAAGAAACATAAAATACCTAAAAATGAATTTTTTTCACTCACTCATCACCTATATTGTTTTTATCCTGTATACAGGGTTGCGCGGGGGCCTGGAGCCTATCCATGTAGACTTAGGGCACGAGGTGGGTAACACCCAGGACAGTGTGCCAAACCATTGCAGGGCACACACACATGCATACATACTACAAGCAATTTGGGAACGCCAATTACCCTAATCTGCATTTCTTTGGACTGTGGGAGGAAACTGGAGCACCCGGAGGAAACCAACCAAGCACGGGGAGAACTCCATGTAGAAATCGACCCTGGCGGTGCAAGGCGACAGTGCTAACCACTAAGCCACCATGCCGCCACAGGAAAATCCAACACCCTGGAAACACTAGAAAACACCTGGAAAAAAAGTAGAAATGCCATTTGCTGTTCCTTAACCTCAGTTCATACTGTAGCTAGAAATGTGTATGTGTGCTTTTTTTTATCCAGTATGTGCAGTTCTGTACCTGTTTAGCTAGTAGTATATCCCAAACTATACACAAATTAGTATCCAAAATTAAATCACCACAAATATAACCTGGCCATTAAGGATGCTGTAATACTTGCTCACATGCACTCTGTCCTACAAGTTTCAGATCTTTCAATTCAGAGATGTGTCTTTCAAATGCATCCTGCAATTGTTGCATCCCATTCTGGAAGCCTTCCAAAAGAAGACGAACCCAAATATTTGTATCTATTTAAAACAAATTATCTGTTTACTCCTAATAATGTATTTATACTCAGTTACATCCCTATTACAAGCAGAATATAAACATTATATAATGAGATGTCTGTGGCTCCCAGTGAGGCGAGGAAAATGTCCAATTTGAGGAAACCCTCCATCCAACACATTGCTGGAGTAATTAGCATGATAATTAACCGAGTCATGACTGTCATTATCGCTAACATCCTCAGCTGGTCAGCCCATCTTTGGTGACTTTTGGCACTGAGATAAGGACTTACACGGATACAGATAAATGCCCTCTGCTGTTTCTCACTATGTGTTCTTGTGCTAATAATTTACATTAATTAGATGCATCACACGCTAACAGCAAGACTGTAATCCTATTATTTTTCATCCGATAATTCAAATACAGAGACGAATTTAGGACTACAAATTCTATTATGAATATAAGAAAATAACCGCAAACTATCTGTAGGTGACAGGAATGCCAAAAAAAAATAAAAATTTAATACTTGGCCATTGAGGAGCTTCTAATGAGAACTTCAGCTCATATTTTATAGCAGCACACGTATTCAGTTTCCCCTCCACATAAGCACTACTTTGAGTCAAGTGATGGTGCTCCAGCTAACAATCCCTTTTAAATGTCAGAAGCGCTAATAAAAAGGAGACATTTGTAAAACGGACCGATGTGGAATCGTCTGCAGAGCCCCAAAGGATGAAAATTTATGAGTTTCTTGCAGGTTTCAGCTTCAGAGCCAGATTTTAATTACAATAAAACAAGTGCACTCACACATTACATATCTCTGAGTGGTAATGTATGTCCCCTTAGAATATAAGCAGTCAGAGTGAAACACAGCTACAAGGTCCCGATGAAAATGCCTGCTAATCTAGGCAACTTGGGATTTTACGGCTTAAATACGGATAATTGTGAGAACCGTAGCTGTGATAAGAATGTGCATACTCAAAAGCAGCATGTTTTTTTCCCTTTAGGTCGGTCCGTTAAACTAAGTTCCAGATTTTTTTTTTTTTCAGGAAGTATAATATTAGCAACTTTACAAAACTCAACAGAGGGACTGAGTTGAATACAACATGAGCACAAGGAAAAAAAAAAGACTTTTAATCGTTTTTTTTTAGAAAGAAATTTATTGCATAGGAAAGGATTAAAAGATTAATTTAAAAAAGATTAATCCCTCATAGGGAAGTGTGAAAGGAGAAAAAGGAGAGAAATTAATCATTCATCAACTGACCTGTTGGACAAGAACCAATAAATATTCAGACACGGGAGTCAGAGGAAATTGGACATTATGGTCTCCGCAACTTCATTAGATCCTAACAGCTGCTTGGGTAATAACACTCTCCCCAATCTTCTCGCACAACATTTTCTCCTGTTACTCAGGTTTACTTCCCTGTCCAATAGCCAAATGGATTTTGGACCTTTGTAAAGGAATTTGGGCATCTGTGTAGTCTCCCTGAGACCCTGAGGTCATTTGCAGTGTAATATCTTTCCCTAAGATCATTTTCCCTATAATTATTCAATTTTTACATCAACAATAGTTGACAACTCATTACAAAAAATAAATAATTAATTAACCACAACATTATATAAAGGCACATTGTCTCTAATTGTGTTGTGCCACTGTATTCTGCCCCTTAGTACACGTGGTTTATGGGTTTCAATCCCAGCTGTGTCACATGGCCCTTTATGTTTCACTTGTCATTAATCAGAACAGAAACAGAAACTGATTTGGTAATTTGTTATATCAAAAGTGGTTTGATGAGATGGAAGTACACAACTAAATGTTATTTAAGGGGAATAAAAAAATAAATCACCTATATGATCTTCACACAAGTCCCTGTGTCATTCAATATAATCAGGTAGTCAGCTGACCTCATAGTTGCGGCACATAACGTTGCTGAAACCTGACCTGACCAACAAAAGCAACATCAGATCATAATACTGCCCCCAAAGGCTTGTACAGTATGCATTAGGCATGATGGTGCATCATTTCATCCACCTCTCTCATTAGCTTGATGTGCCCATCACTATGGAATAGGATAAATCTGGACTCATTAGACATGACCTTTTTCCAATTCTCCACAACGCCATTTTTTCCAATTACCCTTGCTGATAAGGCTACACAGCTCTTAAGTCCCAATCACTTGAGTTCACTTTTCGTTGTGTGTGTGGAAATGCTCTTACCCATGGCCGCAGGGACTAAAAGCCAGCCTTTCCATTTTGATCCCAAAGAAAAGTCAATGCAGCTCATAATTGCCAAAAATGTCTAGTGCTAGCCATGAAAGAAGGCTTTCCATAACACCCAGTGCACCACAGCCCATCATCTGCATGTACACCGCCCAAGGTCACTTGAAACTAAATCTGTTTGACCATCCATGGAATGTGCTGGACAGATCCATGGTGGCCCCACTCCACAGTCTACACCACCCAAAGGATCTGCTGCTAACATCAAGACACATCCAAAGGTCTTGTGGAGTCAGATCCTGAGGAGCCAGAGCTGCCCTAGTGGCATACATAATGCTTAATGCACAACAGAACAGGTGGTTTGGACATGTTCAGAGGAGAGATGTGAATATATCGGTAGAAGGATGCTAAGGTTTGAACTGCCAGGCAGGAGGTCTAGAGGAAGACCAAAGAGGAGATTTATGGATGCAGTGAGAGAGGACATGAAGTTAGTTGGTGTGAGAGAAGAGGATGCAGAGGATAGGATTAGATGGAGGCAGATGATTCGCTGTGGCGACCCCTGAAAGGGAACAGCCGAAAGACAAAGAAGAAGAAGACCAAAAGTCACAACAGAAGGCATGTGGATTTTACATACGTGGTATCTTTACCAGCTGGAAACACATGAGAGGTTCATAAAATGTAACATCATACATTGAAAATCATACCAGCATGGCTCCAGATGGCAAATAAAATAGTCACCAAAGTGCCTAATGTTTTTATTTTAGGACTAGCTTTTATCTACGCAGTCACCAGTAGTGACAGTCCACAACTAACTAACTAAATGAATGAATAAATAAATACATTTTAAAAGGCAAGCAGCGATCTTTAAAACTTTGATGAACTCTCCCACTCCCCATATTTCATCAGACCGTCCAACTGTTGTACGTTACTGAACATTCCGTAAGCGCTCTTACGAAAAATTTAACAAGGCTAAATTAAATGATAAATTTAATGTCCATTGTGCATGCTCATTAAATGTATCATTTTATTTTGCCGTGTGAAATTTATTAATTATATTAGGTATAAAATTTTTTCCTTTTTCCTCTTCAGCTTTCAAATTTGCGCGTAACATAGCTAGGGCTTCACCCCAAAACTGGTTTCTCTAGGCTAGAAAAACCGACTTGGTTTGCTTAAATATTTTTGGTCTGTGTTGTGCTCACGTTATAATTGTCTGTACTATCACCTGAGAATCAAATTAGCGATTTCTGGATAATAAGGTGAACACATTTCTTTTCAGCCACTAGGCATGGGTGCCAAATTTTCAAAAAAAGGTGAACAAAAAAGGAAACATCTTAAACATTTAACATTCGAAATGTTCCACAATTTTTAGTTCATTATTTAAAGGTATTTAAATGTAATTAAAGTTGTGATAAGGCGACACGGTGGTGTAGTGGTTAGCATTGTCGCCTTGCACCTCCAGGGTCCAGGTTCAATTCCCGCCAGGTTTGATTCCCGTCTCTGTGTGCATGGAGTTTGAGCATGTTCTCCCCGTGCTTGGTGGGTTTCCTCCATGGACTCCGGTTTCCTCCCACAGTCCAAAGACATGCAGATTAGGCTAAATGGCATTCCCAATTGCCCGTGTAGTGTGTACTGTATTTGTGTGTGCCCTGTGATGAATTGGCACCCTGTCCAGGTTGTATTCCGCCACGTGCCCTAAGTCTCCTGGGATAGACTCCAGGCCCCCGTGACCCTGTATACAGGATAAAGCAGTATAGACGATGAGTGAGTGATTGAGTGAAATGTTCTGGGGACACACCAATGCATCTAAAATGCAATATTCAGGTTTTATGCCTGCTGCACATGAGCATATGAGTGCGCACCAAATACTGAAAAACTCCACTTTCCATTCAAGTTATTAATATTAACTGCAGTCTAGAGTATTTACACTTAAAGTAATCTAAATGTAAAAGGTTTGCAAGCTTTAATCAGTTTACTGCATATATAGTTTCTGTAAACAGACCCATGCTGCTCGCAGCATTGTTGAAAATAGTTTTGCCTCTGGTTCGGTTGTTTTTATATGTGATTAGTGCTGACACTTCACCTGGGCCTCTGGGCTCAGTGTGATGTTGGTTTACATAATGAAGCTAGCCATGTCAATTCAGCTGCCCGTGAAGTCCTAGTGAGCGCAGCTGCATAGTCAGAAATAAAACATTCAGATTACTTAATATATGTTCTCATGTGTGATGTGATGTTGAAAGATGATGTTGTCTGACCTCCCAGTTGAGTTTTGATAAACTGCCATCCAGTCTACAGCTTTTCTTTAAAGGAGGCAGTCAAAATGACTGTCATCAATATTACATAATTATTCGAACAATGAATCACACGACTGACCTGACAAACCTTTAAAATGTGACATCACTCATGCTGTGCTGACGGCACACACTTTAAACGGCGTTCAGCTGGCAGAGATGGAGGGAGATTCAAGTGTTGGAGCGACCAAGGTCGGTGTTCAAAGATGCAGCTTATGTGGCACAGCCCTCATTAATGCCCACCATGGCTAAGCCTCATGGCACCATGACAGCTGTCTCAGGTTCAGGTTGATTAAATACCCTTTTTCACAGAGTGCCACCCTGCTGCCTAGCCTGCCAAGAGAAGAGGGGAAACACAATAAAATCCATCCAGATTTGTGACAAATAGTAACCTTGGCTTATGAATGAATTACCCTTAGAACTATAATTGGTATGATTTAGTTAGCAAACTGTCAATAATAGGTATACAATGAACCAAAAAATGAATTTAATACACTTCAGTTGTTATACTGCATTTGTATGGCATCTTCCCCATTCTATAATATCTTGCCATACCATAGTCTCCCTGAAAATAACTAAACATTGAATGTACATATATAGCTCAGCATGACCAATGCATATTGCATATCTCATACTTATATCTTCATGTCTCTCATTTTGAAACATTAAACAATGCTAAATGAACCAGACTGTGGTTACACTAAATATCATCACAGCTGAAATTCACCTCCCTGTGGCATGGTTACATATTTATGTAGAGAACTTGTCAAATGAATGACTAATTTCTCTGTGGTTCTCTTTCTTTGCCCAACTGTTCTGCTGTTCTGTGCTTTCAGTCCATGTGACAAAAGCATGCCTTCTGGGCTTGCCGGTCCCAGTTGTGCAGGCATTCCCTTTTATTCATACAAGTGTTTTTTTTCTTTCTTTTTTTTTTTCTTTGCAATATAGAAAAGCACTCCGTATTATATTATATTGCCTGACATCAGTTATAGAAAAAGCTTTAACCGCCTAAGATCTGGTCTTTACAGTTGTGTACATACAGTAGTAAATTCTTCTTACTGTTTATCTTTATAAGCACCAAAATATCAACTTAATCAATGCGTTCAAAAACAAAAGGAAAGGGAAGTTTGGCAAGAGAATTATACCTAACCCTCCTCATATGAGGATCATACAAGGATATATAGACATATATATATATATAGAGAGATATATAGATTAAGTTGGGAGAAAATGTAATATGCTCTTATGGGGGCCTATCAATATGTACATTGTATTTATGCACCTTATGGGAAAGATAAAAATGTGTACACTAACTAGGATGAACACTAGGCTAGTGGATAGGGACTCAAATATGTCAGGTTAAAAGGAACTAACTGTCCTGTAGTTACTGCAAAACTACTACTCCCCTGAATATTAATCACGGACTATGTACTATGTAAAAAAAAAAAATCCTGACACTAAAGTATAGTACTGCAGATACAGTATGTGTTAGTTTACTGGCAACTGCAAAAAACCTAGAACTATAGTTAGTTTCATGCAAGTAATTTGATATACTGTAAAATATACAGTAGAGTACAACAGCACAAGGAAATTTAAATATATGTATCACTCCTCTTAACATCCTAATTGTTGCTGTTAGTCTTTTGGCTGGTCCAGTCAGGGAATCACCACAAGGCACCATCCGATCCACACATAACTCGGTACGGGTATTACGCCAGATGCCCTTCCTGACACAACCCTCACATTTTTATCCGTGCTGGGATTTACGCATTGGGTGGGAATTGAACCCGGGCCTTCCACACAGAAGGCGAGAAAACAACCACTGAGTCACCAATGCCCCTCACAGTCGTTCTAATAATCGTTAATTACACCAACTCTCAGGTGCCACTTGCCAGCTTAATGCTAGTTCCACCAGGTGCAAAAGATGTGATGGTGGAGCCAAATAAGTGATTAAATAAACAAACAAATCATAATTTTTTAATAATGAATGTTTGTGGAACTGTTGTATGAACGCGATATCACGCTCAAGGTCACGCATGATATTTCTTAAGTAAAATCCACATTGCACAATTTTCTTCCTAAACTGATTTTGGCTATTTCCCACTCAACTGTCAGTTCCTATAGCATATACTAACTGTGGAGAGTGAAGATTAACACATGCTTGACACATGATGAATCTTTTCTAACTTCTGCTCATGATGCATCACAGGGCAGCTTAACACAGTCTGAGAAAAGTGTCTAACTGTCCTTGTCCAGTTTCATGAGCCCAGAGAGGCCCAGGATTAGCTAATGTCACTGTGATTTACTGTACAGAAGAGAAGGTATGCCATCCCTCCCACTCAGGAAACATGGGTAATATAAAAAACCTGACATGGGACATAAATTAGGAGTGAAAACCTTATTTTTTTCGCATAGGAATTCAGGAACTTGGTAAAGAACACATACATACGCATTAGAGCAAAGACGGTGATGACATTCCAAATAAATTATCAAAAGGCACTGCATCAGATTTATCAGTTTCGTTCATTTTAAAAATGCCAGTAAATCTTCCTGATGAAATCATGCATCTTCCGCACGCATGTGATGTTGCTTCATTCGATAGCAGATAAACTGTATTTATCTTATGTATTATTTATCTTATTTTAAATGTATTCACACTATCTGTTTAAATTATCATAGGAGGCAGTAGTCTATGCTAGTCTAACATTCTTTTTATCCTATTTCTTATATTTTCCTCACTTCAGTATCGCGGGCGTCTAAATACTTAGGGATACTTTCGTAAATATCAATTTATGTGTGGTGTCCAATTGTCTTTGTACAGTATGTTTTCGTCTGTGTAAAGTTCGAGCAAACACTTTACTTCGGCATTACTTTACAGAGATTCTTTAGCAGATTCTGTCTCGCCTTCCGTGCTCGGGAATGCATGAATCTTCTCGAGAACACCTCTGCAAACAGTCCAGGGATTCATTCATTCATGTTCCCGAGCCTGGAACAATTGCATGCTCACAGACAAAAATTAACTGGTCCCGGGGCCACTTATGCTTGAAAACAGTTCCCAGACCCCAGTGAGAAAACGCCCTTAGTTCTTAGACCATCCTGTTATTATCACAGGCTAAAACCTATTTTATCCTGGGGATATTTTGCTCAATTACTAAGCTAATTAGGGCAATTACAACCTGGCATCATTGCCAAGTTTAATCTCCTGCTTATCTGAAGGGAAAGTAAGAAATCTCCCCTGTTGATTCTTAAAAGAATGCAACATATGAAGCAGACAGTGTTCTTGAAGGAACTGTTAAGTTACACAAGTTGTCAATTGTGATTCATTTTTAGTGAGGAAACATTAGAACATCAGGACTGTACGCTGCCTGTTGGATCTAATCAGAGCAAGTGTCCATAGGGCTGCTCTAAAATGAGAAAGAAATCAAAGCACATTCTCTATTGCCAGGCAATCATGAATTGATGCATTACTCACGCCACTGGCTGGCCTGACAGGAAATAAATCAATGATAGTAATAATTTTTGAGAAGCAGGCACTGGGGATGTGAGTGGAGAAGATGGGACAGTGTAAATGCACAGCATTATAAGTGAAGGACATTGCCTAGTAATGTGGACACTCCACGCATTTTTAAATCCATCATTTGCTTACAGGGGCCACACGGTGGTGAAGTGATTAGCACTGTGGCCTTGCACCTTCAGGGTCCCACAGTCCAAATATAGTACATGCAGATTAGGCTAATGGGTGTTCCCAAAAAATGACTCCCTGTAGTGTTTGGATGAGTGTGCGAGTGTTGGTGTGTTCGGGTTTTTGTCCGGGGTGTACCCGTCTTGTGCCCGAAGTCTCCTCAGATAGGCTCCGAGCTTCCCATGACCCCTTACAGTATAAGCGGTAGGTAGAAAAAAATGAAAGAATAAATGAATTTGTTTACAGACTGTCTGTGTAACTTGTTGTTTGGTTTATGATCTTCTGAATTGCCCCTTCAGCTTTGTTTGGCCAATTTTCCCCTTACTGTTCTGCTTCACATTCTTTTGCATTTCCATATGGAGAGAACTTAATAGATTTGCTCTGCAATCTTTCTCCTCTGTTTTCACTCTGGCCAAACTGCAGCAGACTGTAACTTTTCTGATGCTTTAAACAGAGTAATTTCTCTTTGCATATTCTATTATCTAAGAGCACTGACCTATTACAGATGAATTTTCACATCACCAGAGTTTAGGTCACACTTCAAGTTCAGGTCTTCAGGACAGCCATTTTAATGGAAAGACTTTGAGTGAAAGAAATTGTTAAGTTCAGTAGCTGCTTTATACTGATTAGCATTGCTGTGGATGCTAAGCCTTTTCCTGGATCACTGGGTGTGAGAGGACTACACCCTGAATGGGACATCACGGCAATACTCACGCACATTTGCAACGAGGGGCAATTTATAGTCATCAATCCACCTTCTGGCATTTTGGGAGATAAGAGACGCCTCACAGACAGTAACTCAAGCACAAAATCAAACCTGGGACTCTGGAAGAGTAAGGCAGAAATGCCGTCCCCTAGAGAACTACGGTACTTTTTAGAAATCACAGTTTTAAAGATAAAAATGATCAAAGCAGTAGTGATGCAATTATATTGTTCAATCAAAGCAATACTTCTAGAGTAAATGCAAATACTCTCTTTTCTGTTCAAACAACGTTATGTTCTTGAATTGATTATTTAAATGAATCATTACAGATTAAAATGCCAAAGAGAATAATTCACATCATTGAAATGTACTGAGTATGAGTACAGATCCAATGCAATTGCTATTTTAACCCACTCTTCTAATATGCCCTTAAAGTGTTTTATATTTAGGCCAAAGATCAGTCAGTGAGAAAAGCTTTGTGATTTTTAGAGCATTGAAAGGGGTCATTGCATACCGGGTGGAATAAACCAGAACATCTCTCATTTCCAGTTGCATGAGCAGGCTTAGCCTACTTTCACAATGCTTCAAACATTTTCTTTGAAGGACACCAGACCATGAAAGCTAAACTGCATTATGTGCAGTGCTGTGGAACATTATGAAAATGGTGACATGGTAGAAGTTCGGTTGTAGTTTTAGGTAAATGAAAATGACCTCTTGTCATATGCAAATGAGACTAAAAACAAGACTGGGTTAAATAACTACATTCAGCTTTCTACAAGCAGCTTTAGAAATAATAGAGATTTTTTTTCATGTACAGAGGAGCCTTTTCAACATTTCAACAGCTGTTATCAATAAAACTCGAACTGAATTATGGCAGCAATGTGTAGTATTAAGTTTTCTCTGAAGATGTCAGTAGTCACACCATTATTGATGCTATCATGTGACCGTCAGAAGAGAGGCATATATTTTTCATGTTGAAGTGTGTATACATTTTTTGGGCCCCTCTGCATTAGCTATAGTATTATTTCTTAATTAGTTAATAGGGAATTTTCTTTGCGTATCAGTAAAGAATCTATCTATCTATCTATCTATCTAATATTTCTGATGTTATTGATTGGCAAAACTTGTGACATGACACTGATACTGTTCATAAGTCTATGTGACGGTTCATGCACTATATAGTCAGTAGTTAGCATTTTTCTGATATTATTATTTTAGGACCACACAGGAGCTGAATGCTTATCCTAATGGTCAAATCTCTTTTTTCAGGATGATGGCTCCAACTTCCTGCAGCTGGGTGCTTCCATTGAGCAGCAGATCAATGGCATGTTTAAAGTGATGGAGGAGTACAACTGGGACAGTTTTGCAGTGGTGACCAGCCAGTACCCTGGTTATGAGAACTTTGTGGATTACATCCGCTCCTTCACAGACACCTCCTATTTTCTGTGGGAGCTACAGAATGTACTGACATTTGACATGTCAGCTGATAGCGTGAATGACCTGCGCGCACAACGTCTCCTACAGCAGGTTGATGCTCAGGTTCTGTTGGTCTACTGCTCATATGAAGAGGCACAGTATCTGTTCACCATGGCAAGAGAAGTGGGCCTGGTTGGACCTGGCTACATTTGGATTGTCCCCAGCCTGGCAGTGGGTAACCCCAACCTGCCACCACCTGACAGCTTCCCTGTTGGCCTAATCAGCATCATCACAGACCGGTGGAAGATGAGTCTAAGAAACAGGGTGAGGGACGGCGTAGCCATCATAGTGAAAGCGGTGGAGAGTTTCCGTAAGCAGAGAGGCTTTATACCTGATGGACATGCTGACTGCCAGTCCAGTCGAGTGAAGCCAGAGAACAATGACACGCTCTTCAGGTGAGTCAGGAGAGGGAGGGACTGAGTGAGGGAGGTGATAAGGGGAAAAGGATAAATAGAGGATGTTGCTGTGTTTAAGTGCAAACCAAAAAATAACAAACAAACCAAAAAAAAGTGAAAAGAGTGCAAGAACAAAAATATAACACAGTCAAATGTCAATACAGTGGAATCTTGGATTACGAGCATAATTTGTTCCGGAAGCGGGCTCGTATTCCAAAACACTCGTAAACCAAAGCAATTTGTCCACATAAGAAATAATGTGAATTATAAAAAAAAAAAAAATCATAAAAAAACTC
>JAOVVB010000026.1:17081483-17092692 GCA_028570985.1 Heterobranchus longifilis
TGATTCATGTTTGTGGCTGTAATGTGACAAAATGTGGAAAAGTTCAAGGGGGCCAAATACTTTTGCAAGCCACTGTACATACATACACACACATACATACACACACACACAGAATATACAGTATATAGGAAAAGTTGTGGAAAAAGGAAAAGAATGTATTCAAATTGTTACTTATATTAGTTATGCTTCACTTTTTACTGCTTAAATTCTGTTCAGCCATTTAGATGTCAGGAAGGTCTCTTCTTTTTTTATCAAGCCAGTGACGGAGTAGAATAGGATCAGTTTAGCTTCCAATTAAGTTTATCAGTCTATAGAAATTAACTGCATTGACCTTCTTATGCTTCACAATGTACTGTAGTTAATGATATAGCTAGTGATGGTCATCTGAAAATGATTAAGCCAACAAACTGCAGTGTTAACCTTTATGATGAGCAGCCCAGGGCCTACCTGAGTAATTTGAAAAAAATCTCTGCTTCATCTCCTTAGACAAAAGCAAATATAACTGGCTCGGCAGCATAGGTGGAGCTTGGAACTTGTGCTAATGGGGCAAACATTTTTATCTGACAGCAATACACAATACATACAGTAACAAGAGAGAATAGTGACAAGAATGCCATAAACCCAAACAACACAGCAGATCAAATCAGTTTCTGATCACTTTGTACTATCACACACAGGCATTCATAAAGTTAAAGTCTGTTAATTAAAAGTGAAATATTACTCTCACTTATCCTCTATACCACCTAGTATGTTCAGGGTCACAGGATGCCTGGGGCCTATCCGTAAGGCCAAAAATACTCACACACACACACAGCAGGCAATCTGGAAATAATAATTAACTTAATCTGCATGTATTTGGACTGTGGGAGGAAACCAAAGTGGTCTGGACTTGAACCCTCTGAGGTGTGATTCTACAGTGCTAACCACTACACTAACCACATCCACTGGTGCTGACCACTACTAGATATTTTACTATGTAAAATATCCACCATGTGGATTTAACTATGCAAATAGTTAAAGAGCCTTTTATTGGATAATTACTGCAGGGATTAATATGGTTCTATTTCTTAAAAAGCCATGGCAGAAAACATATCCTGTGATTGTGGCAAAGATGTTTCGGTAGGCTCAAGTTATTGTCCTGCATGAAAAAAAGACACTTAAAGGCTTAGTGAAAGAAAAAAAAGAAGAAAAAAAGGAGAACTTACAGCTAGGTTTAATAGTGAAAGTAAAAGCATTTCCACACTCAAATTGATAAAAGAACTCAGGGGATTTAGAATAAACAGCTGTGTGGCCTTAAGAAAACCACTTATCAGTGATGCTAATAAAAAAAAAAAACTTCAGTTTGCTTGGGAGCATAAAGAATGCACTGTGAAGCATTGGAATAAAGTGATGTGGTCTGATGAGTCCAGATGTACCCTAATCCAGAGTGATGGGTGCATCGGGGTAAGAAGAGAAAGGGATGAAGTGATGCACTCATCAAGCCCAGTGAGTACCATACAAGCCTGTGGGAGCAGTGTTAGGATCTGTTATGATGTTGCAAAGAAGAATAGACCAAAATTTCTCCACAATGCTGTGAGAGACTGATAAAGGCATAAAGGCAATACTAAGACCCGCTATGATCAGATGATTTTTATTATGTGTTTACACGAAAAAACATATAATTTAAAAAGGGTCAGGGTCAGTATCTACAATACTACTGTATGTACAGGAACCTAAAAATGTTATATTAATTTTAGATCCTGGTGGACCAACCTTTACCATTGGGAAGTCAGTGTGGCTGCTTTGGGGGATTGTCTTCAACAATTCTGTGCCGATCGAAAACCCAAAAGGTACCACGAGTAAGATCATGGTCCTGGTATGGGCCTTCTTTGCTGTCATCTTCCTGGCCAGTTACACAGCCAACCTCGCAGCATTCATGATCCAGGAGCAGTACATTGACACTGTTTCTGGACTGAGTGACAAAAAGGTAAATAATGCTGAATGTTTATTCACTAAATTAATTTTACACAAACCACAGACAACCTGTGGAGGTGAAAGTACATATTTTATGATGTTGAGTATTTCGTAATTAAATTGCCTAATTTTAAGTATCTGAAAATGCCATCACAAGGTGTGAAATTACTTCTTGATTGAAAATAAAATATTTATATGTTTGCATATAAATCCTGTATGACATCCTGCAAAGGGGCTATACAATTTGATTAAAAACTGCATGACTGTTTACAGAATTACTGACAAGAAGGGGAAAAAAAAAAAACAGATCAAGGACCATATCAGAGTTGTGGCTGTTTGCTTCTGCCACTCCAAGAAGCAAACTTTTTCAAAGGAGAACATATGTGACAATTAAGGGCTTTTCAAAAGAAAAAAACAATCTTCAATATAACTCCAATAAAATATCTTATATTATACAATATAATATTGCAATTCGTTACTAAAACATACCCATTATCTACAGGGGGAAATTTTTTTTTTCTATTATCAGTGAAATAGTATTTAGCCCAATAGAGAGTATTTAGTCTCTAACGGTATGTTCTCAGTAAAAAAAATCTATTAAATCCAGCAATCATATACATTTTAATATGATTACATTAATTAAGCATACTTAATTTATATTACAATAACATCACTATTAATAATATGGAGAGCTGAAGATGCAAATATATGGCTAAATATATAACTGACTAAATTATTTGATTTGTGCGGTATAGGTATTCAGGCATGAGCTGTACATATGTTACTTGATAATGGCTCTAAGGGGCTGTTACTTGATGTAACAGCTGTTACTTGATTTTTGAGAGTGATAACTTTAAGCTATCTTCTCTGCAGCAGAGAAAAGTTTTAGTCTTGCTTTAATAGGATGGTCTCTGTGAGAACCAACCTGAAAAATAAATGGCTCGGTGCCACAATAAAGGTTGAGAGAAAATCATTAAATATTAAACCAGTTTAAAATAGTAACTTGTTTACTTTTGGACAACATTTGTACTGGCTTGTATATTGTATACTGTGTACTGGCTTGTAATGTGAGCCAGAATTAAAAGTCAGCCAAGGGCGTGTTGTTTCATCTGCATTTTAGACCTCATTACCTAATGGTTTACACATGGAGAGCATTGAAATTTAGTGGAGCACCTAGGTAGTTTATGTGGTTCTAAGCTACATTACATGGCTATATAAATATGAACATTCTGGAATATTTGGGACCACTTCATAACTTTCAAAAACATAATACCTAGTGGCGTTTTCTTCCCAAAGCCAAGGGAAGCCAAGGGAAGCCACCTGAATGTACTTGTCATTTTTATTTAACACCCTTTTTTTAAATTAATGTGTTGTTGCTGACTGCCATCTCTTTTAAATTTTTTTAAGTATTTTGCAACGCGTAAAACAGCGCCTCCCCTAATGTGAAGAGGTCAACGTGTGGTGAAACACGGTATTTGTCAGAATCATGCCAAGGGAAGCCTGGGTGAAGTTGGCTTTACAACAAACTGTGAAACCAGACAACCTTCTACAGTACATCACCACCGGCAAACTTTAGAAATTGCAGTTATGGAATGCAGTGATTTAGTGTTTTTAAACTAAACTAACACTGGAACAGCAACAAAAAGTAAAAAAAAAAAAAAAACAGAGCTGCACTTGGACATAAATGGACAAAATAGCCGTTGTTTTGATGGTCATGACTCGAATATTGCTTAATGGGCCTTGCTTGCCCGGATTAGCTCCATATGTAAATTTACTGTAGTGGTCATTAAACATAAAAATTATAGAAGGAATTTGTCTGTCAAGTTCATATAACGGGATATATAAATCATGTGTTTACTAAATGCAGCCAACCTAATATTTTGATATGAATGTAAATTAAACGTTTCCTGATCCTGAAGTTTGTAATGAATGATTATTTTATTAAATAATTTAATAAAATAAATTATTTATTAATACATAACCATTACGAAATACATAACCATTAAATGTATGGTTATGTATTTCGGAGAGAAGTTGCATAAATTAAATGTTGAGAACCATTTGCGTAATGCAGTTTTGTGTCAAATCGTACCGGGCACTCTAGAAGTTCGTCTGGTTACATTTCATTGGCTGGTAAAGTGGTGACGTATGATATATACAGTGATAAAAGAAAAAAGGACACAGAGGTTGTCTCATTTGGCTCACTCCAAAATATTCCCCCTCGCCACGCCACTGATGCATATCATTATTTGTTCAAAGCTGGCTTGCTAAGCAGGTACAATGTCATAGAGGTACAGTAGCACTGACACTGACTGGCTCTCTAGTCTCTGGCAAAGGCTTTTCCACAATTTCAACTTCTGCTTTGTTACACTCATAGAGCTTTGCAAGATTCTTTCAAGTAACACTAATCCTTATGCTGGTCTTGCACAGTGAAATACTGTAATAAGTGAAAATATGAGAACAGCCTCTCATAGCACCTCTTAAACCCTGTAGGCAAGAAGTATGGCACTTGAAGACACTGCTGTGATTAAATTCTGCTACAAGTTATCCACTGAGCTTCAAATTCCCTTTTATTCAAACATGGGTGACAATCCTTAACCACATCAGTTCTCATACTTTAGAAATTTCAGTGCATGTTCAACTTTGGCTCACCCAGGATCGGTAAGCGTATCGAAGTGTGGCAGACATGTCAAGCAATAATTCCTTCTTCAATTCATTTCAACCCAACACAACCCAAAATTAAGCAAAATCAAGTGAGAAGAAAATCTTTTACACAACTTATTAAATGAAGTGAAAGGGAAAAGGTAATACTGAAATGTTTCGGAACCATGGTTCTGTGACAGTTTTAATGTCAGTTTATTGTACAACTAATCAGAGGTTTGAAAATTGAAATTTACAATTTTATTGAGTGCATAACCTTACTGTAGCTGACTAATTAGAAATCAAAAGCCTTGATTCAGCCTGACGTCTATCACTTTTTTAAACAAATTTTTTATCTATATTTTCTTCACATTTGGCCTATTTATGCAAGATAGATTTACATTTCACACGGTATCCAGAAATATAAAATATAGAAGCATTCTTATACTAAAGATAAAGACTAAAGTATCCACATATGGAAATTCAGCTCCTCTGGCCTTGAGCCTACTAGGGCTATTGTGGGTTTTAAAACCAATTTAACATGCAAATTAAACTTCCATTTGTCCCTCTTTTTAATTGTGTGCCATCTTGCCTAACAGTTCCAGAAGCCGCAGGAGCAGTATCCACCGTTTCGCTTTGGTACAGTGCCTAATGGAAGCACAGAGCGGAATATAAGGAGCAACTATCCTGAGATGCACGCCCACATGGTCAAGTACAACCAGAAGGGTGTGGAAGATGCACTAAACAGCCTCAAAACTGGGTACAATTTAACTCTCTTCCCCAAATGATACTATGAACTTTGAGTAATCCTGTTAGTTACTTAATTTTACTCATTTGATCTTTGTTCTAAACAGCAAACTTGATGCCTTTATTTATGATGCGGCCGTACTGAACTATATGGCTGGTAAAGATGAGGGCTGTAAACTGGTGACCATTGGGAGTGGGAAGGTTTTTGCAACTACAGGCTATGGCATCGCCTTACAGAAGGAGTCCCGCTGGAAAAGGCCCATTGACCTTGCTCTCCTCCAGTTCCTTGCTGATGGTAATCTTATGAAACAATTTGCAAAATGGTTGCAAAGAGCAGAATAACCTCTACGGTTTTTTTTTTTTTGTGATAATGCCAAACCATTATAATATTAGAATTCATCTAGTTTGATGACTAATGGTGGCAAATTGTGTACATTGCTATTGTAAATGATGTTTAGTAATTAAAGTGTTGAATATTTAATTCAGTGAATTTCTTTTGGTTTTATCAATTGTGGACTACAAACCAAGAAAATTTGTATAGGAATAAAATGTATAACTTATAACTGTATCCTTAACTGTTCTCAATTAAAGTTTTCTTTTACTTTTCATCTTTACCTCTTTGCTCTAGTGTCAAGTATTTCCTGACAGAGGTGTATTGTGTGTTTAAGGTGATACTCAGAAGCTACAGACAGTGTGGCTGACTGGAATCTGTCGCAATGAGAAGAAAGAAGTGATGAGCTCCAAGCTGGACATTGACAACATGGCTGGAGTATTCTACATGTTACTGGTGGCCATGGGCCTCAGTCTGCTGGTGTTTGCTTGGGAACACCTGCTGTACTGGAAACTACGCCACTCTGTGCGCAAGTCTGAACGCCTCGACTTCTTACTGGCAATCAGCAGGGTAAATGTTTTCTCAGTTCTTTGTAAATGTTCAAATATTTCATTTAAGTGCTATATTCTAGTTTCAGACAGCATTTTCAACACACACTGCTGTGAATCATTGAAATCCTTGACCTCACACAATGCTGCATAATTACTGGCAGTGTAAAAAGCTTTTATTGAAAATAAATTGTATTTCTTATAAACAGCTTTCAAGTTTAGAGAAGGACATTATGAAATAAATTAACATATGAAGGATTTAAACCTACGGTCTGCCAATTTAAGGAGCACTTATCCAGCCAAATGCAGTCATGGTTTAATTTGATTTAATGGCTAGTCTGCAAAACTAAAATGTCATACAAATAAATTTTCATAATGCCACTCAAGGTGAATCCTAATTTCTATCACAATTGTTTGTGTTGGCATCAGCAGATATGTACATAACAAATATTGAATATCAGCATCAGTCTACAGTCCCAGAGTTTACCTGCTTTTGTGAAAATGAGCACAAAGTATTGGTCAGTCATATGACCATGAAACAATCAAGGGCAATCTAAATAATGTTCAATTAAAATGAAATATCTGAAATGTTTCTTGTTGTCCCATTCCTTCATTTTACCGTGCATGGGTAATTTTTTTCCCTCATTTCGAAAATGTAATATTACAAACTTCATTATGAAAGCTGGATATACTGACGGACATGATGTTAGATTTGGCATCCCAGGCAAAGATGCAATTTGAAAGTAAAATCTATTAGGTAGAATGAAATAGGAGGAAAAAAATAAAACAAAAGCATAGTTATGTTCTGATTTATTTTAAATGCTAATAATGCACATAAGCTTTCAGAGCAAACCAAGATTCAAATGAACAGTAAAAAGGTGCGAACATTGTGCATGCGACTTGACTTGAATATATTACTACAGTAGCTATAATTTTATGAGTTAGTCACATTATGCATTTTATGTATGTTTTACATATTTTGCTTGCTCCAACACCATACATACTGTATCTTTTTCTTTGTTGTCTCTCTCATAGGGTATCTACAGCTGCTTCAATGGTGTGGAGGATGCAGACCATGATGGAAGTATACAGAGCCCAGATGTCACTAGCAGTTACACCCAGGCCAATATGCTGAAAATGCTTAAGACAGCCAAGGATATTGTATCCTCTGCCAGGGTGGAGAACTCCTTGGACAATGCCACTAAAACAATTGAGAGCTGGAGTCGCAGAGCTCCAGAAGCTGCAAAACCTAGCCTTCCGACCCATCTGATTAGCACCGAAGCCAGTCATGGCCGTTTGCCCTACATTTCCAGTGTCACCAACAACCATATACCTTACACCCAGAGGACACTGACTTCCTCTTTCCCCCTGCATTATGGTGACAGTGCCACCTTGCTAGAGAAACCTCGGGTAGTGACAAGGCCAACCCCATTACGCTACACTCTTCCTGCACGGACAAGTCACCATCATATATATGAACGAACTCTACCTATTTCTAGTCTAAGCAGTCCCCATATTGCTATGAAGGACCCCCCACCTCCCACAGCCCCAAAGCCACACCATAGCACCAGGCTATTCATGGACAGTCAGGGCTGCCATCCAATGGCCTCCTCCTTTCACCCTTACCGTGAGTTTCATGTACCTGACATCTATTTAGAACACCAACAACCTCCTGAGAGCCGGAAACTGTACACTGGGGGACAAGGCCGCAAGAAGAGGTCCCACAGCTATGTGGCACCATCACCAGAACCTCGGCGCAGGAATGACTATGATGAACCAACCTCTTGCCTGGCTGAACTTAGAGCTAACCAGCTACTGGAAAACCATGCCCATCCTTCACCCTGCATGGGAAGCCACTACCAAAGGCCCAGTGGGAGCTGCAACTCTTGCATGAAACCATACCTGGAGCCAGACATGGATGATGTCCCTCTGTTGGGAAAGGAGAAACTGAACCGTCGCGCCTCTTTCCTCAGGGCCACGTGGGGGGGTGACAGGATGCGACATCTAGATGAGAAACCTTCCACCTCTGCAACTTCTTCCAGTCGCATTAACATGCCTGACCTCTTCCCTCGTGTAGTGGTAGCTAATCCCAAGCCTTCAAAGATGTATGCCCGTTCTAGTAACAACTTTTGCTACAGTATGCCAGCTGAGCCAGCTTATCTTGACCCAGCTCACATGGGCTCCTACCCCTACAAGCCACAGAAACTCAAATACTCTCATTCTACCCACCTTCCCTCATACCGTGAGGCAATTCTGCAGAATGCCGCAGCTCTGCGGCGGTCTTCTTCCACAGTGGTACACAGACATTACTCCACTTACCTGAACTCATATACTGACTTGCCAGTATACATGGGCCCACTAGCACAGGGGCCTGCACATTTCTATGATCATTCCAAAGACATGTGTCACCTGTTCCCCTGTATCAACCACTGCACAAACGATGCTGCCCTGGTTACCCAGATAGGTGGTAGGCCTGTGATGTATGACAACACTGCTTTTGGAGGCTACGAGGGTGTTGGATGCTCACGTGAAGAACCACCTCTGCAACCACTGCACAGTTTACCAGCCTCATCTAAGAACAGGGACCGCAGACAGGCTTTGGCGGCACGGAGGCTTAATAGTCCCTATGTCCCAAAGCCATGGGGCAGAGTGTCTAGTCTGGAGTCTGAAGTCTAAGGCTCAAAGTCCTGTCCAATTATAAACTATATAGAGGGAGAAATTAGTGTAATTCCAGAACTTCCAAGCTTTAAATCTTGCAAAAATAAAAGCTGTGCTGAAGGTGGGAGTGGAAGTGGACTGGAAGTGATATGCCCAATGCAATAATATGCAAGGCAGCAGGAAGAGGAGAAAGGGCACAACTACATTATGTGATTACTGCTGGGACATCAGCATACTTTAAAATAGTAAAAGAAGTAAACATATTAAGTAATTAAATTCTTATATATTAAAATGGAGCCTATATATAATTATAAATATATATATAAAATAAAAAACAGATGGAGAAGGTTGCAAAGGGTTAAATTATTCTTCACATAACTTTGTTTTCTTGCAAATCAGCATTCCACAGTTTTGAAGTCCACCGCAAGGCATTGCAAAATTTTATAAATCAACCACTACAAAAAGGTCTTCCAAAAATTTTTTGTAAGTTCCAAGTTTTCAGAAAACTGTCAGTATAGGGCTTTTTATTTGTTCCAGTGATGTATCTTAGATTTTAAGACTGGTGAACTGCAACTGATTTTTTTCCATCTGTATTTCCACAATTGTTTCACTGTTTAATAAATGACTGGTGGCTTTAAAAGCCGTTTGGTATGGGCTCTGCTGTTGTCTGTTAAATTATCAAATGTCTTCTGACTTACTAAAGACAGTAGTTTTGAAGTCACGGTTCAGTAAAGTAAAATTTAAAAAAAGACATGAACTTTATAAGAAGAAAAGACCTTTCTTTCTTCCATGCTTCCTATTCCTTAAATTTGAATTAACTGAATTAATGGAGAAAATCACAGAGCAATATGAACACAAAAACTATGTACTCCTACATAGTTGTGGTTACTCTTTATGTTGATTACGTTGTTTACGAGATTTCTATATTAAGACATCCTGTGTCTTATCATGCAAACAGCAATCTTTTTATTTTGACAGTCATATTGATGCTGAAGCAGGTGATCCTTTACCTGATAAATGATTCAGTGCATGCAGATACAATAACATGAATAGGGCGTATGATGATAAACAGCCATGCATCAACCCTCAGACAGAGCCAACAATATACTGTACTGTATGTACATCTATTTAAATGTCATGGGGACACAGTCATAAAATCCTAATTGTCTTTATCTTACTCACTATCTATTATTAGAGATTATAAGCAATTAATTCGACATCAGGAAGCTATAACCTACAACTACAGCCACAAACATGGCGGTACAACCACAAATATTGGCTATGGACTGCATGGACTGTCTTTGTATGCTCTATCATTACAATTTCCCTTGGGTTGGTTTGCAAGTTTGGTCTCCTCAACCAACACTCCTAAATTTTACAATCTAAAATCTACTGGAGATTCTTTCCAGAAGAGTGGAGATTATTATGGCACCAAAGGGGTGGCCAACTCCATATTAATGCCATGCAACAAGCAGATATGGGTCTCATAGCACATACTGTATGATGTCCATACTCTTTTGGTTGTATAGTGTTTAAGTTACTAAAATTCTGTGGTTGACATGCATGAAAACAGAACAGTTAAATATATTCAGTTATATATAGATTTCTACAAAATAACATTAGAATTTCAGACAGTATGTATTATGTAATCATTGTATTGGACAGGATGTGTATACATTGGGTAGTGTTGTCACCTCGCAGTGCCAGGGTTTATGGTTTCAGCCTGAGGTTGGGTAAGTGTCTGTGTGGGGTTTCTGTTCATGTTATTTGGGTCCAAACGGGGTTCTTTGAATATGAGTGGATTGGATAAGATAAATACTGTAGACTGGGATCTATTCATGGGATAGACTCCAGATCCACAATGGCTTTGACCAGGATAAACCAGTTACTGAAAGTGAGTAAGTGATTAATTTATTATATTGTAATATATGTAAGTATTGCATTATTACGCTGTATGATGAGTAACATTAAGCCATGCTTAACCAATGGTTTTTAAATTGGTAGATGGCAAGAAAAAAACTGAAATTCTGAACTGAACAACAAGAGAAAAGGCCAGTTTACAAATAGTCTTGGGCTTGACCTTGTGAGTAATCATGTGAGTTTGTAGATCATTAGGATAAAAATAATTACTAGAATAATTCTTATATTCTTAGGACAATAAAAGAAAAAACTCCGAGGCACACAGACGAAGAAAACAAATTCAAAAGCTTTGGAGCTAAATATGAAAATGCCCTCCCCCCCTTTTGTAGATTTTAATATTCTGGGAACTACCAGAAGTCCGGAGTTTTGTGATCTTAAGGAACGTGGTGGATTGTAGCGTATCAGAAGACTG
>JAOVVB010000026.1:17107684-17124752 GCA_028570985.1 Heterobranchus longifilis
CATGCCTCCTCCGTTGTGGGTGAGTGCACTGCCCCTGTACTCCTCTCTATCTTCTATCCTGTTTAATGGCCACTTCAGGAGGCCAGGTCTTTAAACCAAATGGATGGACAAACTACTTGCTATTTGTCAAAGTCCTGTGCGGCACTTGACAAGTAAAACTGAAACAGTAGTCTGACCTTCCAACATAATAAGAGATCTCCAGAAGGACAAGGGAAGATATCTTGGACATACAGCCAGGTTGTGAACCTATTGTCTGTAAGTGGGTTAGTAATAAGTGTCAGACAGCAGCTGTTCAACATCCAGAGGTGCAATATCACCTCATTCTCCATCGTACCCCTTGCGCAACATGGATATCATCTTATTTTCCAAATTCGTTGTTAAACCTGCACCATTGATGATTTTTGCATTCTGCGTATGTGCTCTTTATTGATCCACAAACTGGCTAATTTAGTTACAATTCCTCATGCTCTTGTTGCGGAACGCTTTTTGTATTATTTGTCTAGCTGCCAAGATTGCACCATCTGCCTTTCCTTGAAGACGGCTGGTGCCATGGAACACAGTCTGCGTCTACCAACTGCCATACCTGTTCCAGGGCCAGAGACAGCTGAAAGAAATAAAATGAAAATGCAGTGTAAATATTCCTTTTAAAACTGGGAGCTTATTCATTCCTTGACTAAAACGATATAAATTAACAAATAATCAATATTTGTAGAGACATAGAGTTGCAAGCGAGTCCCGGAGCTCGGATCTTCAGACACTGGTAGTGCATCCTGAAGTGCTCAACTTCTAATTGGAAAAGCAAATAGTTGAGGCGACTCCAGTTCAAAGAGCAGCTCACTGATGAAGGTAGATAAAACAGGCTGAGTGGTAGACAGAAAGTGTGAGCAGCTGTTGTGCAGCCTGCAGATTTTTCCCCCTCTGAGCATCTGCCACTGCAAATTGATTACCCTGGGGTAAGCCAGGTTGCACCACTCGCTCCTCACTAATAACATCTCTTGCTTTGATTAAGAGATGAACAAGCCTTGTACCGCCACTCCCCGGCCACGCTAGACTATAGGCTCTCATGTAGAAACACAGAGAAGAGGAAAAGAAAAGGACAACCAGCTAGGAGAAAGATTTAAATCGCGAATAAGGAGGATGAAAAAGACGTGTAAGGAATAATGTGTCTCTGGGTTAGACAATTTCCTCAAGACAGTAGGAAGCTAGAAGTAGAGGAAGTAAAATGATACCCTGGGGGAAATGAAGATAAAGTAACCCAGATAGAAAGCTCCCTTACTGTTTGGTTTATGCAAATAAAACAAAGCAAGCTTGCTTCAAATGGGATGTACGGTGTGTATATATACATGTTAAAAGCACCAATAGGAAACAGGTACGAATTTTAATAGTGTATGAGCAGACAGACGGTTTTGCTATTAATTTATTTTACGATCTATATACTAATCATCTGTCCAAACAGATTTTCACAGTATTTTATGTCCACTATGTATATTAAGAAATCCCTTAATGAATGTAAAACCATAAAATACAGTGCCTACTATTGGAGCAAAAATACATTTCATTAAATGTATTTTAGTGGACTTGTTTATAGCCTTGTTTATAGCAAGTTGAAAAAAAACTAAGCAGTTTATGTAGATATATACATTCTTTTCAAATGTACTATATTCAAATGTACTATATTATAGATTTTGAAAATACATACACCAAGTTATTGCTGTAGGTATGAAAAATCAACCCGTGAGCATGGTCTCACCCAGTGCCTTATTGATTTCCAAAGATTGATCAAATCCCCACTCCAAAGACTACAAGGTTTAGTCAAAAGAAGAAAGTAAGGGGGAGACCAGCCAAACATCTAAGACAGGAAATGAGACTCTTGTGATTACCACTGTCATGAGTGGATTAGATTCTCACAGTGGAATGAGAAGTAATTGAGTTGAGCAATTGATTAGTTTAAAGGAAATGGCCCTGGGTTAGGAGAATCCCCATTGGATCTGGTTCAACAGATTTTTTTAAGGCTTCACAGGAGAGATTTTACAGCAAAAGAACAGAAAATACAAGACAATAATCCAGTACTTGAAAACGTCATATTTGTTCTGATAAAAAAAACCAAAAGCTATTTGTGAGGTTGTTTTCTGACAGTCCTTTTGATCTGATTTCATAATCTGATTTGGCTTACACAAGATGATTTGATATATGTAGGGGGCAGGGGTATCCTGGAGGTGAGTATGTTGGGCCACTGATCGGATGGTCACGGGTTCGAACCGCGGTGCCACTAAGTTTTTGTTGTTAACCATAGCAGAATCAGTGGTTTTCCCAAGCCCAGAGCAAATGGGTGGGTTGCATAAGGAAGGGCATCTAGCATAAAGCCTGTGCCGAATTTGCTGCTCAAATGTTCTGATGTGGCGAATCCAGGGACATCCCCCAATAGTACTATAATGCCTATGGTAATCATTCAAAAAATACACTGCCTGGTCATCAACTGACTTCATTTTATTGCCATATAAAGTTGCTGAGCCTAGACCTGATCAACCGAAGCAACTCCAGATCATAACACTGATTCCAGAGGCTTGTACAGTGGGCACTATGTATGATATGTGCATCGCTTCATGCTCTTCCCTTCTTACCCTGACACACCAATCACTCTGCAATAGGTTAAATCTGAACTCATCAGATCACATGACCTATTTCCATTTCTCCAAAGTCCAATCTTTATTCTCCCTAGCAAATTAAAGGCTTTTCTGATGAGTCTCTTTTAGTTTTACTATTATACATAGATATTAAACATAGCTATGGTTTTAATGTTGATTTTTTTTTCCCCATGTAACTCCACCAAGTGTTTAAGCAATCTCCATTCATGATTTTTTTTCCGACCACATTTCATCCACAAAGTTGAGATTTCTGCACTGTCCTTCCAGGTTTTAATAAAGTGCTGAAGGGTTCTTAATGCACTTCCAGTAATTTCAAATCTCCATAGTTGTTTTCGTTGCTTGATGCAGACCAATAATTTGACCTTTCTGAAATTGCAACCTTTTTTTTGGCCAGAGAATGAATATAAGGGTATATTTATGAATTTTGATTTACTAGTTTTGGCTGATCCTGAAAGTTGCCACAACAGTAGCACTGCCAAACATTCAAAAGGCTGACAGCTAATTAAACCTATTTATATATTCCCATCCATCACCTCTTAGAGAGGTGAGAGGCCTCTTAGAGCCAAGCTCTATTTTTCTGTTCATATTTCATGTAACCCACAAACGACTGTGGTAAACGTGTTTTCACTGTGATCTATTCTGACAAGGCTTAATTTCACACCTTGACAGGTAGACACATAAATAACAAAATATCGATCAGTCGTAATTCCGCTAATGACTTTGGTGAGGAAGGGGCTATAGCCAGAGAATATATAAAGGAGAGGAAAGTGTTGTAGGTGGCTGAGAAATTACCTTGCTGGCTGACTAGAGAAAAATGTGACTGGCTATAAAAAAGTTACTTACATTCTGCTTCCTGAAAGACCTTTTCACAGATTTTTATATGACGCAGTATATATGACAAGCCTGTCACTAAAGTAGTAATGAATATTTAATCTATTGAAAATAGGGCTCCTGAACCCCACTCCCCTCCTACCCTGCTCCTATCTCTAACTAACATACGGCAGTGCAGGATTTGTTTTTTGTTTTAGATTTAGCACCATTTATTTGGTCAAGCTTAACATGTGACTCAGATTAGTTGTTATTTGTACTGTACAGTATGTGGCTATAAGATGGAGCTCCACTTTAGTCTAGATTAAAGAAAAAAACAAAAAATTAAATAAAAAATCAACAAAGTTTATATAGCAGAGTAGATAAGCAACCTGTGATCCAATACACATCTTCGACCTTATCATTTATCTTCTGGGGAATTGCCATTGACAGCATAAAGACTATTTCAAAACCACAGTAACTCAGTTGGGGAAAAAAATATTATACTGGGCTTAAGTATATAGAAACATATAAAGATAAATATATATGTTCTGCTAGCTATTATTAGCTATTGTGCTAACAAGCATTCACCCAGACTATCTACATGATTTATGAAATGTTGTTTATGAATCTCAGTAAACAGCAAACAGGAAAAGAGTATTTTTATATTTTATAGGTTCTAGCCTAGCCCAGTTGAGTAAATAATCCAACACTTATCTAAAGGAAGTTAGTGAATGGTGTCTCGTAACATGTTGATGGGGAACTTCAAGGTCGAGGTCACTGTTCTGTGTTCTGACTTTTGCGGTCAGTCCTAACATCAACAGCATGAACCATATTAGATTTAGCACTGTACACCTGGACATCCTGGTCTGTGCTGCTCTCCAGCTCCAGTGCGAAATCAAATGTGTTTATTATGAGTCAATGCTTTCCACATCTGAGCCAAAAAGTCATCTGATATGACAGAATGGCCAAAAAACACTAAAGCCTATACAGATTAGTTTTCCTAACACACACACACAAAATAAACTTAACTATAGTGAAATCCTTAATGACAATACTCAATGGCACAAAGACCTGTAAAGGTGTCCTGTAAACCTCATTTATACCATTTTGTAACACTGCGCAGTTGCATGTTTCAGGACTATCAATCAGTGTCTTTACGTCACGAGCACGATATCAACAGGAGGGATGTATGAGCACGATATCAACAGGAGGGATGTAATGATGCACATAAATATCAATTACTATATGTGGTCGGGTTCTCCAGTCACATGTTTAACCCAACTAAATAGACTGTGAAATTTGTGAAACAGCCAACAGTACTCAATGCAAGTTTTTTAAATCTATATTTATATATATTCTGTGTGTATAAATAATATCCAACCATCCATCCAGGAACCTCTGTAGTCCGACCAGGGACCATGGAGGACAGTGGTGACCACTGTATTTATTCTCATTCTGTACGACCGTGGTAGGGCCTCCGGTCAACATTCACATGCACACTCACATTCTCACTCACATTCACAGTGTGTATAAATAAAGGCTAATATTTCATGCCTGGGTAAAAAAATAATGTTTGTGTATGTTTTGCAGTCACTGCCAGTATGTAGAGAGGAACATTTGTCTTTGAACCTGTCTGGGACAGAGAAGGCTAGCACTTACTAGTTAACCTAATGTTGTTCACAATATAACGATATGATCGTGATTAACAGTCTCATGAGCTGACTCCTACTGTAGCCTATGCTGCATAGTTCAGTAAAAAAAATATGTCCCACCAAATTACATGGCTTTAGACATGAACTGCAGTTGGGCATCCAGATACCCCAGATAATCCTTCTTAGTACTTCATGTCTCTCGGCCTGCCAACCCATACATTTCCCTTAATCATTTGGCACATCTGAAATCATCTTTTTCATTCACTAAGTGATGGAATCCGAAGTGAATTAGTGTTATCCAGCAACACAGCATGATGCTGAGACAAACAAATGAGAGATGAATAGATGAATCCCAGTGGGTAATCAGAAGTGTGGGGAGATTACCAAACAGACCCGGCAGCTTATTGACTCCATCCTCTTACTCTCCAGCATTCAGCTAGAAAGCCACATAAGAACAGAACAAAGCTGCCTGCTGTCTCTGAGCACACACTGCTGAGATTCACAGCACTCATACACATCGAAAGCACATGTTGGAATACCAAGGAACAGTTAGACAACTTATTGTTTCTGGTTTATTATACACTGTGATACATTATAGACTGTTCTATCCAGCTTTTTCTACCATACTGAGATTTAAACTCCCCCTCAGGTGTCTGTATGATATAGATTTGGTTTGTCCTGGTAGTTCACAGAAACAAAAGTATTTACTAAGCAAACACATGGTAGGATCTCCCTGAACTTTCAATTACTCCCCTGTTGGATGCAGATGTATGGTGTAGATGGTGTAGACAAGGGACTTAAACTTTTATCTAATAAACAATCGATACATTTGGCTTGTTGTGTAGTAAGGCTACAATAAAGTTTGACTTTTTAAAAAAAAAGGTTGTGATGACTCAAGGGCATTTTGAACAGCAATATTATGTGAACTAACTAAAGATTCAGATCATAAGTTTCACAATATGCTCTGAAATCATTATTGTCCAAAGCTTTTGGGAGTTTCCTGGGTGTCAGATTCAAATACCAGAATAGCTTTTAGTTAGTCCGGATGGAAAATTTATACCCCCAAGTTTACCCTGCAGGAGAGAGGTGAGAGGTGGCATGGTGTGAACAGTTTTCACTCCTCTCATCCTGTAAACTCTCCAGTAAACACTGACCTACTTAATCCCGCCGCCCCCTCTCTCTCTTTCTCTCCCACCTGGCTCCCTAAGATGCTAGTGGTCCAAGACTGACAAATGGCTTTAATTGGGTTGGAGTCGGACTCAGAGGGAGGGGAATGAAAGGCTAAAGATGTACAATGGTGTGGCACAGAGGGTGTATGTTTGAGATGCTGGACTGATGCAGCCCTGTGGGACAGATAAGACTGAGGCCAATCAAAGGCTAGCAGATTAACTTCTGTGAGTTTAATCTGTGGAAGGGCATGAGAAAGTGCTTTGCTGGAAACTGAACATCAGAGTGGCTAACTCGCACACTTTTATAGTGAAACATTTTCAGGTCTTGTCTTATGCTTTTTTTTTTTTCAGATGGTCAAAACACTGGAAAACAGATTTCAGATAAGGAATAAACAAAGACATCTTATAAGTAAATCATAAAAAAAAACTAATAACAACTGCTCACAAGAATAGGCAATAGATTAACAGTAAACCTTTTGCTGGATATTGTAGACAAAGTAGACCCTTATTTTTATTATTGCTTTCAAGCTTCCTATTTTACCTGCTAAATTAGTAAATCAGCCGTAACATGTCCACCGACTTCACATGGAATTTATCAGATTGAACACAGCATTGACCACTCTTTATCTGGGAAAGCACAAAGTATTAACCGTTTAAAAGATAAAGGCCATAAAAATGCAGAAAAGATTTTGGTTTTAGTGTTTCCAACTCGAATCCAAGATAGAAGACATCCAAACCTGTGTCTGGCACATGAAAAGCAGCCTACTATGTGTCAAACTGTCTTTTAAACTTCCTTGAAAGACTGATGAGTAAAATTGTTGTAGATGTCATGTCATAATAAATTTGAGAAAAATGTATCAATATTAAGGAAGATAAGAAAGACTTGCTACTGACAAGGCCAGCTGAAAAAAACAGTAAAGAAAAATACAAGAATGGTTAAACTTGGAGAATGATATCCGTGCATCATCATTAGTGGGGGACAGGAACAGGGGTAGGGGTAGTAACAGGACATCCAAGGGTAGGATAGAGGGTGGTGGGTCTTTGTATTATCATGGCAGTATAATATGCAAAAATAGTTTTTCATTTTTTTCCCCCCATTTTTCTCCATAATTTTATTATAGTCCATTCCCATTTGTCTGTTACAGCATCATTAAGGCAACAACTATCAACCAGGGACGTGAGTCCTATCATGTGCCTCCTCTGAGACATGTGATGCCAACCAACCACATCTTTTTTGCCCTGCTACTTATCCAAAATTAAAGAATGATGTAACAGACTAGGAGACAAGCACATAAGCTTTCATGAGCTCACAGATGCCCATGATTGGGTAGCGTCACTATGATTGATGTAAGAGTGCACGTATGCCACCTCTTCCATTTGAGAGAGCACAGCCAATCTGTTCTCTGGTCTCGCGGCTATGGGTGGCTGTAGAATTGTGAGAATCGAACTCGCGATCTACAGATGATAGGGTGAACACGTTTCTTTTATGCTACTCAGGAGTCAGAATATGCAACATTTCTTCTGTTGCCCCTGGTGACATAACAAATTGATGATAACAAACTCTAACAACTCACTGACAGCTATGCAAGCATTAGCCATGATCACTGATTCTAATTAGATTGCTTATTGTTTACTTAAACAGTAAATAATTTAGCCTCTATAGTATGTTTCATTATTAATATCCTATGTTTGGTCATAAGAAATGAGGCAAATTTATTCAATTTAAACCAAACTGTACTAACAATAGTGGTTAGATTAGGTATTTGAGCTTAGTTTAAATAAACTAAACAGCTAAGCTAGAGCAGATACCTCTGGACGTATAAGGCCTGCTTCAAAATGGTTAAGCAGAAAAACATTTTACAAAAGGTTGTCTGATCACTCATTTGTCAAAAAATAAAAGTATTGTTTTTTGTCTTTCCCAGGTGACTTAGAGTGTTGAGTCCTTTCCACAGACCTAAGCAGTGTGCTCGGGATATGACAATAAAAATAAAATGCAGGATTTATGGTGTTTGTGGCAAAATGTGGTAAAAGGTCTTATGGACTAGTGTTTCCCTCAGGGTGGTATAAGAGAGGTAGAGGAATTGTGTGTATAAAGCAACATACTGTATATTACAGTAGTAGAGGGGAGAGGAGAAGGATATTATTGGTAACTTTTTGAATAAATTCTGACACGCTGTAACTAAGTTTACATTTTGACCCATCATGGTTGCTGCAATTTTTAAAATGTGAAAATGATTAAAAACCTCTAAATGACCTGGTGAGGAAACATCATTTGCAAAGCGTAAACATCCTTCAGCCACTGTGGCTCCTAAAAAGCTGAACAGAGAATTCTAATTGCAGTTAAATGGCTGTATTAGTGGAGCGCTGGGTTTTCCAATAAGGTGATTTTGCAGATTGAAGATAACAGAGGTTTAAGTCCCTAACCCAGACTGTGGTCTGTTTCTAACTCCCTGTACAGAAAACTTTAAATAGGAAAAAGCATCTAAATTTTATTAGCCAGCTAGCTATCCTGACAGGATTTAAAAACAATACGTATGAATGTTTCTACACAGTTACTGAATAGCTAACTAGCTAACATGAGGGAGCTAACTAGCCTTAAAACCTTATTTATAAATACTCATCATCTTCCTTGTTATTGCAAACTTGACAACTTGATAAATTCTGACAGAGTTTTTGACAGAGGTTTTTAGTCATATTTCCATGTTCTCTTTGCTAATCTAGACCACAAACATCCTGAGAGTAAGATTTTATAAGTACTGTAGTCATCATCTTCACTGCTAACACGCTAACATCGTTACAGGACATATATTATATATATCATTGCACTGATATATTTTAAGTGTATATTTCTGATGATTATGGCTTACAGTTAATAAAAACTGAAAATTCGGTATCACAGAAAATTAGAATATTACTCAAGACCAATTAAAAAAAAAAAAGATTTTTAACACAGAAATGTTAGACTACTGAAAAGTATGAACATGTACAGCACTCAATACTTGTTCGGTGCTCCTTTTGCATGAATAACTCTAGCAATAAAGCGTGACATGAAGGCGATCAGTCTCTAGCAGTTGTGAGATGTTATAAAAGCCCAGGTTGCCCTCATAGCGGCCTTCAGCTCTTCTGCATCACTGGGTCTGGTGCCTCGCATCCTCCTCTTCACAATACCCCATGGATTCTTTATGGAGTTACGGTCGGGCGAGTTTGCTGGCCAATCAAGCTCAGGGATATCATGGTTCTTAAACCAAGTATTAATACTTTTGGCAGTGTGAACAGGTGCCAAGTCTTGCTGGAAAATGAAATCAGCATCTTCATAAAGTTGGTCAACAAAGGGAAGCAAGTGCTCTAAAACTTTCTGGTAGAGGGCTGTGCCGACCTTGGACCTGATAAAAACCCAGTGGACCAACACCAACAAATGACCTGGCTTCCCAAACCAAACTTTACACTGGACCTCAACCAACCTGCCTCTCCTCTCTTTCTCCACACTTTGAGACCTTGATTTCCAAATGAAATGCAAAATTTACTTTAATCTGAAAAGAGCACTCCAGTTCTTTTTATCGCATTGCTGCAGTAATTCATGCAAATGCATGTTCATATTTTCCAGTAATCCAACATTTCTATGTTGGAATGTTTTTTTTTAATTATTATTATTATTGGTCTCAAGTAATGTTAAATTTTTCTGGGACATTTGTTTGTGCAAGTTTCCACACTCATCCACTCTCTTTAGTCCATGGCTCCTGTCTTGCATGACTGTTGCGTTTTACATAATGTTGTGTGCGTTTCTTTGGCCATGATATCCCCGTGCTTGATTTTTTGTTGTATTCCCTCTTAAAAATCAAGTATGTTGGCCCCTGAGTGTTCTTATGATTATAAACAGTAATACATTGTTTTGTATATGTTTAAACCCAATGGAAAAACGGTAGTTTTCTCTGTCCTGTGTGTAAATAATTTTAAGTTTGTCAAACTGGGGGTAAGCGGGATTGACTATCCAGGGCCCCAGTGGCAGGAGGACCCTTGTAAGACCCAGCCACGACACTGCTGCCCTACATGTAATTGCTTGTGAGCATGTGGGTGATTTGGCTGGAGGCTAAGGTAGACTCTATTAAAAATTTTTTTGGGGGGGTTAATATTTGAAATGCATAATGTCCTTTTGTACCAAATGGAATATATACAGTCACATGCAGCTGTTTTTTCACTTTAACACTACAATGCTAAAATATACAAAACCTGAGCCATGGAGGGGAAGGTGTGTGGTTAGTGTTAGACAAAATGGCAAAAGGGTTGTTGTGTCTGTGTACATGCAGAACCAATGCCTTTATTTTCAGAATCTCACTCCAAGCTTGTCTGAAAAGTTGGCAGCCATGTGTACAGTATAGTGTCATAGCAAGACATTTCTCTGGATTTCTACCATTTAATTCTGTTAAAAAAAAAACAGCTGTCTCCAGACCAGCAACAACAAACTGTAAAATTACATTATCTTTTCTGTTGTGGGCCACACTAAGTGTAATTTAGCCCAACTGTCCACAACGGATTGAAGCCTGCAAAACACTTTGCACAACAAAAAAAGAGTGGGCCATAAGAGAGGGATGGATGTAAATCAGAGTCTGTTTTTCTGCAACAGTGAGGCAAACAAAGACACGCAAAAAGATCACGGGCAAACAAACTCGCGCCCCATGGACATAAATAGTGACAATAAAAACAGACCCCGGTGAGCTCTTGCATGCAAGGATGCTCTTCAGGGATACGCACACTGCCAGAACTCACCAGACAGAACAATGAAAGTTGGTACAACTTTTTCTTGCTGCAAATTTCATCATTTATGGTTTCAGTCATTAGTAATTGTGTGAAGTTTAGATATTTTTAAACTCAACCTTTTTGCAAAACTTAACAGAAACATGACATGTTAGCTCAGTAAATTTAAATGAATGTTGTATAACTGTGTTATTTTTCACCTGTATGTAGAAAGGTAAATGTTTTCTTAATAAAAGGTTATTATTATTATTATTATTATTATTATTATTATTGTGTTATGTTCATATGCATTGATATGCTTCATCCATTCATTCATCCAGGCTTTCCTCAAGCAAAGAAACTATTAAAACTGAAAGTGAGTTAAGAACTGTCCAGTAAATTATTATTAAGTCCTGGAAGGATAGTGGTTAACTGTTAACTTCATAGATGAAATGTGGTCAGAAAAAAACTCAATCATAAGATCGCATAGACGTTTAATGAAATTGCATCATAAAAATCTGAAAGTAAATATCACAGCTATTTTTAATAGTAAAACTAAGAGCATTTCCACACACCGCATACGATGAGAACCCGCAGGACTGGGACTAAATAGCAGTGTGCCCATAAGAAAACCATTTACTAGTGAACCATATGAGAAAAGATTGCTAGGGAGGATAAAGATTAGATTTGGAGCTATGGAAAAAGGTCATGTGGTCTGATGAGTGCAGATTCACCCTACTCCAGTGTGATGGATGTGAAGTGAAGTGAAGCACATCAAGCGACTGTATAAGCCTATGGGGCAGGGTTATGATCTAGGGTTGCTTCTCTTGGTCAGGTCTAGGGTCAGCAATTATTCAGTAATATTTCTGGACTCAAATTGCAATAGAGTGGTATTGGGAACACGGGGAATCATTTCCATACATGAATAGTCCACCATATTGTGTGCTGTAATCAAAGCTTAAAGCAGTCAAATTAATTTTACTGTGTGTGATTATTGTAATTATTTATTTTTTTTTTTTTGGCAAGGCAGTGTATAAATCAGGATCTTCACTTGTCATCCATTTCAATTATCTCCTAGCAAGTGACATTAAAAGACTGTTTTGTCTATACATAACTCACCCATACACTCATTGTCAAATGAAGCCATGTGTCCAGCTGGATGCATTAAACGTCTTTTGTCCAATGAGTGTAAATTTTTGCTCTCATCGCAACACAGGAGATTTTTACACATGTTGTGCCATCCATCAAATACAATTTGCATGAAATGAGCAAACAGTGTGATATTAAAGTGAGATATTTGATATTTTTATATTCTAAAGTATTGATTTCCACCAAGAGTGATGAATAATAAAAAACACAAATGGGTTATCAAATGGTCTTAACACAGTCCGTTCTTTAACATAATGATAATGAATGTGCCCTTAAGCACATGACTGCAGTATATTAATAGCTGAGTAAATGCATAGAGAAGTTGATGACAAGTTCGGCTTAGATGCTACTAAATTATTTTACTCTGTACTTCATATACTTGAATGGGAATTATAAGAGCAGTGTATTTTCATCAATGTGCACAAATCTAGGCAATATGTTATATGGCATGATTAATGAGAAGTCTACCAAACATATGCTTAATCCACAGATTTATAAATAAAATCTTAATGAGCTTGAAAACGGAACGAGAGACTGAGTGAACGAACCCAGCAAAGTCATGGGTTTGACTAATAGTTTGCTCGCCAGCTATCAGTCCCTTGACATTTGAGACTGAGCATGGCCACTTTATTGATAAGCCACTTAGGCAAAACAAATGGTACCCATGTGCCAGAGCTAATAACACAGAGTCACAAAGGAGCATTACAGATCACACAAAGTACACAAAGACTGATTATATATGACAACAAGCACCTGTCTTCAATTTGTAGCCTGCCAGTGGACAGTAGTAGACTGACCTAGAGGAAGGTCAGGGTGTTGGAGGGAAGATGAGCACCAACATGAAAGAAGCCCAAAAGAAGTGAACAAAGTCTATAGAGTATTTTATAATAGGGGCAAAAACTGAGCACATGCATCTTCTTCTGCCATAAAGAAAACCATAGAGGTGTGTATGAATGAGGTCAGTGAAGAGCTAATGATCATAATGTAGACCAGTGGAAAGTGATGACAAATTCAGCTAAGAGGCCACTCATGATAAGTCATTGGTTTTGCAATTAAGTGCAGAATTAGAGCTTCTCTTTTCATTATCATTCTAGCAATACCTGATAGGAAAACATTTAACCTTTTTTCTCAAACAGAAAAACAGCTCAAGCAGCAAAGCAAACTGTAGGTGCAGATGCACTTAATAGCAACAGCTTCTAAGTTCCGATTCAGTGACACGATCACACTATCAAACCCGTGCGGCATGAATTTAAGCCTTGAGCTTTAACATCTTACTGAATCAATACAGACATGGGTTAAATGGGTTAATATGGGTTAAAAATTACTGGGGTTTTTTATCTCTTCCTGTCTGTGTATCAGGATGATAAAATTGCATGTGGATGATTCTCCATGACACTCCAGGTTGCTGCTGTTGATCACAGAGATTGGAGCAAACGCAGAAGAGGGACAGATGGTGTAGGTACAAAAGGTGTGTGTGTGTGTGCATGCATGCCTGGGGCTTTTTATTACAGAATTCAGACATATAATTATCTGCACCAGAGAGGCTCTGACCACAATAAAGCTTTCAAAAAGCAATGATTGGGCCTTTAAGGAGAGACAGAGGTAAAGGTTTAATGAGGACCAATTGTCATTCTTCCCATTTACAGTGGAAAAGCTTCCGGATATGATATGTGTTAATGGCCAAATAATTTACAATCATAGAAATCACCTATTGTAAATATCACTGTCAATTTTGATACATAGTACATGTTCTAATGATTCAGGTAAAAGTGCCACTTGTCATTCAATGCTAGCTTTGCATGAAACTTTAAAGGTTTTTTTTCAGGCCTTTATTTTAGGAAGAGTTACAGTTATACTGTAAATGTTATTGCACTTAATACACTCCGGTGGTATGGTGGCTTATTGGTCAGTACTGTCGCCATGCCCCTCCATGGTCCGGGTTCGATTCCCATGTCAGGTCTGTGTACTGTACATGGAGTTTTCTCTCTGTGCTTGGTGGGTTTCCTCTAGGTACTCCGGTTTCCTCCCACAGTCCAAAGACATGCAGATTAGGCTAACTGGCATTCCCAAATTGCCCAGAGTGTGTAAGTGTTTGTGTGTGCCCTGCGATGGATTGGCACTTTGTCCAGGGTGTATGCCGCCTTATGCCCTAAGTCTCCTGGGATAGGCTCCAGACCCCCTGTGACCCTGTATACAGGATAAAGCTGTGTACATGATGAGTGAGTGAGAAAGTGAGTGAGTGAGTAAATACACTCATCGAACAACTGCTTGTTAACACAAATATCTAATCAGCCATTCCCTTGCCAGCAACTTGATGCTTTTAGGTATTTAGACATGGTTAAGACGATCTGCTAAAATTCAATCCAAGCACAAGAATGGTAAAGAAAGATGAATTAAGTGACTTTGAATATAACATGGTTGTTATTGCCAGATGCCAAAAGAGAGATTAACCAAGTGAGCAGCAGTTTTCTGGTTAAAAATACCTTGTTAATGCCAGAGGAAAATGGACAAACTGGTTGAAGCTGTTAGAGAGGCAACAGTAACTCAATTAACATCTCTTTATAACCGAGGTATGCCAAAGAGCATCTATGAATACACGACACGTAGAATCTCGAAGCAGATGGGTTACAGCTCACCAAAATTGTTTAATAGAAGATTGGACAAAACATTGCCTGGTCTGATAACTCTCAGTTTCTGCTGTGACATTCAGACATGGTAGAGCCCGAATTTGGCATAAACAACATGAAAACATGGATCCATCCTGCCTGATGGATATGGTTGCTGACCATGTTCATCCCTTTATGACCACAGAATAACGTACTGTGTCACAAACCTAAAATCATCTCAAACTGGTTTCTTAACAATGACAATTAATTCATTTTACTTAAATAGCCACCGCAGTCTTCAGATCACGGTTCTGAAGCAATTCTGAAGTTCAGTACTAGCAAGGTGTACCTACAGAAGTGGCCAGTAAGTGTATACTGTATATATACTGTATGACACTTTGCACAATAGAATTACTTAAATGACATAAAACCACGTAAATCAGAAAGGTTGTACTTAACGATGGCTAAAATTTCTACTGGTCAAAATCTTACAATTACAGAATTTTCTGAGAGAATCTTACAACAAGAAGGTCTCTGAAATGTTTTCACAATCACGTATTAGCAAAAGCACAAAAACAATCAGGTCATTAAGTACATTAGCAAAACAAAGAGAGGTTAAAGCAGAAGATTGAATGCCTGTGAGCTAGAACATTTGGATCAATAAACGTTAACTCAGCAAATTGACCATGTTCAGGGGCACAAGGCAAATTTATGTTTAAGATTGCAGAAGAGTACAAGATTGATCTTAATTAGATTCTCTGTAATGTTACTTTGCCAAGTCACTTGCTTACTGGACATCATGTGGCTATGCTAGGAGAAAGCTATAGAGTAGTCAGGCAGTGTAGACAAATATATACAGTATACAGACAAATATATACAGTATACAGACAAATATATACTGTACAGTATACAGACAAATATATACAGTGTGTTATACAGTATAGTGTGATGGCATGATTAGATAGTATGCTATTATAAAACATAAATTACTGTAGATATATGAGTAATTTAGGAAATGAAAGGTAAGGGTAAGGTGGCAAGAAGACTTCCTGTAATATTGCCACCTTACCCTTACATCGTTATACAGGTATGTTATACTGTAAGTTTCAAATAGGACTTTTTTCACAAGTGTTTCAGGACAGTAAATATAAAAAGAGACATATTAATATAAATATAAAGCACTAAATCAACGACAATAAGTCTGGAGTATTCACCACAGTGTGATTCTACTTTTATTCCATTTGCTAAATGGTGTGAAGAAAATACATTCAGAAACTGCTAGTGTGACCTCACTATAGGGGGTTCCTGTGAAGTGTACTTTTCAATTCTAGTCGAAGCTTTTGTCAAAACCATGTGTAAGAAATTATAGCATCTGTCAGTTAATCATAAGTTGGAATGGCTGTCTATGAAGATCAAACTTGTACTGCATAAAAAAAAATGAACGAACACACTGACAAACATTTCATCATAGCTAAACACACACACACACACACACAGAGATATTAGTAATAAGAATTGATCCACCATAACAGACTTTTAAGAAACTGAATAGGTTGAGTTGGGGGGGGGGTCAGTGGAAGAACCAAAATATCTGTCTCCGTCTTAAAGGTCATTTCCTTAAGGGGCAGAACGAAATCCAGTCAAATGCTTACGCAGTGTCTGGCAAAAAGTCAATACTTGGACAGTGGATATAAGCCTTAAAGGTCGTCTAGGGTGTGTTGGAACTTAAAAAGTCTATTTTGTGTGTAAAAAATCAAAGCAATGAAAAAGGGACTGCGATATGCTACAGCTTGTAAAACCTCTCACGACAAGCAGACGTGGAAAATCTTATTTGAACGATTTTCCGTTCGTGAAGCTGGAGAGAAATACACTGCAGGATTTCGTGAATCATGCAGGTGTCTTTGTCATGCTCTTGAGGAGACATTTCACATTTCATGCTTTGGCAGTCATCCCTGACTGGCAGATGAAGACTAGAAACACAGTATTCTTTGTTAAATGGAGAGTATATACGTTGATATGTGGTAACTACAACCAAAGTTAACTATGGAGCCACCAGTGAGCTGCTTAATGAGCCAAACAGGTTATGTGCATGCTCGCAAAAATAAAATTCCAGCCTAAAAACAACATTAACTGCAGGCAAAGTCTATCATCACTTCTCAGGATCATATTTATAATGGTTTTGTGCACACTAAAACTTTTCTCCTTGTTCCAATATGCCCAATACTTTTGGTTTGACTCACTAGAAAAAAGACAAAGCATAGGCTTGCTATATTTTTAATAAATCTCAACCAACATATTATTTATAC
>JAOVVB010000026.1:17134721-17151284 GCA_028570985.1 Heterobranchus longifilis
CTGCACCTCCAGGGTCTGGATTTGATTCCTGCCTGGATTTGATACCACAAATTTGTTAAGTGCATCTAAATTACCAAAGATGATACCAAAGGTAAAATCATCTGTAAATGTGCCAGAAGATATCATTAGTCATTGTGGATCTTAAGCCTATCCAGAGAAAACTGGGTACAAGACAGGTTGAAGAATTTGTTTAGCACAAAATCCATGCCTTGTTTCTTTTTCCATACCATTCTAACCTCAAAATTCTTAATTCCAGACAGAACAAACCAATACCAGGACATTTACTGATACAGACTTTCATAAGGCACTCTGGATGATCTGCTAAATATAATAAATGCATGTATCTATGAAAGCCTGTTCATTGCAAGACATCTCACTCACATTCACATGTATCCAGACGATAACTGCTATACACATAGCAATTAATTGTGTCCATTCCATTTGCTAGCATACTTTTTGGAAGATGGAGAAACCAGAGGGAACCCTTGTAGACCCTGGATGGGTGCCAATGCATTTGTGAGTGGATGTTAAGTAGCCTGATCTTCCACATTCAGTGTAAAGTACGGCAAAGCAGATTCCTTGGCTAAAATTTAGAAGCTTAAATAAGGAACCCTTTGGTGTAATTTATCTGTAACCTTGTTTGCAGAGTGCTTGCCCTGATTGATGCATATTGGTTATGCAGAAAAAGTTTGTGATCTGAAATGATGTGTAGAATTCAGCATTTATGCATTTTCAGCTTTAGGATTATCAGCATAACTGATAGCACATACAGTACTTGTAAGTTGACACTGAAATAGTCATACAGTAATAGTCATACTTTAACTGTTTTAATTGTGACATGGAATAGATACAAAATTCATCAGGACAAGTGAATCAATCAATCTGAGATGTTGCATATGGGCTGATTGGCACTCTACCAGAGTTCCGTCAATCGTCAATGACCTTCTCAAGTATTAAGTCACTCTAGATGATCAGATTCAACATGTGTGTATTATTTTCATGCAGATTCCTCTTCAAGTAAGCAATATATACAAACTCAATGATGGCAAAAATAGAGGATTAGATTTGCATTACAGGACTAGTGTGTAAAGTTCAGACAATTATATTCGGCAGAAAATTTTACACCCTGTAAGTGCACAAAAATGTTTTAAAATCTACTCCAGACTCATGTTTTACTAAGAGGATTCTTAGAAGATATTTCTGTAATTCGTATTGTACAAAGATCATATGAGGTATGGTAATATTTTAAGCAAATTAAGAATCTCTATTATATAGAATGATATATTTGTCATTATACAGATATACTGTATAATGGGCCGTATCGTCAAACTACTATGTTTTTAAGAACATCTACTACTGTGGTCCAGGATTCAGATTTCTGAATGTGTGTTTTTTAACTTTTAAACAAAATTTAATATGATGCACATGGTTCCTGCTGTAAGTTTTCTTTTATCTTTTCTCTATGTTGACAGACAATTCTGTTTAATCAAAACCACTATAAGAACTATTTGATAAACTAATCAGTTGCCTCTAAGATTATTAAGCATGACACTTTTTTTTTTTATAATATTCTTTTAAAAATAATCCGTATTGAAATGTATTGAAGATGAATCTCAACACAGTCCTTACTTCACATTCCATCCACATAAGTTAATGAAGATGAATCCAGCACTCTGTGAAAGCACATCAATCCAAATGCTCTCTCTTAATCCATTGTCGCCAGGCCACACGTGGCACCTCCCCAGCTGGGAGCCCCTGGGGCATGATGGGTGTCACACACACAGCCAGTGTGAATTTGCCAAATCTTGTACAGTGCAGCTGTTTTTATGGGCTGCCATTAAAGATGGTGATGAAGCAGCTTCAGGGAAGTATAAATCACTGTTTAAGAGTTCTCTCTTTCCCATATTCGTCCCATTACTCTTTATACATCTGACGCATGCATATTGTCATCTAAAGTCATTGGCATCAGATACTACAGCCTTCTGATTAATGAATAATGCAATGCTTCCTTGATATTACTTAGTAAAAGGATTGTATCTTTTATTTATACAATCTGGCTTGATGATATTATCCACCGACATCTATGGCAAACAGGTAGTTTTTTTGCCAGGTGCATTAGGTGTTCGGATACCTTTCTACTGTATGTTGGCCAGCATTGGCTTTTTTTATAGTGAGTTGTGCTGCATTAGATTTTCTCTGGGATCAGACAGTAATGAGCATTGAGTGCCCATGATCCTGTCACCAGTTTACTGGTATATCATTAATAACCAATGTTAATGTCATGGCTGTATATCATGTATTTGAAACAACAACACACAAATACATGATATACAGCCATGACATTAACATTGGCTGTATATCATGTATATCATGACAACAACACACAAATACATGATATACAGCCAATGTTAATGTCATGGCTGTATATCATGTATTTGTGTGTTGTTGTTTCAAATGTTTTATAAGCTAATATCTAAGAAAATAGAAGAATATTAATAAGAAATTATATTTTTTGCTTCTGTCAATGTATTCATCCTTACTGGCAAATAAATAATTGAGGAAAATGCATTAAATACTTACTCTTAATATTTTCCTCTTTAGAATTTGCAATGACGATTGAATAGTACAGGTATCGACCCTACAATATCGTGCCAGTTTTTCAAAAGAGTAATATACTGTATATTACTATTGTATGTAACACAGGTAATCCATTTTATTGACATTAACGGTAGACAAAGATTGAGACACCTATATAACATACAGTTCGTTCACTGATGACGCTTTGTTTTGTCACATTGGAGTTTTCAGGAGAGCAGTGGCTTCGGACGTTTTTTGAAGGATATATCGTAATCATTCCACTGGAACTATAGATCATATGCATCATAAGCAATGGAAAAACATTTAAATAAATGCATTAAAAAAACTGTGGGAAATCTGTCAGTATTATACAGTACATTATCCTCAGCAAGGATTGACCGTGTGTGTAGCTGATGGTTTTTGGTCTTTGGTCAATATGACTTTTTGGACAAGTGAGCTCCTGAGCCACATGATTGATGAGAGACAAAGGTTTTGACAGCCTTACAGACCCATCAGGGAGCCTTAACACTAGCATCAGATTCATCTCTCTCTCTCTCACTCACACACACAAACACACACACACAGTCTCTGCACCTTTACTCTAGCTAACCTCATCTCATCACCACACATACTGCATTATTGATATTGAATTGTGAAGGTCAACAGCTTCTTAACTACTGATGCAGTGGCAGCAAAACCTACTGTACACATCTAACGTGATGGATGTTTGGGGTAAGGCGGTTCTAACAGTCTTTTCTACTGTGTAAGTATGAATAGTTATTATTATTATTATTATTATTATTAATAAGGCATTTTAATGATATGATTAGAGTGGAGATGAGAGAATATTTGAGAGATTGTCGCTCATCTCTGATGTACTCTGGTGGGGTGTGGCTAAGCAGTAGACCATTTAAATAGAACTGAAGTGGTGAATCTGATTAAATTAAAGAGAGTTTTAGGTATAAAAATGCAAATAAAGTGAGTGTAAGGTATAAAAAAAATTTGAGGGGTATTTCATATTTCGTATTTCACTTTGGGCGACCTCTGAGACCTGTTTTAATCTGTAAAAGAAATGTGGGACCTTACTGTAATATGGAATTTGTGTGAAAACTATTTATTTCAGTATTTCATGCATTTATTTGTGTTAACCAATCCTCAGCCCATGGTTTGAATCTTAATCTTAAGCGGGTCTTTCACTGTCCAATCTACACCATTCTTGTAGATCATCTTTTAATGGGTCCGTATTTGATGCTACTGTGTGTCTTGTTAGAAATGTCTTTTTTTTTTTAATAATCGAAATTTTAGATACATGGTAGCTAAGATAAAATATATAGAGGTAAACCTTGGATTGCGAGCATAATTCGTTCCAGAAGAACATATTAGGTTTTGTATATCAAAGCACTTGTATATCAAAGCGAATTTCCCCCATAAAAAATGATGAAGTAATGTCCCAGAACCCAAAATATTCATAAAAAAATATTTAATACAAAATATAAAGTAAAAATAAAAGAAATTAATCTGCACTTTACCTTTGAAAAAAATCCCGACAGAGCACAAACACACACACGTGGTCACAATGTTATAATTACAGTACATGCGCACACAGATGTTGACTATATGAGTGACTCACGCGCACTGAAACCGAGGATGGTAAACGATTACCCACAAGCCCGCGAGAAGAAGCATTAGCTCAGTTGTGATCACATGACATTCAGCAGACAAAGCGCATGCGCACTACTCATATGTCAAGACCTCGCTCGTTTATCGATTTAAAATGTATATCTTGCAAAACACTCGCAGATCGAGTTACTCGCAATCCAAGGTCCCACTATACTTCAAAATCAACTCAAAAATAAAAAAAATCTAATATCATACTTGATATTGTAGCAATACAACATGTACATTACAAGGTTTTTTTGTTAAATCTAGGAACAAGTATGTAATGAGTCATTACCATAAAATTGTTTCCCAAAATTCTTTGGTTACAGCATCACTTTTAAAATAAAAAGTTTACCAAAACCAAACATGCCTTTCCATCAGCAGCTTATACTGTATGGCCACCATTATTTTAGCAATAAACTGTGTATCACAGTTGTTATGTTGATGATGATGTTTAATCTTTTATAGTTATAAAATATTTATCAGACAGCACACATGACTTAAAAAGAAACATTATTAATTAAAGCATAATTAGAATGAAATATATCTCACTTAAGTGATAATACTGATAAACACTGCACAACTGTTTTTTTACGACCACTGGATTGCCTCTTTACATCTTCATAAACTTTGATCAGTGTATCACAGGAGCATCATAACAAGAAGCAATGCAAAAAAAATTTTTTTTTAATCTGCAAAACAGACAGACCGGGTCCTGACCTTCCTGGGGCCCTAAGCAAATCATTGCAGAGGGGCCCTTCTACCTAAACTGTGGGATGTATAAACCATTTGCCATTGCCACACATTCACATCTCACACATCAATGCTCCTAGACTGTTATACTCTGGCCAGGCTGAATACTTGACAGCCATTATTATGTATTTCTACTGTATATTGCATTAGACCAGAGCTGTAACCTTGTAATCGTGACTGAAAGACGAGATAATAATTGTCTTGCTTTGAATTTTTGTGCAGACATGAGGCGTGCCATCATATCCATATATTTGATTCTACAGATGTTGTTGCTGGAAAGTGTGAGTTTGATTTCATGCACACACACATTCACACACGGCACTGTTATATTTTCCGTCCTGCAATTTATAAACTCTTGCCTGTTAGCGATGGCATTGAAAAACCAATGTCTGTTCTCTCAGTCATGACAACATGAGAACAAATGCAGAGTCGTTCAGTAGGAGTTACTGTCCAAAAGCAATTTGAATTCTTAATGGGGCAATCTTACCTGACCTCATTTTTTCTAATTTTCCACCTCATGGATAATGCACATACAGTGCGCACCTTTTTATTGTCTTTGATGTTTTGTGGTGTTTGGTATTGTGGGTACTAAGTGTGCACAATGTCCCCTTTTTTAATATTTGTTCTTCGCTATTCTAAAAAACTGTTGTTTCTATTAATCAATAAATACTGTCACTCTGTGCCACCCTGGTTCCTACACATCAGAAGAAAGAATCAACTTCAGCAGGATGTTTGTAATTGTAAAGAACCATAACTAAGCAGTCCTAAGCAATCAAGTGTCTATCATAATCGATTTTTCTAGGATCATGCCAAGATGTGCCAAGATGACCACAATATTATTTTACTCCACAGCGATGCCAGACATACTGTAGAAAAGTGAAAAAAGTAAGACATGAACAAGCACAGGAATCTGAGGCTGTCATGGACAAACTGTGAAATTGGACAGTTGATGACTGGAAAAAGGCCAGGTGATTTTTTTTTTCTAATCCTCAGCTGCCCGGTTTCTGTGAGTCTGTGCCAACGATAGGCTCAGATTCTTGTTCTTGGCTGAGAGGAGTGAAACCTAATGTGTTCTGCTGCTGTTGTAGCACATCCATCTTAAGGTTAAAAGTTTTGTGCATGCTGAGATGCTTTCTTGCTCACCACACTTGCAAAGAGTAATTATTTAAGGTATTACAGTACTGTATATCCTTCCTGGTAGCTCAGGCCCATCTGGTGCACAACAGAATGTGAATCTTGAATATGTTTGGCACAGACAGTAATAAGTGGAAGAACTTGGGTGTCCTGGACAGATCCCTGACTGAGCAACTTTGGGATGAATTTGAATGCAGACTAGACTTTAGGCCCAACAACAGTGGTCAGTAATGCCCTTTGTCCTCATAGATCTGCTTCAAAAACTTGTGGAAAGCCTTCCCAGAAAACAGAATAACTAAATTTATTATGGGATGTTTACCTAACACATATATCTGGCCATATAGAGTGCAATACTGTGGCATGGTGGCATAGTGGTTAGCACTGTCACCTTGCTCCTCCAGATTATGGGTTTGATTCCCACATCAGGTCTGTGTGCATTGAGTTTGCATGTTATCCCCATGCTTGGGTGGTTTCCTCTGGGTTGCTAGGTTTCCTCACACAATCCAAACAAATTAGCCTAATTGGCATTCCCAAATTGCCCATAGTGTGTGAATGTTAACGTTAAATGTTAAAAAGGGAATAAATCAACCATTGGCCTTGACGGTCCCTGGTTGGGCCACAGAGGTTCGTAGATGGATGGATGGATGGAGAGTACAATATCCACAACATACATACCGTACACACATTTTCCAATAAATTTCTTAAAATGAGTGATTTAGAATCCTATAGTTTCCAGACCTCTGCTAGAAGTAATTAGTGTACACACGTTAAAAACTGTATAACTGTCACAAACAGCTTTCTAAAGAAAAAAATTGAAAAAAAAAAAAAAAACAGATGTAGATTTTTATCCCTATTACACAAGTCAGAGGAAGAAGAATAAACCCTGACAGGACCCAGGGACAAAAGAAAACCCATCCACAACACTGGATTGTAATATACTGTAATACACTGGCTACATTGGATATACAGTACACCTATAGCTGTATACTACTGTATTAAGTTAGACAGTACTGTGTTCAAGGCGGCATGGTGGTGTAATGGTTAGCACGGTCACCTTGCACCTCCAGGGTTGGGGCTTGATTCCCGGCCGGGCTCGATTCCCGTCTCTGTGCGCATGGAGTTTGCATGTTCTCCCCATGCTTGGTGAGTCTCCCATAGTCCAAAGACCTGCAGATTAAGCTAATTGTCGTTCCCAAATTGCCCGTAGTTTGTGAATGAGCATGTGTATGTGTGTGTGCCCTGTGATGAATTGGCACCCTGTCCTTGGTCTATCCCGCCTCGTGTCCTAAGTCTCCCCGCGACACTGTATACAGGATAAAGAGGTATAGACGATGAGTGAGTGAGTGAGTACTGTGTTCAAAAGATGGCACAGGACAGTCCTTATAGTTACAGCAGCAGCAGTTCTTAGCTACAGATCCACAGTAGCTAGATGAGATTAGCCATTGATGTAGTGGTAGTACGGTAGTTACAATAAATTCCCCGCATTGTGCCCCAAAATCCCTTGGATTGGCTCCAGGCGTCCTGTGACCCTGAAAAGGATAAGTGGTATAAAGAATTAGTAAGTGAGTATATTGTATGTATGCAAAACAGAGCCTGGCCTCGAAAGGACTATAACACTGGATTTGTAAATGGATGTTATAAACATCTGTGTGTCACTACAAGGCTAACGGCCAAGCACTTACTTACACTTACTCTGCCCCGGTTGTATTAGAGTACTATGGTGCTGGTCAGGGTGTGGATCATTATGTTTTATCCGCAGCTTTTCAGCGAATTCTCAAATCGTAACCTTTTTTTCAATTCGATTAACATTTTTTTAAAAACTCAACTTTTCATCTTAGATGTCCATTATTCCACTTTTCAACTGACACGCGTTTCGAAATTTACATGAAGGTTTACGAGTTCATAAACTGTAATAGGAACATTCCACATGCCACATTACAAGCAGCAGCATTCAGCGAGAAGCCATGCCAGGATCTCCAGTCTGCCAACAGCGTTATTGCCAAACCAACACTGAGTGATTAACTGCTCTGCTGCACTCTCTTAAAGTGTAGCACCAATTTGGCCCTGCCCTCCCTCTTCATTTACACATTAAATTCCAACAGCTCAACATGAGCATGCATCTGTGCATAATCTCATCTGTTCTCAGAGTCTGGACTATGAGAATAGGCTGTTAAAGAAACATGAGGGTGGATGGATAATTTAATAACTGCACAAACCCCACTGCTCGGAAAGTTGTAAACATTATGAATAACTTCTGTACGGTATAGAATGCTGTATGGTGACTAAGCTGGACATGTGGGACCAGTGTACAAGTGTATACCGAGTATGTCCCTGACCCATGCCTAGTGTTCCTGGTATAGTCTCCAGATTCCTAACCATCCTGACCACTGATAAAGATAATCTTAATAATGATAAATGAATGAATGAATGAATGAATTAATGTATTGACAAAGAAGATTTAGCAGAAAATCCATCAAAAAAAGACTCCTGAAACATGTCCCTCACTATCATCAGCAGACTGAATGTGCTCTTTCAGGAGGCATACTCACACTCCCACATCAATCATAGCAACACTAGCAAATGACGAGTGTCTGTGAGCCCATGCAAGTGGAAGGGGTGGATAGCACGTTCCTCCGAGTCTGTTACCCCTAACGCTCCCTGACGAATGAGGAGCTCAAAAATACAATCTGTGGCTGGTGGCTTCACGTGCATCAGAGGAAGCATTTGTTAGCTCATGACCTTCCTGATTGGTAGATGTCACTGATGATGGAAGGCCCTAACAAGATGAAAGGGAATTGGAAACAATTAAATTTGAGGAAAATCTGGGGGGGAAAAAATCATAGAATTTAGGACAGCAAAATATTAGTCATAAAGCAGTGAATCAGACTATGAATGAGTCCTTCAAGAAAGCTAATCAAATTATGGTAAATATAAATAAACTGAATGATGCTATAAGGAACTAATCATAAAATGTCCCAGTGTGTGACATTTTAAAAATCAAAGTCTTATTTTTAGACTAGACTGTGCCCATTACGTAGTTTGCATGGAATTTAATTGCACACTCATAAGCGCGTATCAAAAAAATGTACAGCACCATCTGTTGAATTTTAAGATGAACTAATGATTTTTTTAAGGTAGATTTTTTTTTTATGATATAAGGGCATTTTGCAATGACAAAAGCTGTGTTACCTCAGACACGGTCGAATATACCTGTGAAAACCCCATTAAAATTTGTTTACTACTTTTATAAAGAAGCATGCACAAACAGACAAAATTCCAAAAATCATCTTGTTGTGTTATTAGTCATCCTACGCCCGCCCCCCCCAAATTATTTTTTGCGCAAATATCTTCAATGTACAGACACGTCAACTGTACAGTTTTATTATATGTATGGAAAATTTGTTGAAAGACATCTTTTTGCCATAAAAATGAAAAGCTATTCTCAATGCTTTTTGTTTGCTTAAGGATCTGTAATAGAGAAAATAGTCCTTTATAGGGAGGTAACAAACAACTCCACACTCACTGAACTGTACTCATCTGTTTTACAAAAAGTAAATAAAACTTGATTAATGTGTAAAGGCCTTGACTTGCTATGCCAAGTAATAAACAAAACCAACTCTACATCCATCATCCTGTATGCTCAGAATGTGGTTATGAAACACTGGCTCTGTTCCAGAGCAATGGGGGCCAAGTGGACCTGGAGCAATCCCTGCCTCTATTAGCACTCTCGCCATGGGACGAACCACAGCCGCCATGACCCCTCACTCGGGCACAAATCATCTTTAATGGAGACATTGGTGGCCACCGGGGTAGAGAATTAAAAGCATCCCATTGATGCACACACCTCAGCAGGTGGAGATTACCATCCTCAGCAGTGTGGTTATCAGACAGTGCCGAATCTCACACCTCCAGAGGGATAAAACACAGAGGCCAGAGTGTAAAACCTCCAGCTTTGACAAGCCAAACTATGAGACACAAGGTTTGGTCACTAAATCAAACTCGCACTGTTGCTGCTATTCTACACTCTATTTGATGGATTCCCTCACACACTCATAACAAATGCACTGCCTGATTAATAAAACCTTTCGGCAAAACTCAGTGTGAAAAGAAAGGTCTTTTTCTTCTTACCTCAAAAGACATTTATATACACTTAATAGCAATGCAGTAAAGCCATTTTCCCCGGACTGAGCATACACTTAGTGAGAACAATATGAGGAACACTCGTATTCAATTTGCTCTCAGAACAGCTTTAATTCTTCATGCCACAGATTCCACAAGATGTTGGAAACACTCCCTGCTGCTTTTCCGTGTGCATTTCAGTGTTCTACCACATCCCAAAGGGCTTCTACTGGATTCAGACCCAGTTCCTGGGAACTCCACTGAAGAACTCTGAGCTCACACTGTTCATGAACCCAGTGACAGACGACCTTTACTTTATAATTGTGCTCTCATTTATGAAATCCATCCAGCTGACAAATCTTAATGCTTCAGCATACCAAGACATCTTGGACAATGCTATGCTTTCAACTTTGGAGCAACAGTTTGGGAAAACTGTTGCCACAAACAAACAGCCCTTTTCTATTCCAACATGACTGTGCCCCTGTGCACAAAGCAAGGACTATGAAGACATGGTTTAATGAGTACAGTGTGGAAGAAGTCGACTGGCCCACACAGAGCCCTGACCCCAACTCCATCGAGCACCTTTGGTATGAACTGGAGTGGAGATTGCGAGACAGGTCTTCTTGTCTAACATCAGTGCCTGACCTCAGAAATGCTCTACAGAAAGATTGGGCACAAATTCCCGCAGAAACACTCCAAAATCTTGAGTAAAGCCTTGCAAGAACAGTGGAAGCTGTTATAGCTGCAAAAGTGGGACCAACTCCATACTAAAGTATATGTATACATCGATTGTATTGGAACAGTGCATCCTACTACCTCGGAATGCAAAAACATCACCTTCAGGTCAGTTAAACGACATTGTCCAATATAAAGTTAACAGGTTGATAATTCTTAACCCTTCATTGTAATGAAGGCAAACCTGTTTAAGGCAAATCTTCATGTTAATAACCATTAAAAACAGGGTTAATATTTCAAGAACAAGACTAAAATGAAAACACTTCAATATGAGCTCATTTGGACCATTTGTATTGAAACAGCTACAGTATGATGATGACACACAAGCTGCAAACACCATTCACAAAGTCCTGATTGAGTATGCAGTGTTACGGGTACACTGCATGGCTGTATTAAATCTTGTTTTTGTAGCAGCTACGAATCAATAATCCTTTCCAGTCCAGTGTGTTCAGAGGACGACCCTTTGGAAATGGTGGACTTAAGAGGTCAATTACTTTAATAAAGGAAACAGACCAGAGTATTTTGGCCAATTCTTGCTGACCTTTACTTACACTTTGTATGCAAAAGACTACTTTCTATTGCCGAACAGAAGCATGTAAATTCAAACGCCCTTGTTTTGACTTTGTGGCGTTTGAATGTAGTCGTCTGAGTAGAGTAAAAGGAGTGTTTTAGGCCCAATAGAAGGCTGCCGATTTCCCAAATGCAGCGTTATTTCACTAGATCACATGACCAAGCACAAACATGGTATTCAATTAAGGCAGCGGAGTCCAATCCAGTAAGACTATGTGGGCTGTGCTGGCTTCCCATACGGCCTGCTATCAAAGCACAGCATAAATCAGGGCAAATTAAATAAGCTGTGAATACATTAAGCAGCACAAAGTTTTAATTTCCAATTACAGGCCTCTAAACACACCCCCATATGCACAAGGGGCCAGAGGGGGAATTAAATTATAGCGCCAAAGACATGATGGAAATTAAACTCAGCTAGGAGTTTTATGTTGACAATCAAAAGAAAGATGTGTGAAGTCATAAAACATGAAGCTTTGCAGCAGGCTTAAGTAAGACACCAAGATCTTAATGCGAAAAAGAAATAGACATAAAAGACAGCTGTTAAATTAAAAGCACACAAAGGTTATAAATACAAAACAAAATGGGTGGGATCTGAACAGACAGTTAACCTAGTTTGCTATAAAAATGCTATAAAATAGTAAAATTGTGTTGAGGTGTTTAACATTAATAAAAAATAAACAATAATAAAACAAAGAATTTTTTTTATTCAGAGAGGGAAAAGAGGGATGAAACAGCTGCATGGCCATAAGAAAACCACCTGCTAGTGAGAATGATCAGAAAAAGAATAGATCAGACTTTTTGTAAAAATATCATATAGTCTGATAAGGTATAGGACAGGAAGAGCTTTATAAACTTATCACCACGGCTAAATCAACGTGTTTGTTAGATCCAATTCCAACTAGTTTAATAATTAAAAAAAAAAGATACGTACAGCTGAAGAGCCGCTTCTAAACATTATTAATAATGAAACCTCTCAAGTTTTCCGTCATTAAGCCTCTTCTTAAAAAAAAAAAAGCCCAAACTAGACACAAATGGAATAAAAAATTACAAACCAATTTCAAACCTTCATTTACATAAAAAATATTAGAAAAGGTAGTATCAGCTCAAATATGCACATTCTTGCAGGAAAACAATATCCTCGAAAAATTTCAGTCAGGTTTCAGGCCCCATCATAGTTCAGAAACTGCACTAGTTAAAATTGCAAATGACTTGTTGTTTAGCTTCTGAAGTCTGCATCTCAAAAGTCTGACTAGATTTTAGTGCTACATTCGATGCTATAGATCATAATATTCTCGTGGATCTCTTAGAAAATCACATAGGTTTTCAGGGACAGGCATTAAAATGGTTTAGATCCTACCTGTCTGATCGATACCATTTTGTCAATCTTAATGGAAAACTGCCTGGTGTAATGCCAGTGAAATACGGGGTCCCACAAGGGTCAGTTTTAGGACCTCTGCTGTTCTCGATATACATGCTTCCCTTGGGTAACATTATTAGAAGACATGGGATTAGTTTCCATTGTTATGCTGACAACACCCAGTTATATATTTAATTAAAACCAGATGAAATATCCAGGTTGTGTTAAAGACTGGATGTTGATAATTTTCTATTACTAAATTCAGATTAAACAGAGATATACACTTATTGGTCCAAAAACAGTACACAAAAGCTCTTACAGTTCAGCCTGCATTTAGAACAATGTACTATTACTACTAGCTCGACAATAAAATACCTAAGCGTAATATTAGACAGAAACCTGTCCTTTGAAAATCACATTTCCAATATTACAAAAACAGCCTTCTTTCACCTTAAGAATATTGCCAAGCATAGGAAATTTTTTTCTGTATCTGATGTAGAAAAGTTCATGACCTTCAGACTGGACTATTGTAATGCATTACTAGGTGGTTGTCCTGTATCCTCAATATACAAGCTAGTCCAAAATGCCACCGCCAGAGTTCTCACCAAATCAAGAAAATACTGTATGATCATAAAACCCTAATACCATCATCCCTGCACTAGCTACTCCACCTGTTAAGTTTAGATTAAATTACAAACTAGCATTACTTACATACAAGGCTCTAAATGGTTTAGCTCCCATGTACAGTACAGTATCTAACCAATCCTCTATCCAGGTCATCACATCTATACAGTTTTTCTTCCCTGATGGCACAGCAATATTCAATGACAAAACTAAGATTCATCAGGCTCAAACAGATACCCGATGTATATATCTGTGATACAGATCAGGGACATATATATATTAGAACATGATTAGAAGATTAGGGGAATAATATTCAGACATATAGATTTGATACAGATATAGTGAGAGATAAAACAAAATTATATCGATTGATTAAGACAGACATAAAATTGAACCCCTCCAAACATCTTATTACATAGAATATGTTTCCTAACGGGAAAATGAGGTGTGTGAACATTTTAAAGTGATGTAGTGTAATACTAACGCACAGTACATTCAAGATTAAATGCAGCCCTCAAAGTGACCTTTCCCAACCCAATCGATATCTTTATTAATTTCTGTAACAGCTTATTAAATAAAGGAAGGATAAACAGTAAAAGCTGCCATATTGTGAAAGCCTGCCTTTGAAAGTTTATTTAGAAGACACACTGATTGTCAATTACAATGAGTAGTTTACATGCAAGTTATCTGACAGGATTTACAGGACACAACCGCATACATCATCCCTATAAAGAGGGAATAGAAAGGCACATTAGTATTCAGTTCACTCCTTTATGCTTTGCATTAATCATCACAACTGTTAATGTTAATTAAATATTTACTTAGATGTGAACATTTGAGTTATAAGCTGCAATCCCTTTTTATTGCACTCCAAAGGTGGACCTGAAAGTCCTTGATCAGGATAGTGATCTTAAAACACCTGCAACTGATTCGCCTTTTTTGAGTAGGAGAGCACTCTCACAGAGAGCAGTGGTTATTTTACTGTACCAAACATGTCCCCGATGTCAGTCTATTGAGTGCTTTTAAAGAAACGCAAGAAAGATATTGTATAAAGACTGAGACATTACAGACACAAGATGGTGACGACACATAACTACACACAAGCTCAGTAACTGATTCTAATCCTGAGGTAACACCGCCACTGGTTGTCAGGACGTTAAGGCTTGGAATTATTTTAAAATAGAAGGATGAGCCTCCGAGTGGCGCAGTGGTAAAGCGCTCGCCCTATCATCCGGAGATCGCTGGTTCGATCCCCGGGTGATGCTGTAACCTCTCACAGCCGGAGGCCTAGAGAGAGCTGATTGGCCGAGCTCTCTCAGAGGGGAGGGATGAGAGGTACTCGTGCTCCCACATTAATCACGGCTCTACAGCCAATCAGGGGCGTCTGTGAGCTCACGTAAGCGGAGGGAGTGGATAGCGCTGTCCTCCGAGTGTTACTCCGCCACCAACGGTACGTGAGCGAGCAGTTCGAAAAGATGGTCGGTGACATCACGTGGATCGGAGGAAACACGTGATAGTCTGCGTCCCTCCCAACTGAATGGTGGTAGAAGCTTAATGTGGGAGCCCCCTAGTGACTGGGAGAAAAATCGGGTAAAAAAATAAATAAATAAATAAAAATAGAAGGATGAAGCACTTAGTTTAAACAAATGCTGCTTTGCACCCTTGATAAAACTCCTCTCAGAGACTGAACTCTTTTTCCTCTCTTGTGCGGTTCTGAGGTGGGTTTGAGGAAAATGGAAAAATAAAACATTGCTCGAGACATGTCAATTAGGGAATATGGATGAATAAGAAACTTGATAATCATAAGATAAAAATGTGCAAGGCAGGATTTAATGATGGCATACATAGAGGGGCCCAAAAATGTATACACAATTCAACATGAAATCTGCATCTCTTTTGATGGTTACATGATAGCATCAAAGATGGTGCAACTACTGACATCTTTAGAGAAAAAAACATTTGAGTTTTAAAAGAGAGTAATAGCTGCTGAAAGGTTTATAATTTTTTTTCCGAGCCCCTCTATAACCATTTTGATCTGAAGAACATTCAAGCAAGTGGTAAGAGGATAAAGTGAGAAAACTCTAAAGCAAACTCTAGACATGCGGTGCAGTAAAAAGTACTTTTAAACTTCCTCTACTTGTGTCCCTTTAGATAATTCCAAAGCCAAACATGCAGGAACCATAGGTTGTGTTTAGGGTAAATAAACACAGAGTGCAGTAAGCGTCATTTTCCTCTTAGCAAGCTGCATCTCGCTGTAAATTGTTCAGCCATGCTACAGAACACAATCATCAATTCACTGGTGATGACACATGAGGACATACAAGTTAGGAAATGTTGGAAATGCCAGCCATGAAAGACTAATTATCCCTGATTTGCTTTGCTCCTGCCACAGCTCTCGAGCTATGCTAAGGTGCATGTGGCTGCCTCGTTTTTGGTTTTAGAAAAAAGAAAAAGAAAAAATACCAACTCTTGACATTAGCATTCATATTTTAAAAACATGACCATTAAAACATTTTGGAATTTTGATCTTAAAAAAAAAAAAAGAATTCACAAGGAATAAAATATTAAATAAGAAAAGGTTAAAAGTAATAATTAAGCAGTGTTGACATCAGTTTATAAAATCTGAAATTTGCCACTGCTACTTAATAAGTGTCTTAAGCAAATTATAACGTTTAACCTTGGACCTTTAGGCCAAAATAAAAGTCTCCCAAAACATTTTAAAAATGTAGCTTTCTTTCCATATTCAACCAAGTTACACTAAAACTTTCTTAATGTGTGATTATTCAATGTGCATCAAACCTATACACCTTCAATCAAGTTTAAAAATACTAATAAATGTAAAATGCCTAAATCTTATTTTCTGATGTCAGTATGATATTAGCTGTGACAAACATCAAGCAGGAAGTCGCCCAAATCACCACAAATACGACCCAGAATGTGTGGCGGAATGGAGACCTATGCTTATTCTGCACATCCCTTCCAAACACAGGCTCTAGGTGGCGGCGACTAAAGAACACCAGAGCGGCGGGTATAAT
>JAOVVB010000026.1:17174941-17192474 GCA_028570985.1 Heterobranchus longifilis
TGGGGTTTGGGCACTGGCTGGGAATCGAACCCAGGCCTTCCGCATGGCAGGCGAAACACCTACCACTGAGCCACCAGCGCCCTTAGACTGTACATGTCTAAAAAAAAAACTTTTTGCTTCTGATAAAACTGTGAGCGAGGCTGACAGAGCATCAATTCACACCAGGCTTCTGTACTTTGACTACGAATCGGTTAATTTGTCCAATAAAAATGATACTGAGTAGGGATGAATGGCACTGATAGTGGGCACACTTGTGACCTTAGACAGAACAAAGGCTTAAGTAAAAGGCCACATCGCCCATTCCAGGGTACGTGGAGTGTTGGAGATGAGATGGTGCTTTAAAATATTATTTAATAAGCAGGGGCATCAACAACTCTCTGTGGCCCACATTTGCTCCTATTGTACAATATCAAATTCCGTTTAAGCCCGAGTTACGTTTATTAGAACAGCACAAGGATTTGTCAAACTGGGATTTCTGGGTTAACATTAGTGACCATCACCATTTTTGCTATTGATTGAGAGGAAAAAGAAGAATTGTTAGCTTTTGAATTCAAATTTTGATTCATTGGACGGACCATCCTATCCAACCAAGTAGAAAAAAATCACTTTGGGGTGTGTGGTATATAAAAATAATCACAGTGATGTACATTACTTCCCTAAAAAGTGATTATTACCCTGTAACATAATCCTCTAAATGATTACAACTTTATCTTTAATTGGCAAGTTGAAGGCAGGTGATGGCTTGCATTATAGCAGAAATAGTAGTTCATCATTTTTCAGATAAAACTGATGAAAAACTAAAATAAAAACTCCCTCCTTAACCCTTTCCTGTGCTAGAAACACTTAAACGTTACTTAAAACTACTGCTCCATACAAACCATGGAACAGCATTACTCTCCAAACAGTGCTGTTGAGAGAATTACTCGAGTTTAGCAACACTGAAATCGAGAAGTGAAAATAAATACAACATTATTTCTAATAAACGTTTTATATATAAAATATATAGTGGTTTATTATTAATTAGAATTGATTAATATTAGAAATCATTGGACACACACAGAGATTTCCATTTACACCCTCATTTCCTCCATGAGGTCATTTTTAATCATTAGCTAAATGGCCGATTAACTGCGTGGGACATTATGATGGACGTGCCACTCTGCCGAAGCTCAGTAGACTGGACACGGACTAACTGGTCAAAGATAAAGCACATATGCATTAAGAGCGCAGCACTGGGTGAGTGTCTGTGCCACTTAGCTGTCGATCATTAGCAGAGGACTTGAAGAAGCTAAGCCAGACCCTATGCATAAATACAAGCACGCACAGACACACACACAAGTATATATAGAGTTTCTGTTACCCAGTAATTAACATCCATAAAGGAAACAAACCAATTTAAAATGTGCCAGTCAAAATGCTCATAGAAGCCGTAGCTATAGGGTATCACTGAACAGGACTTTTCTGTTTAGAAGGTAAACCAGCAGTAGTCCATTACTACTAGTGTTACAGGAATATGCCAAAGGTGCCACTGAAAATATCACTGACCATGAAGTGATGACTGAATCAGCAGGTATGAGATGGAGTGCCAGTGGCGACGGCGCTCTATGGGTACTGGGAACAACTTCCAAAGTGTTGTTTATGAGTTTAGCAAGTTGTACCTCGACCAGGCTATACTGGCTAAAACTGTCTGCGTTTTGCTGGCGCTAACCGTGCTAGTGGAGAAAGGCTATTAAGACAATAGTGCAAAACCATCTGGAGAAGGAGAGAGGGATGCATTAAGCTGTAAAAAAAAAAAAAAAACACATTTGACACATATCATTTCAAGTTTATAGCAGAGGATTTTGCTGCAATATAAAAAAGAAGAAAAAAAATTTTCCTGTTAGCCTAAGGCAATATAGGGCTAGCCATCTTTAACAGGCTACAGATTAACAATATTTACTTACAGGTTAACAATATTTATCCTTTATAATATTTTGTTTATTAAGTACTCAAACTGATTTGAGGTTGCTGTCATTATTTCATGGATGGATGGATGGATGGATGGATGGATCTGACCTGGGAGGCAGACCGACTGAAAAGCTCCTGGTTCATAAAGAGACCATGATTAATCTTTTATCAAAAGACAATGACTTATTGAAGTGTCCGAGAGCAAAAGAACTTTGATAAGACCAAAACAATAAAAAGATAAGGTTTGCTGCCTTTTCCAAAGCAGCTCAGAGCATCCATGGAGGAAAACAGTTATTACTGATAAAACAATACAAGTCTACAATGTGACCCTAACTTTGCCTTCCTCTGTTTGGGTGAGAAACAAACCAAAATGATCATAATATCAGCAAGGAAAATAAATCTCGACATTTAAAAAAAAATTACCATAATGCCCAGTTAATAACATGCAGCGAGAATGAGAGAGATGAAAACAGTGCATTTTCTTAGAAGCTCATGCACCCCCCTTTATCCATTTTGAAGAAAACTGAGTGAAAGAGATTCATCATTCATGACTGTTGGCTGAGAGACTTAAAACAGAGCAGGAAATGATAGCAGTTTTTCCTGCTGCACTTCTATGCTCGACTCAAGGGCACACACATCTTTACAACGTGGGGAGAGGAGTGTCTCGGGAGATTATATAAGACTTCAATCTGTCTCGCACTTACCATCTCGACTCCACTTGTTCTGTGTGCGTGTGTGAGACTGACACAGAAAGACTGATACAGATAAGAGGAATGATACAGTGATGCATGGAACTCACGAGAAAGACTCTGTAGGCATCTTTCCGGCTCACTGGCCCCCAGCATGCCTCTGTGTCGTTGTATTTTATACTCCCGGCGCTGCAGGAGTGATTGCCACTGTAAGACACAAAATGTTAACGCCATTAAAATAAAGTTCAATATTAGTAAGCGGCGCGTATTAAAAGTGCTCTTGTACTTAATGAGTAACGCTGTCTACTAATCTGGTGAACTAACAGACAGAAAGGAGGTAAGACTTCATTGATCAGCTTATTCTAAATGTCGAAAGAACTTGATCTAATTCCAGCAGTTTATGGGCGTTTCACATTAGAGCCCTAGGAGCAATTCCGAGAACATTTGACCCCAAAGTCTGGTTCATTTTGATCAGTGAGAACACGCCTGAACCGCTTGAAGAGATGGTTTTGGGCACAGTACAGCTTACACATCCGTACAGCACGGATCGAATCAGATATGGAATAACATCATTATTACCATCGGTTTTCTCGGAAATCTCAGCTTAGCATGCACAAATTCTCACCCTTTGACCTACATAGCTAAGATAAAAGTGCAGATAGACAGGAAGTATTCCACATATAGAAGAGGAAGGCACATGAGAGCGTTGCCCTTGACATTTTTCCGAAATAACAATAATATTTAGCATAGTGCAAAAATTATTTCCATTTTTTTACTTCTTCTATTGTGTTCAATGTCAGCTCACAGACCAAGCTAGTGTATATTACCACCTGCACAAGTGTACCAGAGAACAGGGGAAATAAAAAAGTGAATGCTGGTGAGCAGGGTAGAGGAGAGGGGGAAGTGGGAAACAGTTGTTATGGTTACCGTACAAATCGTGCCTAATGTGAAAACGCCCTAAGTGTGCTCTTAACCCACAAACTTTCCTAATCACTCACCATGTGTCTATAGGTGGCATGTTAATCAACGTGCAATATACGACACCGTACAACTTAGTTTTAATTACCACGCTCACTGATATTGCTCTGCACACTCGGATACTACACCATAAAACCTTTAAAAACTTTAAACCTAGCACAAGAACTGTACCAAACATTAAGAGAGCTAAATAAAAATGTTCTATTACACTCTGATTGTTTAATATCAAGTAATCTGCACATTTCAGTATTGGTACATTTTCTCAGCAATCCAGCACCTTTATTTTGCCTTCCTTCTCCAAAAAGGTGAAGGTCGGTATAACCCAAGGGTAATGGCGACATCTTAATAAGACAAAGACATGAAAAGTGCCACCTTAGGCTAGGTCCTTTGGAAATTGTATTTATAAGATTTTGGACTATGGGTTTCTGTGCAGTAAAAAGGTGTCTGGGAGGCAAACAATAAAGGTCAAATGTGAGGAGCCACAGGAGGAGGTAGTCATATACACCCAGTGAAGCCGAGTCAGAGTTGGGGTGTTTGGAAGGGAGTGGAAGAAATTGGCTGAACTCACCAGGCCACTTCCATCAAGGACACAGGAACAGCAGCAGCATAGATGGCCAAGTCTCCATACAGATATACAATGATGCAGATGTAGAACATATTGACGCCAACTGTAGAGTAACAGCATACAGGGAAAATTATGTTAATCCACAGGTTGACAACCTTTACAGCAAGACAGACTGTTTTTTTTTTTCACATCACCTGAGATTTCAGAAAGGAGGCCATCTGATCAGCAACGGAAATGACTATACTATGCAATGGAGTTTTTTCAAACTGATTACTGTGTTTCTCAAAAAAGCTCATTATAACAGATTGTTTCCTGAGAGACAGACAAAAATTAATTCTGGTCAACTAATTGTACAGATTAGGTTAGATAGTTCCTGGGTGAGACATCTTGGGCTGAGACTTGGTTTGCAGTTGTGGTTACAATACAAAAAAACATCATGTTTGAATTCTGTATATGTTTTTTGATTTAGTAAGCATTCCATCCAAACTGGTTTCTAAATAAACATTTAGTAAAGCTGCATAGTTTCTTTTTAGTCTTGCAAAGAGTGTCTTCCCTGACACCAACCACTCAAGATATTGAACTTTTGGTCATAACTTTGTACAGTGCCAGGATCCATTACCCCTCCCTGACCTTTTTATCTGGAGTTGTCCAACTCAGTGGCATTTAATTTAAGACGCAATAGGCACCTAGTGCCAAAATATATGAAATGATTAAAAATTACAAACCCTCTCATGAACTTTTTTCACCACAATGCAACCTCTTCACAGCACTGGGAATATTAATCATCCTAATTAAGAAAGTAATGACTTTGTGACCAGCCCTTGCTGACTCCATTCATCCATCCCTGGCAGCGTGCGTGCCAACCCAAGACACTGAAAGCTGCAGAGACGAAGACGGACTCTTTAACAGACATCCATCAAGTCCTTGAGCTTGTGAGGATCTCCAACAGGACTGCTGGCCTCATCAGCTCATTCATTACTGTCAGGCAAATTAGAGCTTACAGTCCATTAACGCTAAATGAAAAAGCTAACATTATACCCTTTTTACAGGTTTGATAGATGCAGCTTTTGCCAGAGGAAAAAAAGGGCAATGCCGCCACCTGTTTCCCACCAATCATTAAAGATGAGTGAAGGGGAAAAATTAACTCCAGCGTGCTAAGTCATACACCATATTGTAATTCATAGTCGTCACATACCTGTTAAATGCACTTTAAACAATCTATATCTAAACAAAATATCTAAACTGGTATTGAATACATTAGGGTTTTTTCACTTTAAGTGCTGCTGGAAAAAAATGTAAACAGTTTAAACCAATTTGTTATTACAGCTCTCTTAATGTCACTCTGCATTAAGCTTAAAGTTGACAAACTTAAAAGCAGTCGATAGACAAAGATTTTTATTGCAGCAAACTGCACTTGTAGCTTAAATATTGAGATATTTACAGATCATAAGCTGTAGCTATACTGAAGGGATGTAGATATCCAAGCTCTGTTTATTTGTTCATTGTGCTAAAGTGCAATTAATCTCTTAACTGACACTAATCTACCTTGTGTCTAGTGCTGCACAATTAATCACATAATAATTGAAATCACGCTTATTAACCTGTTATTATTCGGTCACAAAAGGCTGTAATTTATTACAGGTAATATATACACAGTATGGGAACTTGCATATCAATAGTTTAAGTTTTTCTTTACTTTTATAAATAATTTCAAGGTGATAAATAAATGTCTGCAAAGATACCCTTAATGTGATTGATTGTGTTATTTGCTGTTAGCCTAGATAAACACGTTTGAATGCAAAATTGTGAAAAATACCATTTAAGAGGTAAATATCATTGTTGAAATCTCAATCTAAATGTGTGTCAAAATAATGACAATTATTATATTTTAAAACAAATCATAAAGCGCTGCTTGTGGCACATGCGAATATAAACTCTGACTTTCTGTGATCAAAATGTATAGATTTTTTTTTCAAAGCGTCCATTTCATGAGCCTCTTCTAAAGCTTCCATTTCATTATTTCCTGCTCGAATCTAGCAATCTGTACAAGACAACTAATTTAACATTTGAGAATTTTTCCAATGGAATCTGTAGAAAATCTGGTAATCTGGCCTGGCTCTATCTTTGAGGAGGAGGGAGGGACCTTCAAATAGACTACAATGTATTATTTTTAACTGGCCATTCAATGTCAACAGAAACATTATATACCTGTATACAAACCACCAACAAATATCTGCCGTCTTTTCCCTGTCATTCGCAGGCTGAATAAAAACCCTTCACTAACACTCACAAATCCTTCACAATGTTAAAATCTCACAGGAAGGCTCATCTTTAGCCCTGTTTAGATGGGATGAGGTTTACATGGCAGTATGGTGTAATTCCATCATTTGAAGGTGAGCATTTTATTCCAGTCTGGATAGATAGCAGCTCAGATTACACAAGCATGTCATTTGTTTTGTTTTATTTGACTGCTGCTACTGTGTTTTCGTTGTTATAAACATGAAATGACGGATGCTCTAGAAGAGTCTCTTTAAGTTGCTTTCACTTTATGTATATACTGTTACAAAGAATAAGAAATTATGCTGGCATTGAATTAATAAACCTAAAAATAAATAAAACACATCTGTGATGCAAACACCCGGGTCCATGAGTGTTGAAAACTTGCTGGTGTCATCCTTCAGCTTTTTGAATGTTATAAATGATTTTCTTTATTTATAAATATATTTATTACAGACATGGTCCTAAAGAAAGCAATCCCTTTTCCTTTGCTCTTCATACACAGAATCTAGAAAAGCCACAGTCTGATGGTATTCAACATCAGTAAAATGTGAAGTCAAGGAATAGCTTACTTAAAAAAACAAGAAAGACATAGGTCTTGAACACATGTCCGTGTTGAGATCATTCCCTCAGTGTAGGGTGAGTCAGGGAGTAGCCCAAGCCTGTGGGCCTACAGCATCACATCATTAATTCCTACAGGCTAAGGCCGTTTAGGATCAAGTGACCATCTGATTGCCTCTTTCTGCTCGACTCCTTATCAACAGAAGCTCCAACAGAGTCCAGCAGTCTTATGCTTTGCTTAAATAAAAGGTCCATTAATTCACTGGAACTTGAAGTACTTTTCCTTTCACGATAAAGGGTACACACCACATGATATATACACCATACAACTTTTCCATGAGGTGAAATATATATACCATCTCTCTGAAATAAGGCCTGCCACAATTGCACTCCATGGTGCAGTGGAATTGCCCATTTTATTTTACCTAGCTTGGGGATAGATCTTTTTGATGCACCTATAATGGAGACTGTCTCTAGCACATCTTTAGGGAGACGAATGAGTGCTGGCATGATTTCTGGAGCTACTGCATAAAGCAGACAGGAAGACAATACACAGTCCGTGCCATATTCCTTAACCTTCTTTTCTGATTTTGTTTTGCAGCAGGCTGTGTGCCCTTCCAGGTCATTTATGGTTAAAGGAGTTGAGCCTGGCTCTGCTGGGAAAGGTTTTTATCTCCTTGGCCAATCGATACTGTCGTGGTTGGGCACCTGGGCGAGAATGAAGTGGTCAGTTCACTTCACGTGGGGAAAGGTTAGAGCACAGGGAGCTATTTCAACACTTCAGGCTTTAATAGAATAACATGGACAAGTGTTAGAGTGAGAGACTGGCACTCTGAGAAAGCTCAGCGCTCCTGATAAAAGTGCAAGAGTGTGCGTACGCGAGTGTGTGCACGCTCACATGTCAAACAACGCAAATGTGAAACAACTGCACCCCCTAGTGGATGTTTACAACCAGGAGGAAACAGTAAGGCCTGGATGGGAAGGCATTGCAACTATGTGACACTTTTTTGCGAAGATGCCAAAAGCAATGCCGGTGAAATATTACATGGTCGTACAGAAGTGTCGAGTCAGCTGCTGGCTAACAGGACCATCAAAATAAACTGAAAGGAAGCCAGAGTTCTAAATCTGCAGAAGCTGAGGAACAAAAAAAAAAAACTCTTGAAAAATAGACCTCTATCTGAAGCTCAAGGTGAAGGTCATTTCTCTTCTAATTAAGATTTCCATTAGGTGGGTTTTTAGGCTCTAACTGCATCTTTCACCATTGGTGCAGCACATAGATTAAAGATTAAACCAGGCACCAACGGTGGGGGAATCTGTAATTACAACCAAAGGCAATTTAACCCTCTTTAATTACATCCCATTAGCAGCTAAGCGCTCTTCTCAGTACCAAAAATAGTAAGAATAGAGACTATGACCTTCATTAACCATTGTGATTCAAAAAAAAAGGTTTTACACTTAAATTAATTACCTTAAATGGTATTCCAAATCTTAAGCTGCTTACTTAAGCTGTTTTTAAAAATAGATAATTTCACAAAATAAAACTTGGCTGATTTGGGATACATACAACTTTTTTTTTTTTTTTTACACGTCTGCTGACAATCTGTGGGAGAGCTGCAAAAAAAAAAAAAATTGAATGATTATTTGATAAAACTGGTTACTTCGTCTAAATATGGCTTTTAAAAGAGAGCAGCTAAAACAAATTATTTTAATTTTTTTCTTGTATTATAATGCAAATTAAAAGCGTGAGGAGCAACCTAACATACTTTAATATCTTGTTACTTTTCTATTTAAACTATAATTATTATTCCCTGTTACAATAACAAATTACTTAAATTACAAATAAGGAACTTAATTTAAATATAAGTGCAAGAAACCTGACAATTCTGGATTTAAATGGACCTTGTTTCCCAGACAATCCCAGATGTCAAAAATGTAAAAATTATAAAACACTTTAAATGCTAAAATGACAAAATATCAAGCCCATTGAATGGCATACATACGAACCTATAACATATAGCACTGTGAAAAAGTTTTAGGAACCTTATGCTTTTTAATTCAAAGTTTAAAACATTTTTGTTTTTTCCAAATTTTATATATTTGTATTATGTAGAAAAAATAAAATAATAATAAATTTTAAAAAATTACATTTACAAATGTACCTTAAAATTAACAAAAACATTTAAGAAGAATATTTTTTATATTAACTCAACATTTCAGAAAAATCTTGAAAAAGCATTTAAAAAATTACATGACAGGCCAGTTTTCAGATGGAAAGAAGCAAAAAAATAAATAAATAAAAGCTAACATAAGCTGCTGGGGTTTATATGAAAACAGAAAGGAGCAGCCACGTCTAAAACCTGGTCTGTCAGTAATATGTTTCCTTCTTTACAGGCATGCAGATATTCTTCTGTAAATGTTATTTATTTATTCATATATATATATCACACATTTACACTAAAGACAATAGAGTGCCTAAGATTTTGCATTGATAGGTTCAGTATAGTTCCATCACCAAGGCAGAGGTTTCTGACTGATTTTGTTTTCAGTGACCATTATCAATGAACTGTTATGAAATTCATAATTTGTATCATGCCTTTCCTTTTAAATAAAATTATCAGTGTATTGGTATTATCAAGGTATTGCTCTACTTTCTTTCTCTCCTGTTACTGAGAAAAATTTAAAGAGGAAGTAAAAGAGAGAGACAGTTGGAAGGAAAAGGGAAGATGCTGAAGTCATGTTCACAGAACCTTTTTTCCCCTCTTTCAGAGTGACACCTCTGTTCAGCTTATTATTATTATCCAAGTACGAATCCTGTATTTTGTGCGTTTTTTCTTTTTTAAACGATCTCAGTGTTAGGCCTGAACACTTTATCGGTGCAAAGTAGTCTAGGTGAAAGCCTATGAGGTCAGACCTCGATGGATTGGACTTGTTTGTGTACCACTTCCCGTAGCTGCTTAATCAGATTGAGATCTTTTTCCTTAAACAAGTTTTGGACAGTTTTTGCAGTGTGGCAGAGAACATTATCCTGGTGAACGTGGGCACTGCCATAATAGAAAACTGTTTCCATGAAGGGGTATAGCTTGCTCTGCAACAATGTTAAGGTAGGTAGTACTTGTCAAAGTAACATCCCCATGAATGGCAGACCAAAGGTTTCCCACGAGAACATTGAAGAGAGCATCATTCTTCCTCCAATGGCTTGAATTCTTTCCATGTTGCATCCTGGTGCCATCTCTTCTCCATTTAAGAGACACGTGCGCACCTGGCTGTCCACAGGACGTAAAAGAAAATGTGATTCATAACACCAGGCCACCTTCTTTCATTGCCCATGGTCCAGTTCTGATGCTCACATGCCCAGTGAACTTACGTTCAGGAGTGAACAGGAGTCAGCACTGATCTGCTACTAAACAACCTGCTGCAAAGCTCTCCGTGTTCTGGCACCTTTCAATCAGACACAATATTAACTTTTTTTTGTTACTGTAGCTCTTCTGTGGGATCGGACCAGACAGGGTAGGCTTCGCTCCGCGCAGTAATGAGCTTTCGGCACTCTGTTGGCATTTGACGTTTAGTAGACGAACAACTAACTGCATGCAAGGAACACTTCACAAGACCAGATGTTCCAAAAATATGGTCAACTAGCCATCACAACTTCGCTTATCAAACTTGCCTATTTTTTCATTTTTCCAACACGTCAACTGTGACGACTGACTGTTAACTTGTCTGTGATGTGTCTGTGACTGATAACTTGTCCTGTACCCTTGTAAAGGGTAAAGTAATGATTTTACTGACAAACATTTGAAAAACCAAATATCTGCAGATGCAACTGTTAGACTGCTTTGAATCAAGAAACGATGAAGTGAAACTGAAATAAATATAAATATAATCAATTCTGTTCCCATTGTGAGAATCAGGGTGATGGTGATTTAGCAATTTAGGGCTCTTAGAAGGTTCCAAGTTCTAAACCCAATACCACCAAGCTGATATTATTCGGTTCTTGAACACATTTCTAAATCCTCATCTGGTTAGCTCAATTCTAAACCACTTCGTCTAAAAGCACCTGCCGAAGAAAAAATTTAATGGGGAAGCAGGACTTTGAAAACAAAATTGCCACATCTAGACATTAACCTGCAATCAATAATACTAGAAGTGACTTTGTATTTACTTTAGTCTGTACATGCAGCCAGGAACTGAAGTGGTGACTCGACTGCAGAGGGTAAAGTTGTTCTTCATCCCAGCATGTGGACTTATAATCATAAATCATTGGTTATTATATATTTTTATCTCCACAGTGACATAGACATAGATTATTGTAAGGAACTGAGACAATTTTCTGTTGTAATAATAAAAAATATCAGTATTCTCTGTGAATTCCACAAAACCGTAACACAGGAAATATCTTAGGGCTTTTGTTAACAGACCCAAACGCAGAACATGTATTATGTATACATAATGTGCTACTGTAACGTGAGGGCAAAACTGAGGCAGAGGGTTTAATATTTGAAAATCACTAAAGAAACAAATATCAAATGTTCTTCGCCACCTTTAGCACAAGAAGTGGAGAAAGAAACTGCAGTGGTGTCACAGGTTAAGATGTGAATCAGAAGGTTATGAGGTATTTCAAGTCCCAGTATTGCCAAGCAGCCACGACTGGGCCCTTGAGCGAACCCCTTAACCCTCATTTGTACAAATCAGATAAATGCAAGTTGCTGTGCATAATAAAGTCTGCCCTATAAAATGAAATGGAAAAACTGTGTGGAAAGGTGAGGAATCAAATATTCTTACCTTTATTAAAAAACATAGAGGCCATTTGTCCCATCTCCACTCTCTCTATAATATCAAAGTGATCCACTGACCCTGCACGCTCTTAACATTAGGAGAAAAATAAACTGGGTTTCAAAAACAGGGTACCTACACACAGTATATAGTGAAAATTAAAAATAAGCCTAATACTCACGGACAGAGAGAATCGGTCGAGTCTCGATTGGATCTGACCGTCCCCTGCAGGTGACCTCATCGTCCGAGTAGTCAGAACTGGAGTCACTGCTACGGACCTGGGAAGAAAAGAGACAAAACCGAACTGCCTGAAGAAATGAAAGGCATATAGTTTTTAATAATGTTTGATGATTATGTTAGCACTAACCCTAGCGCTCTGTTCATGTTTCAACTGGGCTGAGATCTGATGACTGTGAAAGTAATACGATTTATATAATTTTTCATATTCCTATCCGTAAAGGAACGCTTCATAACTGGATAAAGATCAGTCAGTTAATTATGAGTAAGATTAAGTATTTATTTGCAGTAATGCTTGCCACTTAATGTATATCCAAAACTATGTATATATAAAACCATGCAGCAACATATGACTCCACAGCATGAGTTTTCCTTTTGTTTGTCACCTGCTTACGAATAACTCAATTAGTAGTCATACTTGGTGTTAGAACGCTCAGATTTTAATATAAAAGGAGAATTGTTTAAGTCAAAATAGAGTCCACTACATAACTGATGTGTAATGTTGGGAACAGCCTTGTGTTGTTTGTCAAGTAAAGTTAAATAACTGATCTTTAAAGCTACTGGATGTATCTAGTATGTGAGCCCTTCCTGAAGATTCCTCAATGTATTACTCAAACAGAGATAAATAACATGCAAGTCCCTCCTTTTTTTCTAAATTGTCCTTTTTAAATAATAAATAAATAAATAAAAAGCTATTGCACATCTATGCTTTGTAATAAAAGTTCAGTGAAGTTCTGTCCAAATTCCCATGAACGTCTTACAAGGAGTTATGTGTAAAACAAAACTGTGACTATGACGAAAGTGTGAGACGACAGATAGTGATCCCTATCTGTCACCTATTTTTTGCAGGCAGGCAACACAATAAATGAATTAAATAAAACAAGTATTAAACAAACTGACACTACTCTCAAGAGATACCACAATTATACAGGAAACTACCTCAATATTGACCGCCACACATAACAATGCCTTTCAGAAACACTGTTTTGAAGCATCTTACACTGAAGCACACTCTCAAAACCTACAGCCCTCTAAGGTATGCAAGTACAAAACAATGCCTTAAATGTATGTATTACGAAACTGAGGAAACCAAGCATACCTGGCATACAAGAACTGTTGTTTACCTTACCTACACATAATCAGACGCAGAGCTACAGTATACTACTTAAGCAAAGAAACTACTCATGTGGTCACTCCAAGAAGTTAGAAGTGTTGTGAACAATGTGTATGAATAAATGTGGATGAACACAGAGCGTGTATAACTAAATGAAAATGTCAGAAAATAAAAATGGGTTTGATTGATGTACCTGGCATCACCCTCACACACACATACCTCTTCCTGCTCTCTCCTCTTCCAGCGTAGCTGGGCATTGGCTGCAGCCATGGCCTCGATCACAAATGTAGTGGTCATGTAACTATGAGCAGGCAGGAAAATCAGATCAAACAATATAAGAACTGATTCGCAGTCACTCAATTACAGTTGTGTTTATTAAAAAAAATTTATTAATTAAGACAGCTTTATAAAATACACTCAACATTACTATGGAAATCAAACCTGAAAAAGTAAAATAAAGTTTGATAAAAAAAGAAAAAGAAAAAAAAACATGCATCCAAACAACTAAATAGTTTCCCTATATAGACTTATCTTAAAAACTACACAAAGCAATATCTTGTATTTATCCACTAGATGTTGTAAATGATGTGTGTGTGATTATATACACTTATACCACCTACCTCATGAAAGCCAAAAAGGTGAGGAGTGTCAGGCTTACAACCCAACCAGCAGTGGCGAAGGCTCTTGGCATGGTCAGAGCACCAGTGCCTACGATTATGTTGAACATGTACACCAAGCCAACCTATGCAAGAATACAATTATTTGTCAGCAATAAACCTAAATAAATAAAGCTATTAATATACACAACTTTGACTTTTATGGCAATATTTAATCATGTATAGAATTCACTGAGAAAGAACACACTAATATTGTAATGACTCCAATATCCGTAATGAAGCTTAACTATGCTGCATCACAGAGAAAGTGAGAAAACATTAAACAGTGTAAACTAAATGTCATTAGAAATCTCTTTAAAGTAGTCTACGAGCTAAGTAACTGTTTCAATTCTGCTTTTGTCTGTCATATACAAATATAAACAGTCTCTTTATAATGCAGTAAATCTTTTTGAGGCAATGAACAGAAGAAAGTCAGATTGCTATTTCCATAAGAACACAACACCGCAGTCTTCAAGATAACTAGTTATTTCATGCATAGGCCAAAACCAATCCCCAGCACTGAGGCAATCTTTAGATCTTGCTGATGTCAGTTGCTTTAAAGCCTTTACTACAGTAGAGACCTTTTTTCTTTTTGCAACGTATGCAACTATTGCTTTTTGTCATTCCTGCAAAAACATGCTCGTGCTTTGTAGTCGGACCTGAATACTTCCTCAATTTTGGTTGATGAATAAGTAACTTGAGTAAGTGGTTTAAATCACATGATTCAGCGGATAGTTTTGCTCAGACTGACATGTGATCAGACTCAGCGTTTAACACTGTTTATGAAAAACGAACAAATAAACATTTTATTTCTGGGGCCATGCTGGTTCAAAGGTTATGGCAAGGAGTTACTGATCAGAAGGTCAGCGGTTTAAGCGCATTCTGCCATTATCGGGCTCTTGAGCAATCAAGTCAATATCCATCTGTGTTCTGATGTCACGGGGTGCTGAATCATGGCTAACCGTGTGCTCTAATCTCAACATCCTAAAAAGCTAAGATATGTAAAGGAAAGAATTTCACTGTAATGTTACATTTATGAGAACGTTTTCCCCCGGTTTATTTAACTGCAACTGAACTATTAACTACAATCTTGTACTAACAAAGACAACTTGAGTGTAAAACAGAGAAAACACAGAATTATAATAGGTATTCTGGATCCTGAAGATATGTGATTATTTTTTATATACATTGGAAACTCGCAATCCAACATCATCAAGGGTATTAAACGCTAACCGTTACTGAGCTTTATAGTCTGTGCAATAATTTTCTCCGAGTTAGACATATCCCTGGCTGCAAAAAGATTAAGAATATTTGTCCTAGGGCAAACAAATTAGTTTCTACAAGAATACTTCATGTTTCTCGCTATGCATTTTAACGTGGCTAGAAAAAAATCTAAATATTTCACAATGGAAAAAATACTTTTGAGTTTGCCTGTTTGTAAGCTCATATGACGTGAATAATAATTACACAATAATAACATGCATTAAGGCACTACACTAGATGCAGGATTTTAGGACAAACTGCATTAAGAACATATATTATCTTAAACTGTATTTTTTTTTTAAAAACACCCAACTATGTAGGGGGGAAAAAAGGCTTTTTCATAGGTTTGGTCTACTATGGTCCACTCGTGTCCAGTGCTTTACTAGAAACTTTGTATCACGAGTGCCTTTTTAGACAGAATTAAATTTCCATTAGGTCCTGGGGTAATTTCCTATTTTACAAGTATTCCTCTGTGATTATACTTCCATCTGGAACAGTCATAACCTGTGTTTTTTACCACTGTATGCTGAAAAACCTTCAGGCAGAATTATGTCCTTGTTGTTCATCAAACTCAGAGGTCATCCGATAATTTTTAGTCCTGTCTGGAAACAGATGTCTATGATTTTCAGTGCAGATGTAGCTTCTCTGCATCTACTTATCTCTGTATTCAGTCTCATAGACCGCATCAGTAAGTACCCTTACTGAAAATGGATACTTTTACTTGTATACTTTAAGATTGGCCTGCTGTTTTTTGTTTTTTCTTTGTCCTGGAACTTTGAGTCACCCTAAACTAAAACAAAAGCCAGGCATCTTCTATACTTGACTGCCACTTTGACCGCCATGTTGAGAATGGAGCGTGATCATATGACAGAGCGACGCAAACACACAGGATAACCTGTTACACATGCAGTTTCATGTGGTTATTTTATTGCAATCGAGGAGCAAGAGTATTATCACTTAGGAGACATGTAAAAAAAATATATATATTACAGTGTTGTCAGTCTATTAAACTAATCCAATCTGAAGAGGGCTTTTGCAGGAAGCACTCTCAGGCCATTTGACATAGTTGTTTCCTGCTGCTAAATCAAAAACACTTTAAATGACATTTTAAAAGTTTAGATCTATATTATGAAGAAAAAAAATTGCTAGTTCCTAGAGCATTTTTTTAACAATCCATACTTAAAGGATTGCCACTTTAAGTGTCTTAACTTAATTAAACAATAGAAACAATTTGATTTCTCTTGCTAGAAAAACTATCCATCTCCATGCGACTTGTCTGTCTACGGGCAATAAACCTAAAGTGCTAAAAGACGAAAATTCTAAGGATAAAGTGGTCAGATTAAAAATATATTTACTTTTCAGTGTTTTAAAAATTGTGTAAAGAGAAGGAGCTTTAGGGAAACACTTACAAAAGGTGAGTATGGCTCTCCTGTATCTGTAATGCCTCCAGCCATGTTGTCAAGCTGTTTAAACACAACTCAGAGAGGAGACCTGCAGGAAATCAGTCAGTGTGGTTATTTGGTTAGTTAGCTGGTCAAGATGTAAAATTCTTAACACTGTTTCCACACTGACAAGCAAAACAAACCTGTTTGTGGCCAAAACAAGTTGGGTTAACTATTCTGTAAAAGCCCAAACCATACAGCTAACTTAGCAACCAGAAGCAAACTTCCAGTACATCTGATATTCATGCCTACATACATCAGCATTTAAGCTAAACTGAAGACAAATACACTCACCAGGTGTTTCCTGACTGCTGGGGTTGAGAGAATTCACCGCTACGTCGCCAACTGGCTAGTCATGGATTAGCATGCTAGCTAACGACACCGATAAAAACAAATGAATAAAATATTTTTTAAAAATTGACCTCCGTACTGTCTAATAATCACCAACAGGTCAGCACTTACAGGCACCAGTCTTACAACCACATGTCACGCGAAAACAATGAGAAAACGTCTATGTATAAACAGATAATTCGCCATATTTGACGGAGCTAGCGAGTGTCTCTAAACAACCACTCAGCATTCAGACTGGCCGCGTAAACCCACACTGCGCATGCGCAAACGATTAGGCCACGCCAATATCCGCGTGTCACGATAATAACGGCGTTAAAGCATGAATACCTGTAGTATACAGTACTATGTTCTGTCAATCCATGCTGCCTGTCATTTTTCTTTCTACGTAACAATTCTTCGGATGCAAAGCCCAACACGCGAAATAAATAAATGTTCATGTAGTTAATTATGTACTTAGAGAGGATAATTGTCTATAACAAATTGTTATAGACAATTTGTTATAGACCATGTCTATTGTTATAGACAATTTGTTATAGACAATTTGTTATAGACAATGGGCGTAAATCCCGGGGGGGACGGAAGGGAAATGTCCCCCCCAATCCGATGTTTTTTTTACATAGAGCAGTTACTGTAAATTGATTATTTAATAATTGATTTTGTTACAAAACATTACTTATTTTATA
>JAOVVB010000026.1:17195289-17220777 GCA_028570985.1 Heterobranchus longifilis
AGAGGGAAAAAGGAAAAAAAAAAAAAAAAAAAAAAAAAACACTACATTGTTCAGCAGATCTTTTTTTTTTTTGTCCTTTTTTTAAGTACACAGTACAGGCTCAAATGCATTCCCCTCCTTCCATCTAAATTGCTTGTTGGAATTTGATTTAAAAAAAATATATGCTCATCATAACTGGTTGATAAACAACAAACAAAATTCTTTAAACAAAAAGAAAATAAAAAAAACTTTTAAAGTCCAAATAAACCTTTGTGCTTATAAAACACAAAATATAACTAAATAAAAAAAAAAACTATGTAAAAAAAAAACAAACAAAAAAAAAACAACCCTTGACAAATTGATATTGCAGGAAATAAGTTTGCCTTGCATTTTTTAAAAATAAAATGTATTTCTGGTAACAGGGAGTGAACAGCAGTGTGTTTAATTACACAATCGATTTGGCTGGCCCGCACACGTTAGGATGATCAACATTACTTCAACATTAATTACTTGTTAACTTGAGTTCAGTTTATAGGTAGAAAACAACCTGCACAACATCCTATATTAGTTGGTGTAATTCCCCCGAATGCCTATCGACCAACACTTGCTTTATCGTTTAATTATTTCTCGAGTCCTGAGGAAGGAGCAGTTTGCAAAAGAGTAGATAGTGGAAATTAGATTGTCAATGCTATTATTGAAGAAGCTAACTGATTTTAAAAGGTACTTCAAATCACCTATTACTGCCTCAGTGGTGTTCATAGGATCTCATTACAGGAAGTAAAATCCAGGAGAAAAACAAACAAGCACCACACCGAGTCTTCAATTCATGCATTTTACACTTGTATTTTACATCACGGTTGAATAAGACAACGCAAACCTGGAGGACCTTGAAGACACGTAAGCGTCTGCAGAATAGCAGAGACATGGCTATTGCTTTTTATGGCTATATTAACAGCCTCTGCTTTTTGTACGTTTTTGGTATTAAAGCCAAATATGTAGGATTGTGCAGAGATAAATCAGGTGTGTGTATCTTATAAGGCCTCGGTCAAATTAGCTTAATACAGCAAACATACGGTGAAAAAACTGCAAGTGTTGACCCTGGGCGTCGTCTGGGAAACAGTGCAATTCTTTATATGCATCTCGTGTTATTGTGAAAAAAAGCTAAATTTAGGGTATAGTGCCTACCCACAGCTATACAAACAAAACTTTCCTTCATTAAGTCAAGTCACTCATATGCTTTTACATTTAACTACAAGCCGAGTCACAGTGCACAGGGTAAAACAAACAGATTAGTCATTTAAGCTAGGAAGAAGTTTTGCCATTTAATTTATACTACGCATTTATCACCAGCGTCACTGACATGCCTACACATGGCATTACCAAATGTTCAAAACCTGTCCACTGTGGGTGCATAAAAGCTGTCAGATACAGGAGATTACCAGTTAAATGGTTCACGTGCTTGTGGACAAACACCGGGTGCAGTCATCTCGTGTTTATTACACTGTGAAATCGTATGTCTTGGACCTCACCCGTAGCCAAATTTGATATTAATGCAGTCTGTTGGATTGCTGTGTGAACTTCCTTACAAGAGAAAGTGCACTAAACTCACCTCTTAAAGGGCTTTGAGACCATAACATTTAATTCATAACATATGCTTTCAAAAGCATTAGCAGCACATTCTCTTAGTTTACATGAAGGTCAGGGCTGCAGTATGGTTTCTTAGTGGAGTACATCTAGGTGTGAAACGCAGCTCACAAACTACTGCTGAAAAAGGAAATGGAAAATCGATCCACACTGACCTAACAGAAAATTCACAATAAAGCTACATCTGCTAACACTGTACAGTAAAAAGCTCTGAATTAAAAAGAAATCATAAAAGAAATCATAAAAAAAAGGAAAAAAATCCTGACAACTGCACATTGCACTAATTTCTCCAAGGGTCCAGAGTCATGCAAACCTTTATCATTCCCTTATCTAAGGAAGCATAAGGAAGGAACAAAAACTACAAAAAAATAAAATAAAAAGTGAGCACTAGAGTTACAGTTCCTGAAGGTTGTTCTGGTTACAGCAGAATCAGGGTCAACACGAAACACTCTGACGGGGAGAATAATGAATCTTAAGTGCCAGCTGCAAAGTGGTTACAAAGACAACAGCCTTGAAAGCGAGACAATATGCACTGTACTTACTGGTAATGATCACATATTTTAAAAGGTGCTAGTACTTATCTCCCTATTGTTATAAATATCTCGTGCCTTACCTCTAGCCAACAATCCCTGTGGTTAAAAGTCATTTTAGTATTGATGTGGTCAACCAATATCTTAAGATATTGTCGGTTTTTTTTTTGTATGTATGCATTATTGAAATACCACCCGGGCAACAGGTCGCCTTAAGCTTGTCTAACGAGTGTGCCGGTCTACTGAATGCGCTTGTGTGCTATAGGCGTCTAGCTGAGGTGCCAGGGCTTAGACTAGACTGTACTATTGGTGGGTGCATTGGTGCCACCCAGCCTCCCCCCTCCCGATATCGCTCTCCCGCAGAAGAAGAGAGCAGTGGAGTTATCAGGTGGCAAGCCCTGCCTACGAGTTCCCTCCCTCCCTCTATCCCAGCCTAGATCCCTTTTTGCTTCCATTTTTATTTAAAATTCCTACTCAGAGCGCGGGATGCTAAACCGCAGCGTTTGATGCAGAGGTTGGCTCCCCCTAACCCCCTCCCACCCTTCCCACCCTCCCTCACACAGACACAGGGTGCAGGGATGATCGTCGTGCCAGCCTCCCCCCTCCAGCAGCAGGGCAATACACACACATGGATGAGTTCCCCTAGTGACCCTCCCGGAGATTCAACCTGGAGAAAAAGATGGAAATGAAAGAATTAATGTCATGTCAATAACAAGTTGCCGTCATGTATTATTGGCTGTGAAAAAAAAACTTCCCCATAAGTAATGCATATTAAAAATATTTGTCCAGAAAGATCTTAGACACTAAGGGGAAGGAAAAAAGATGAAAAAATAAATAAAATAAATAAAAATTCAAGTTAAAATCTAATTAAAATAAAAATCAAGTTACTCATCACGCTTTTATGTGGCAGTTCACGTATTGCCACACTGAATTCAGTCAACAAGAAAAAAAATCTTTACTTAGATATGTTTTCATTTGAGGCGATAAAACAGTTCCTCTATAATCCTACAGGTAGTGTGCTCTAAACTATTCATACACTTGCAGGCAACACAGTTTAAACAATAATTGGGTTCAATCAGTTGAAAGTGCTCACTCAGGAATAACTTCTGAGGCATTTCATGTATCTGAATGCCTTCTTTGCTTCCAATTTCCAAAACAAAACTGAGTTCACACTCATCCTTAAATACTGAACTCTTGATGCAAGCGACATCCAAAAATAAATAAATGGCTGAAAATGAGTCACATGGGTAAATACAGCTATATTTCATAGCATCTGAATCAAACACGAACATGGAGATGGCATACCTAACAGGCGTGTCCTGTGTCAGTGAGGAGGGGCGTCTAAACACCGTAGCAGGCCGACAGCCGCTCCTTCAGCTGTGGAGGGAACTGCTCGCAGAACTGCTGCCAGTTCTCTTCTCCCACCTGGTCCTTGAACCCATGCAAGATCTGCAACAGATCACATTAACATGCATTTACTCCTTAGTGAGCCATAACCGGGAAAAACATTTATAATATATATAATTTTATACACATTTTTTTTATGCTTACCTTGTAAAACATGTCTCTCAGGTCTTCTTTTGGGTTCACCCAGGACGCCACAGCATCACAGAAGAAAATGAAGTCCTGTATGAAACACACACTATGGGTTAACTTTCAAAATAAAAAGACTTTTAATTATTTTTGATAATACATAGCCAGTAAACCGAATCCTTACAGCTGATTACAGAGCAGTATCCCACATGGTCAATGGCACACTGATGGAGCAAACATTACAGTAGTAGCAGGTCTACCCTTATGAGGCATTTGGAGTATTTACAATTCAAGAACTGATGACAGATACAACAATTTTTGAAGAAAAAAAAAAAAAAGGTTTCTGATAGAAAAGGAAATGTTTAGCCCCTATAACCACCTTCAAGTCTAAACATTTTAACATGTCAAACTTTTGTAGAAGCGGTAATTATTTTATCATGACCTATGTAGATGGTAAAATCAAACAAGTTTAAAGTATTTGTGGGCACCTGTGCCATGCAAAAAGTTGGCACACCAACTATAATGTTATAATATATATTTTTTTGTAATAACCTACTGGTCAGTGCCATTACGAGCAAGATTGCAATGTTGATTTTGTTGAACTATGTTTCCATAGAACCTGTGGAAGCTCTTTTTCTGCTTTTAATAAATGCGTAAAGACCATGCTGGTTACAGGCTGGTTTAAGTGTAGTTCCTCAGTGGGTTACATGTTTGGCTTCTTTAAACATCACAAAATTTTGCCATGGTCTTCAAAGAATAAGTTTCAAATGTTAACCAAAAAAAAAAAAAAAACCCATCCAGGTCACACTCTGTTTAAAAGGAAAAGGGGGTTGGGGCTTGTTATTCCCCCACTCTCTTTTTCACTTTATTAAACCATTTTTCATTTTGTTCTGCAAGTTAATAAAAAAAATTAAAATAAAAAAAATAAAATTTAATTGAGAATTATTAGTAAATGTTTATTTACCTGCACTACACCTCCAGGATTTACCCCAATCATTAAACAAATGCCTCTGAAGGCTGAATCTTTTTCCTCGTTGTCCCTGATGTTTCGGAGCGACTGACACCTGAATTACAGAAATTGTTAGATTGTGTAAAAAATAAATAAACATATATTAACAATCAAACATCCATGTGTTACATAAAATGTAGGATTAGGAAGGCAGGGTTAAAGGACTCACCAAGGTCGTATGAACTGAGGCAGCATGGGTGCCACCTCCTGAGGACAAACGTATCCCAGCCGACCAATTGTAATGGCTGTTTCAGAACAGAATAAAAAAAAAAAGTATAATGTAAAAGTCCACAGCTGTGATTTTTTTCTGTGTCTGTATTACAGTTCAATATAAAATGTCAGCGTGGCACAGGAGGAAACCAGAAGTCACTCTGTGACAGTCATACCAGTGTTCTCCAGCAGGGTCTTGGGGGTATTGGGTCTATTTATAATTTCCACCAGGTTGTTAAGCACCAGTCCCACATATGGCTCCATCTCTGCACCTGAGACCACAAGAGAAAAACAGCTTAGAGACAGTAAACATGGAATAGAGGAAAGCATCCAACCAGTACTGGGTACCACTAATCACTAGGGTTATTCATCTCAAGTAAAGTAAAGCAGTCTGTTGTCACATCAACGTCCTTCCTATCTCACCTGTACAATCACCTCCCTGCTTCCTGTCACCTGACCCTGCAGAGATACCAAACACTGTCACTAGCCTGCCTGCAGCCTAGCATGCAAAAAACGAATGTGCGCACACACGCAAGATGCCTAGCAAAAGGTGTCCTAGCAGGTTTCTCAAAAGCTAATGACAATTTTATATTAACATTCTTTCAAGAAATACACAAACTTACCACATTATTAGAAACTCATGCACACCTATTCGAGGCAATCATACCAATCATGTGCAAGAATCGTGTTGCATAAAAACATACACATACAGATCAGGAGCTTCAAGTAACCGATTACATCAAACACCGGGGAGGGGGGGGTTAATTAATGCATGATTAATTACTGTAGACAAGGACCAACAACTGTACTGAAGAAAGAATTTCTTTTTCTGGTAAAATTTGGCTGTGGCATCACCCCCAAGTCATAATTTAATAAGTCATTTAACTTAAAGCTTCTGCCTGGTCATGCATGGGTTCAAATAAATAAATAAATGAATAATTAAATGAATGAATATAAAAAGCAAAGCACAGGCAACTTAAACTGCTTTTCACCGAGGCTCCAGTGTGAAAAGAGTACAGATTTCTTCCATACCCGTTTTGTCCCAAGACTAAAACAGTTATGTGTAAAATCTGCATTTATTATTATATAACCAAAGTTTAGGTAGATGGGATTTCCATTCCTGTCACACAGATAATTAAAAACTTGCTTAAATGGTAACCACCTGTATTACAAAATGCATTCAAACTCACCCATCTGTATGGAGATCTCGCCGATGGCCCAGGTGGCGTTATTACACACAGAAATGAACTCTGGATTTAGGTTTAACCCCAAAATAGGCATGAACTCAGCTGAAGAAAACATACACATATACATATATACACAAATAAATAAAAAAATAATATTTAATAAAAAGAATTTAGATTATAGTCACTGAACATCCCCAACACCCTGTACACGGGTGTGGTATAAAACCTGCTGCCAATGATTTATAGCATTTAGAGAGCAATTGCCCAGGCAGAACTCACAGATGCAGGGTTTGACATGAAGGAAGCAGGCCTTGGTTAGGTCTCCCAACAGCGCAAATGAACTCTGCCTCACCTCTGGCATAGTGTCCTACAGAGAAAATATTTTAGCTCCACATACATACATGCGTGCATGCACACACAAACGTACACAAGCTGTGATCGCAGGGCTATTCAGTATGAGGCGATTCAGTTTGATTTTTGAGCAGTGCAATTTTCAATTTAATTTGATGCGATAGTATTAACTTTTGTTTAATTTGTGTCCTTTCCTACTGATTATAAACTATTAAAGTCTCCTTAACGCCCTCTTCTCACTGAAACAGGAAATGCCTGTTAGGTACAGCATCTCCATGTTCATGTTTGATTCAGTTGATAAGTAACTTTGCAGATTTTATTATTCTTTTTAAAATGTCATAACTCAAAAACAATTAGTTTTTTCCCCCCTGACAATTTTCTGCACCAGACTCCACTGCAATAGGTGGCAGTATTGCATTAAACGCTCATAAAATCAAAAGTGAAAAAAGTGACTGTGGTAAAATGGGGAACATGAAAGCATTTTCAGTTTTCAGCGAAAATTGTGGTATTTTTAATTAGACATTTTCAAAGAATTATACATGAGAAAGTCCACTAAATAATACAGTGTGTGATTAAGATTTAAGATTAATTAAACTGTACAATTGATTAAATCACACCGCTCTTATATAGACAGAATGACACTTGGTTGTTCCCGAAGGAAATTCCATTGCTTAATGATACCACATGTGGTTTTGTCTCTTTTAGGTACCTGCATGCACTGGAAGAGGAGGGTCATGATGTTGCTGCGAGCCACGAGTCTCTCAACGTGTCCTCCCAGGCCCTCAGCCAAGCCACTCAGGAGATCCAAGGCCACGATCATGAAGTCTTTATCAGGAGCCTCGTACTGCTCTGGATGCTGGTTATACATCTACAAGGATGAAAGACAGATGAGGAAGTGCTAACTTATTAGAAAAAGAAAAGAAAAAAACATTCATACACAGAAAAAGTAAAGGATTTATCATCTATTCAGTTATTTTTAATAAAGTTTGTCGAGTTCCTCAGATGGAAACCACGAATACAACATGTTCTGCTAAACCTTAATTGGTAGACATGACATTACTTTTTTTGCAATGGTATTTGGTTCCTCTATAAAGCAAACTCGGGTTTAATAAAACTAATATATACATTGAACAAATTACAACACTACACATACTTCTGATGAATTGCAACTATTTTCAGGCATCAATGGCTACACTTTACTGGGACACAGCAGGACTAATATTACCAACATACCATTAACTATTTTAACTACACAGTCTGAGTGTTTGGGTCATGTGCATGCATTCACCATTGCCTGAGCGAGGGTTTTCTGCACCAGAGTGACACAGCGCTGATACACTGGTTCACAGTAGGGCAGGAAGCCACTCTGTAGAGCTGTGGCCACTGATGAGAGACACTAGAGAACAAGAGAGAATCTCAACGAAAATATTCCCACTGAGCAATACGTGACACTGTATTTAATTGAGTGCAGCATTTAATTTATCCCATAATGATGTCCTTACCTCCAACAAGGGGAACAGATCCTTGTCCTCATCTTTCAGCTCATTCCATTTCTGGATCAGAGGGGGCATCAGCTTCTGGATATATTCCTAAGAGAAAGTGAAATAAACGTAGCAAATCTATAAGTAAGCGATTAATAATTTGGATATATAAATGCAGCATGTAAACCAAGATTTTGACTCTTTTTTTTTAATGAGAGCTCCTCAAGACAAGTGCTGAAAACCTACAGGCTGGTTGAGATGATGTCCCACAGAATCAGCCAGTGTCCCAATGGCATCATACAGGATGAGCAGGTTTTTGTGCTGGTATTTCCCAAAAGCGAAGACCAGTGTATCCAAAATAAAGCCCAGATAGGGAACAAGTTCTGTGCAAGCCTCCTCCTCCAGAGTTGCAAATGCGCTGCAAGGAAAAAGAAACATGAGCAAGTCTTCTAGGATATGGATTAAGTCAAGCTCACAATTTCTTTTGTCTTTTGCCTGTTCCCTTTCAGGGGTCACCACAGAGAATCATCTGCCTCCATCTAACCCTATCCAAAACATCTAACATGGGTCGTCCCTCTGATGAACTCATTCTTGATCCTATCCATCCTTGTCACTCCCAAAGAGAACCTCAACACCTTCATCTCTGCTACCTCCAACTCTGCCTCCTGTCATTTCTTCAGTGCCACTGTCTCTAAGCCATAGAGCATCGCTGGTCTCACCGCTGTCTTGAACACCTTTCCTTTCACTCTTGCCGATACTCTTGTCACATAACACACCCGACACTTTTTTCCACCCATTTCAACCTGCCTGTACCAGCCTCTTCACCTCCTTTCTACACTCTCCATTGCTCTGGACCCTTAAACCCAAGTACTTAAAGTCCTGCACCCTCTTTACCTCTGCTCCCTGTAGCCTCACCGTTCCACTTCACGTCATCATTCATACAAATGTATTCTGTCTTGCTACGGCTAAACTTCATTCCTCTGCTTTCCAGAGTGTACCTTCATCTCTCTAGATTTTCCTCCACCTGTTCCCTGCTCTCGTTACAAAGCACAATGTCATCTGCAAGCTCACAATTTGATGCATCTTAAAACAAATAAATCCTAAACAACACTGAAAATGCGTGTCCTGCTAATGGAACTGAAAGCAAAAGTACGACACTAGAATAATGTCAAAGTTAGTTAAGTGCAAATGAGAAACACCGCAAGGATTTAGAAGAGCTCAGCATGCAAATCAAACAGCCACGCACACATTTATTTTTGCCAGTGCAGTATGGCAACCCATGTATGGCATTACATTACTATAAAAAAAAAAATCATGCAAGTGCAATAAAGCATATAGCACGAATAACATGGATGTAAAAGTGTTATGCTTACATAATCTTGATAATCATTTTGGCCTTATTAGTGCAGCCTTAGAACAAAGCACTTTCATAATTTCTTGCTCAACTATAACTTGATTGTCTAAAAGCTATATAGTAATTGCTTCCATTGTTTCTTTTTCACACATACCTGCAAGCGGCCTCCTGCACCCTCTTATTGCCATCAAGAATGCGTTTCAGCAGCTCCGTCATGAGGGGTTTGAGGTAGGCGTCAGGCGGCTGGCTCACCACCCAGTGAGCGTAGCGGCTCAGCGTCCAGCAAGCGATGGAGCGAACCAGAGCTTTCTTATCACACAGACACTGAATTAGGTGAGGAATCAACTCTGGCAGGTAGGGAACCATTCCCTGGACACACCCTAAACAGGGGAAAGTATGAACACAGAAAATAATAAGTGAGAGGTTCTGCTTACTCAGTTAAAACAATTATGTTACAATCTGAGAATTGGAAAGGCAAAAAAAAAAAAAAAAATCTGCATGTTAAATAACTGGATAGCAAATTTGATTACCCTCAGCAATGGCCCCGAGGACCAGGATGCCGGACTCCTTGATCACCCAATCTGGGTGAAACAGCAGGTCTTTGAGCAGAGGGAGCAGGTGGGGCAGCAGTTCATCCCGAAACACATTCGCCAAAACATCCAGAGCTGCAGCTGAGCATTTACCTAAAAAAATGGATGAATGATGCTCATTCTGTATCTATTTCTTTTAAACAATATTGTTTTAACAGTTTAAACTTGCGCAAAAGAAATATCCCTACAAGAATGCTTTCAAATCTATTATGCATCAAGCCGGTGTAATTTAGTAATATTTTTGGTTAAATCCCAATTACTTATACTTTATGTATAACTAATATTTTAAAATGTATTATTCATTTGACTTCTATATGTGTAATATGTGATTTAATTGCCTTTTTTGGTTTTGTTCTTAATTCTTTATAAATTGCTGTTTGTCCTCGGATGCTCAAAAGGCACTCATTACTAAAACACATTATAATTATTTCAGCTTTAGGCAAAGTTTGGAACGTGTGGTTTTGCCTCATTGGGCTCGCAGTGGATCAGACAGTATGAATACTTCAACATCATGGACAGTCAAGGTATAGCTTATCGTCACCTCCACTCAATCCAGCAAGGCTCTCACCACGTCATTTAATGTTTATTCATACGCCTCCGTCACTACACACTTACTAAAGGTGTGTAAATACCTCTTACTTAAAACAGATGCACTTTTAATCTTCCTCTTACAAATGCAAAGAAATACGAGTAAGAAAACGTAACCTGAGAAAAGTAGGTGTGAGCACTTACGTAGATTCCAGTCAGACAGAGTGTCGTCATCGTCATCATCATCATCATCAATGTCCTCCCCCTCCTCTCCTTCGCCTCCCTCGTGCTGCAGCGTGACTGTGCGAGACTTGTGGAAACGTGGTTTAATGTCTTGCTCACTGTCCGGAACAGCCTCGTCCTCCTCGACATCACCCTCCAAGGTCAAACAAACAGCAGATTAGAACTGACAGGCTTTATGGTGACCTAAACAATCTTCTTTCACACAACCAAGTTACGGCTGCTGCATTTTTAAATCGTACTACTTGCTCGCCAGTCTAAAAAAAACATCAACATGGGAATGTGTCAGGAATGGGACTGTGGGTTAAAATTATTTATTCGAATTCGTAAATGAAAAGCAAGTCCTAAATTTAACTGTGTGACCGTTTTTCAACAAAGCCGCCTGAGATGCATGACGAGCGAGTTAAGAGAAATCACACCTTCCACCCACACAGTAAGATTACATTAGCTGTAATACTTAACAGTCTGCTTAACACTGTGCAGCACAGAAACGGTTGCATTCCCACAAACACACATTAAACCCAACAATCTGCAAACAAGGGGCCTCTGGGTCAGACAGTATGAATACATGAAACATCATAGATAAGTCTCAAGATTAAAAAGATCATCATTCCCAATGACAGGCCATAGACCAGACAAAAGCAATTAGATGGGGAAAGTGGAAGAGGGAAAAAATAAATGAAAAATGTGCTCACCTTCAGCAAAATGATGTCGATTTCAGAGTACTTCATGCCATTAACCAGGATGGGGATCAGTCTAAAAGGAGGCAGATTTGAAATACATGAACGCATTTATTCAGCTAACAGCTGCTCAGCTGCACAGGAGGCAAAAATAAATTTAATTCATACTCTATCCAACCCCATATTGATATTCACAGTGTCTAGCCAAGTTTACAGAGATCATTTAAGTAGTCTGTACAGCTTTATTTTATAGCATATGAAAGAGAAATGACTCAATCGCACAATCTGGTACCACGAAAACAAACGGGGCCTTTTCGATGTGTGCATTTCTGTAAAGGTGCTACGCATAAGTCAAGTCTTCTGTAAAAAAAAAACAAAAAAAAAAAAAACAGCAATGACGCATCTTTTGGGTATTAATATCTATAATCGATTTTAAAACTCACTCTAATGTAACAGGAAAATGCTGTAAGGAATGCTAAAATACCTATGCTTTCACCCTACTTGATTTTATCCCTAATGGCCAATTCGTACCTGACTGACAGTACTCAGGATTATCACGTGCTTCCTCCTAGAAACCAATCAGATACACTTCAAACCTCTGCCCATGTAAAATCAACAGGGGAAAAAAAAAAAAAAAAAAAAAAACACCAAGTGCTATCCACCCACTTCTACCCGAGTTATCTCACGGTTGCCCAAGACTGGCTACCGTGACTGTGATTTACAGATGTAGAAAAAGGTATGCCACCCCTCCCTCTCTTAAAACACAACTGATTGTGGTCCATTGGACTCTCAGTCACATGTGGCTGTATTACCATTGACATTCAAACTCACAAGATCCTGGAGATATGGGAAATCTACTGTACCACTAGGAAAGCACTGAAATAAGCTTTCTAGTACTCCGGGCACATGAAGGTTGGCTGAGAGACACCGGGCTGCAGTGGATCAGACAGTATGAATACGTAAAGCATCACCAACAGTCAAGGACTTAGGTGTCATCATCTCCATGGTAACAGGATAAATGTGAGAACTTCACCTGTCACCACCCAGTGGCCTCTCAGCCACTTTCTATGCTATTAAACTCCTTCTCTATGGACAATCTTCTCAATGGTCCATTCTCACACAATGTTTAGTTCTTAATTCAGTATGGCCTGTTTCAGATTAAAGAAAGTAAACATTTTGTGAAATGTGTATTAATAAGTAGGTTTCGCTCTGTAATTGAGAAAGCATCACAATGACTGCGCAATTTTACCATGATATAACCTTGTTAGGCCATGTTCACACTGCAAGCTGAAGTGACCCAAGTTAGATTTATTTTTTTGCTCATATGCGATTGAGATTTAATTTACATATCTATGTGAACATCCCTAACCACATGGAGTCTAATCTTTTCAAGTGTGATTTGGGGCACTTCAATAAGCGGTCCTAAATAGAATACAGATCTGAACCGCAGTCTGAACAGACAAATTGGTCAATCGGAATTCATAAGGGTTTCACGTCAATAAAACACGACACCGGGCACAATTTTGTGCTCTGAAAAATGAGACAATTCATTGGCAGAACAGTGAGGTAACGGTGTAGTGCTACCGCAGCATACTAGAAAAATACTCGGTCCACATTTTTCTCTCCAAGAAAGGAGGAATAATTCATACATTCCAGTTAAATTTTCTATGCATTGATGTAAGCACTCAAGATCCAATTATTAGAATAGTGAAGCATATGTCATGCAAGTGAACCAATAAAAATAAATGCGCATCACAGCTATTTCCCTTTATCTATTCTAAATAAAACTAAAGGATGCTTTAGTTAATAGCTGCTATGCTATTATTTAATGTTACCAGCAAAGCATCCTTTCGTTTTATTTAGAACAGATAAAGGTAATAGCAGCAAAAAATAATGCAAGTGTTATGGGTCTGTGCACGTGCTTCAGATGGAGCGTCTGTACTTAACCGAATAGCGTTAAACCTTAGAAACATTTAGAGATTAGGGATGTTGCTGCAAAACAAAATTGGAAGCAAAGTTTGAAGACGCATAACGCAACTGCACTGTGTTTGATCATATCTAAAAGAAATAGTGAAACACGACTATCAGCAAACCTGACTGTAGTGGCAAAGGAAGGCTAAAAGTTAAAAGCACGATGGAAGAAACTAAATACAAGACAAGGTTCCTGTGCGCATGTCAGATTAAGAGCATGATCAGTTCATGTTGAAAACATCATATATGAACAACCTAACAGGGGAGAGGGGAAAAAATGTGTCGATAAATCAGATAAGGGTCACTTTTGCCGCAACAGTGTAAACACAGCCCATGTTTCAACAGGGACTATTCTGTCTCAGCATGTGTTGGCAGTGTTTCCACAGACCTAAACCTTATGCAAAGGAGTGTGCTTTGCATTCAGAAAGGAAAGGCACCAGCCAAGCGGAAAGTCAAGACTCACCATCTTGTATTATTACTACTGCATTTGTTCAATCATATCAGTGCTAATGCTAGCTAGAATGCTTGAGACATTCTGCTTAAAAACAGGCTCCCTTCAAAACCTCTAAAAAACAGAAACAGGTGCTAACAAGAGCATCTTAGCAATTGAAAAAAATAAACAATTACCAAAAACCCTAAATGATGGCCGTTTACAAGACCAAAAAAAAAAAAAAACCCTGTCTAGTGTCTCTGCCATCACAGTACGTTACAAAATGTGTAAATGTTACAGGCACACTGTAGATGTTGGCACCGCTGCCTGGGCATAATGTTCTTACAGAAGCGTCAGTAGCCCTTAGCCACAAGAGGATGAGGATTATGATTTCCAGGATTTATACTCATTTTGAGCCTATAATATGTTACACACTGATGACTCACTGAACCAGATGTCCTGACAGAACTTCTTTACAGATGGGCTGCTCAGCCAGTGTGAGCCAAAACTCACAAGCCTCCAGAGCTACGTTCTCATCTGGGTCCTGTGTGCGCTGTAGCATGTACTGAAATTGCAAAAACATAAATAAAAGGTGTGATCGTCATTCCACACCTACTACAAGGGTAGTAGATGTGTGTATGTGTTTAACTGGGAAGTGAGGGCTTACCTGAACAATGCTGTGCATGTGTGGGATAAGGCGGTCAATTCGGACCTCAAGCAACATGACCAACGCTCGACAAACGTTCTTCCTCACCTCAGAGTCTTCATCTGCAGCCAGCGCAAACAGACTCTGTCGCACCACAGAAAAGACAAGTCAGACGTGAAACAGCAGTCGGAAAACCGACCAACATATCAAACCTAAAAGACATTTTACCTCGATAAAGGTGTCAATATTGTCCATCAGAGCTTGAGCTCGACCAATGATGAACTGGTTCACGCAAGCAATAGCGTGAGATCTGTGAAAGCAGAAAATCCAATGTTACAAAAAAAATTAATATTAATCGCCTCTGTAATAGATGCACCACAGTTCTGTTAAGATTTAGGATGAAACAGCTGTGGTCGATCCCTGCGATTTACCTAATCTTAGGACTACAGTGCTTGAAGAACTGAAGGAATTTAGGGATCATGATGTTCAGAGGCCTGTTCAAGGCATCACTATCTAGCAGCTCGGATGAGTCCTCACATATCTTCTGCAGGGCACCAAATGATCCCTGGGCACACAGGAAAAGATAGAGCAGAGGCAAGCTGTGTTACTACAAGTCTTATAACCAAATTTTACATAGAGTCAGTTATTGTCTACACCAATTGTATTATGTTGTATTAAAAATATGCCAAAATAATTCACTGCCTGGGTCACATAGAATGTTGTACATTATTGGTTGTGGACAAAGATCATTCTATTTAACCATGAAACACACCATTATACAGCGATCGAGTTCTTAAGGCCGCAAAATGATCGAATATGGCTATATTTTTAAAGAAGTCTTTGTGCAGTCTTGCTCTATTTAACTAATGGGATTTCGATACCGCCCCTTCTCCTTTTTCAAGGGTGGTAATGCTTCACCAATTGATCTTTCCTGCCCCAGGCTGGCTTTGATTAGCTCCTGGCAGCCTGAGGTAGCGGCATTAAAAATATGCAATGCCTTTAGCTCAGGTATTACAAATACCATCACTACAGTTAAAGACATGACACAAGCTAAACCTCGGTCAGGGCCTTGTAATGAGCTTTACAGACAGCTTTGAGCATCCCTCAAGTTGTACACAAAATGAGAAATAATAGACTCTAAAAATAAGTGCAAACCTCGCAGGTGTTGTAATCCTCGGAGTTGAGTAGGTTGCAGAGCTGAGGCAACAGCTCAGGCCATGTCTGCAGCTCCCCTTTAGAGGCAATGGTTGTGATCAGGATACCTGCGTGGGAGACTCCATTAGATGCCTTTATCAGCAAGGCAGTATTTTATGAGCATGGGAGACTCAGCAAATGCAAGAGTCATTTTTATTACCCTTTTCAGCCATGTAAATAAATTATTAAGAAGCATATTATGTATCCCTCTGGCAGACGAAAGCAATTCAACACCACATCTTCATCAGGGTCTTATTTAGAATATGATGTTTCAAACACAAAGAACATACATCAGTAATACAAATGGTTTAAAAGGTGGAAACTGCAGTAGACAGAACCGCGTTATGAAACACAGAGCTTCACATTTTTGGCACAGAAGACATACCAATTGTGGCACGAATGAGGGGAGATGGGTCCCCGATGTTGCTCAGACATTCCTGCTTGATGAAATCTGCCACTGCTGGAGGGAAATTCTGATAGTGAGCTTTTACGTTGTTCTTTAGAATCAGGCCGCTCAGCGAACGTGTCGGCTCATCTGCGTGGAGTAAAGAATATGCAGGTTAACCATAAAATGTGAGGAGAACAAAAGGAAAAAAAGAAGAAAGAGGAACAAGGCACAAAAACAGAACTTGCCCTCAGATTTCAATCGTGTCAAGACAAAGATGAGATAGTTGTTAAAGTCTGGAAACTGGTTCAGCTGCTCTAGTTTCTGACAACATGGTTAAGGAAACACAGTAGAGAGAGATGCCCATGAGGCAAGCAAGGTAAACCTGCTTGTTCCTCAGTGAACCAGCTGCACCACTGTAACACATTGTGAATTAGGGTGTTTCCTGTATGCGTGCAGACAAAATGTTAAATGCATTTACAAGAGATAGAGATGATGCTTAAAATAATTAAATAAAATGAAAATGAATGAAAAGCATCATACCCAGACAAACGACAAACTTTTTACCTGGTTGAATTGTGTACATTAAATCAGGACTAAATAAAGTATAAAGACGCATTAAAACAAACTGCAATCCTCTAAACCACTTCGGCATTTTTGTTTAAAAACATTAGGCTTGGCAAACAACATCTGAAAACCCCTCTGAGCATAGTACTCCATAACGACTTAATAGTCAAGATTTTTTTGTCTTTGGCATGAAACAGGAAAAATCACAGAAATTTGGTTACGTCTTAAGCTGATTTGCATATTAACACAGGAAGTGGATGCCAAATGCAAATTAGGTTAAAAACAATCCCACTATCTAATGCACTTTTGAGCAGAACACTCAACTGTGCCCATCTCACCCCTGGTAATGCTACCTAGGCGAGAAACACTAACTGAGAGAGGATGATTTATTCACTTCCACCAAAAGCTTTTACTATAGCAGTATGTTGGCTATCTTCACACATACATTATTAAAGTCTAGTTAGTGTATTTAGCTACTCTTAACACACACAATATACAAGTAGTTACAGCATCAAGGTGCGTCACATCCCTGAACTGCATTACATTTAAACAAATGCATCCAAATTAAGCTTTCACTCGTGGCTTTATTCTCTTACTTAGTTCTTGAACCTAATTATCCGTCAGGTAACCACAAACATTTACACCTTTTTGTCCTGGACTGCTTACGCAAAACATCACTGAACCTTACATACACAGCGTACCACTTCAAGTTATTACACAAGGAACAGTTTTCCATTGATCAGGATACTTGCTGCACAGCTCTCTGTGTGGCTGTGTTAGGAGACTGGGAGTCTTTCAGGAGCTGAAGGACCTGCTGGAGTCCTTGTTCATCTGGCTGCCACTCCATCCTACACACACAGACACAAACAGAAATGTAAGCACCATGTCCCAACCTTGAAGTATCTTGATGCACGCCCAGCAAATTTAAAGGTATTCTCTGCTCTCGACAAAACCCAACTCGATTTACATTAGATTTACATTTTCATTCGTTTGGTATATCCAAAGCCTCTACATTAGTGATGTTCTGTACCCAAGGGCCCTGTACAGATGTTTGAGGTATGCGATCTGTCAATAAACAAGTACAATGGAGTCAATCTTCACACTGTGCCCATTACTTTTGACATTTTGTGTGTGCAGTTCAAGGAAGAGATCGGAGCATACACATAAGGGATCGATGGCACTAATGTTGCATTCTAAACAGCGACCTGGGTACGTTTGCTTTCTTTTGCTACCATCGGGCTCAAATGGTTAAGGCAGTGGGTTACTGATAAGAAGGTTGGGGATTCAAGCCCCAGCAACGGTGAGTGAAATTTGGTGCCACAGAGATGTTCGACAAGATTAGGGCACTGCCACAATGAGTCGCTCGAGGTGTTTTGAGTGGCTTTAAGAGCAGAACATCATCACTGGAACACGAAGGGAGATCAGGAAGACCTTCAATGAGCCCAAACCACCAAAAATGTCGGCAACTCGTGTATGATGATTGTCTGAGAAATTCCACACCCACCTTTCTCGGCAGAAAATAATTAAACCCAGTGGTACCTCGACATACAAATTTAATCCGGAGGCGAGTTCTTAAGGTGAAATTGCAAAGCGCATTTTCCCATAGGAAATGATGTAAATGCAGATAATCCGTTCCAGCCACGCAAATATTACCAATATAACCATAAGAACTCGCCTCCGGACAAAATTTTATTCGTACCCGAGATACCACTGTATTAATAAGTAAATAATATGTAATACAGTACATTCTTGTAAACCAAGCTAATCTTGGAACTTTATGACACCACCTGGTACATCTGATTAGTTCAGGGTTAAGGGCCTTGTTCAAGGGCCCACACAGTGGCGAGGTTTGAACCTAGAACTTTCTGATCAGTAGCCCAATGTCTTAACCACTGGACTACACACTTGGGGTCTAAAGGAGCAAATCAAAGCGAACCTGAACGAACTACGTGATTTCCCAAACGACCTGCTAGCGTGATGGACGATGGAGAGGAAGGCCGCGGATGAGACTGACGGCTCTGAGCGGTGGATGTGTCAGTGTACAGCCGGCTGCTCTTCACTTAATCACCGCTGGAGGATTTGGGGATAAACCCAATGCCCCAGGATGACTTTAATCCCCGAGGAACAGCGTGCCGCCTGATTAGCCGATACCGGTTGATAGCTTAGCAACTTAGCCTCGTTTTATTTCCCACCTGAGCGAGTGCTCGCGGACTGAACTGCTTACACAAGAGCACATCCGGCGAAGAATTATTCACCGCTGCATAACTGAAACACAATTTAAAGAAAAACTTTCAAATAAATCTAAATATTAAACACTTAGCGAATAACGTTAGCTAGTTATCGTTGCCTAATTAGCGTTTTATTTTATAATATAATAATATTTTTTATTATATTATTTTGCTTCCTGGCTAGTTAAATAGAGCGGTACATGTTTATTAATTCATGTTAATTAGACGTTTAGCTCGTTATTACACGATATGTCTAGAAGAGGCAGCCGTTACCCCGGTGTCGTAGCTCTGCTACTAAGCATGATAGCTATAGCGCAGCGGCCTCGCAGTGCGCCGGAGACCATGTGGAGGAGCTGAGCTCGGGAGCACCAGGCCGGCGCGGTTAGAGCTAGGAGCCGCGGGAGGAACTCAACACCCGTTTGAAATTAACTATCAGGAAACGTCGCGTCGAGTAAATATGTATTTATTACCACAAATACAATCTGCGCTGTAACAGAGAAGCTTAAAGTCGAGGCGAGCCGCCGCAAAGCCACAGCCGCGTTAGCTTCACTGCTAACCGGATTCGATTACTCAGCTCCGTGCGAAGTTCGACTCTTACACGACGACGCCTCCACTCGCCTCCTTACTCAACGTTACTCCATTAACTACCGTTCAATTAGCCGCATATACTCACACACGGTTTTATTTAGACATACTTACAGACACTGTACGCAGAGGCCTGTTGAGCCGAAAAGGACGCATGCAACAGTGTGATAGCGAATGAAGCCGCACAGCGCCGCAGTCTAAACACGCCGCGCTCACAAAGCCTTCGAGCCGGAAGCGCTTATAGCCTTCTAATGATCGTGAGCTTTCATTTTCCAACCCGTATTCTGACAATCCCCGCCTCCTGCGCACCGATTGGTCACCACTTCACATTGAGAAGCATTTCAAAGAGCGCGTGAGCAGCAACAAATAACCAATCATAGTTCCTGAAGGGAATTCGTTCCAAAACAGGTAGGTTTATAAAAAACGCCACGGGTGGGTCCTGGGCAATGTTGCCAAGTCTGTTATTTTAAAATTGTTACTGGAGGTCAAGCAAGTTTTAGAGTAGTGGATCTCAAGTTGGGATCCGTTTTGTTGGTTGGAATAGAACTGAAACAGCACATTTGTTAAGGGTATCATACGTTTCATACAAGTCCTTATGTTATAGCTATTACAATTTCTACTAGTTCTTTAAAATGAATAGGTTTAATTTGAAACCTTAGTATTGTACGCAACGAAACAACTAGGCTTATAAGTAATGTCAGCTAGTATATTCAGAAATTTAAGTTCTATGCCTTCAATAAATAAGTGACACAGAGTCTTAATTTAATTCCTACCTCGGGTTTGTGTGCATGGAATTTGCATGTTCTCTCTGGACCTGGTGAGATTCCTCCGGGTACTCCGGTTTCCTCCCAAAGGACAAATACATGCAGATTACGCTATTTGGCATTTCCAAATTGCCCGAAGTGTGTGAATGAACGTGTGAGTGTTTGCGTGTATGTGTTTGCCCTGTGATGCATTGGCACCCCATCAAGGGTGTATCCCACCTCGTGTGCTAGGTATTCTGGGATAGGCTTTAGGCCCCCACAACCCTGTATGCAGGATAAAGCAGTATAGACGATGAGTGAGTGAGTGAGTGAGTGAACATGTGCAAGTGTTAACATGGTGAAGCTTTGTGTAAAGATAAATATATTGTATTTAATATTTATGGAAGGAGGCTTCAGTCTCAGAGTTTTATAAGAGGCTTTTACAAAACACCATTGGAAAGTAATCAGGACATTTGGATTTGTGCTTTCTGATTTCTGTTTGTTTTTTAACTTCATGAGTAAGAAGTGAAAAGCTGGTGAGAGAACAACTGTTTGGCAATAACATAATAACCAAAACTAACTCTCACATACTTTAAAATAGCAATAACTGTAAATGATCAAAAAACATGAAGTGTAGTGCAATAATAAACTGAATTTCTGTAAATGAAATGAAACACTTTGAGGTTTTTCGTTAATGAAGAATAATTGACTTTGCAGGTCACAGCTTTCTGGCTTGTCTGATTATTTTTTTCCTCTTTCACATCACCACTTCCATGTGATATTTATGCTATGTTGCGGAATCTGTCAGTATTTTACACTGGGTTTAGAAGAATTCATACTTGAGCACGTTGTTTCCCCAGGCTTGTGGTGGATTTATCTCAGATTTGGCAACCTCTGCGCTCGGGCCGCAGTTCGTATCTGCCATCATGTGTACGATGTTGTGTCAAAGTACCAGTTCTGCTTAGGCTGTTCCGCCCGATTCCTCTCATGCACATTCTGGTGAGATTGTTCACATATCCAGCATAACTGATCCATTGAAAATCAGTGCACTGTGGGTTTGCACGCTGTGTCCTGCTCGGTTTATTGATGTTTTGCTCTGTATGTGACGCTTTTCCGGTTCTCCTTTCAGCTTTTGAAACAAAAGTTTCATACGAAAATCTGGAAGTTTGCTTTTCTCATCTCTAAGCGAGTGACAGCTCAGGCTTTATAATCCACAATTCCCATATTAACAGCATCACTCTTCTCTGTCTGTTTTTATTTCTAATCTACATGATGGATTCTTTGAAGATCCTTTTTGAATGATCATGAATCCGTGTAGGCTTTTACATTGGACATATGTCCTTTTAACATTGGCACTATTATGCATACTGATTACCCAGTTGTATCTATACCAAGAATCAAATGTAAGCGTGCCATCACCTCCGGAGTTTCCAGTATTGGCCAGAGATCTATTCAACAGGAACTTTTCAAAAACTATCAGTTCAAGTGAATTACCAAACCACTTCACTGTTTCTGAAAGGGAGTGCGTTTTTTCCGTGGAAAAGCGGTTTGATTGTGCCCGTGATCGAGCCGTCAGTCAGACGGAGTGTGAGAAACGAGGCTGCTGCTACTCGCCCCTACCGCAGTCTGAGTACAATGGACCACCGTGGTGCTTCTACCCTGCATCGTATCCTGGATACAAAATGGGACCGCTTTCTCCCTCACCTAGGGGCCAGTCGTCCATCCTTACTCGCGTCACTCCTTCTTACCTGCCCGGAGACATCTCCACTCTCCAGCTGGAAGTGATGGAGGAGGAAGCAGACTGCTTACACCTTACTGTAAGTAGTTGAGACTCATAGATAAGTGCATGCACACGATACTTACTTGGTTCTCTTGTCACTTATGGAGCACATATAAGAATTGTTTATATAAAAGGAGCAAACAAAATGAAGTTGTAAATTGGTAAAAAGCAGCACTTTTTTTGGAGACAGCTCCAGGGTCTGGGGTTTGATCTCGGACCTGCTGTCAGTTTTGTATGCTCTTCCTGTGATCAAACCCGAGACTTTAGGGCTATGAAGTGCCAACTTTCTAAAAGTTTTAGGTTGAATTCTAGGACAATTCCTGCATTATAATACAAAATATCTGTTTGTGTAACAGCTGAGGGATCCCTCATCACCTCGATATGAAGTTCCCTTTGTTGCAATGCCGTCCAGTAAACATTTAGGTGCACAAGGCTTGCTGTACGATGTGGAGTTTCAGCCAGACCCATTCGGCTTTTCGGTCCGTCGCAGATCCAACGGGCGAGTTCTGTAAGTGAGCTCTATAGCATTTTACAATTTAAATTGTTTAATTGACTATGAATGTAAAATAAGTTTGATTGTTCAAGTCAAACCGGGACTTTTGATTGTGCAGAATAACAGAACACAGTTATGAGAGTACAAGCTATCTTTATTTCTCTATATAATCCTGCTACACTTATGCACTTATCCCAGCGTTTCACTAGTGCTTGGATACCATCAGGGTAGAAAAGTATTTTCAGTGTGCTGGAGTCATGATCAGACTGACTGCTTCATGCCTGAAATGCTGGCCCCCTCCAGAACTCCTTGTGTGGAAATGGCTCAGAGCAAGGTCAGGACTGTCAGGACTCAAAGCCACCTCGTAATTCATGGACATACGACCCTATTTAAAATCTTTCCACCATTCAAATGTTCTAAGAGCCTCATCCCATGACTGTGCCTGAAGATCTACACCTCCGGTCACGAAAAGTCCCGGTTTGACTTGAACACCCCTTGAATTACACTGTGGGCTTGTATGCGTAACACAGATTCTGAATTTATGTTCTTCCACATGTATACCTTTGGGATTGTTTGCGTATTAGACTCAACACCAGTGTAGCACCGCTCCTGTTTGCAGACCAGTACCTGCAGCTCTCCACCTCTCTGGCATCTACTTTCATCTCTGGATTTGGGGAGCACTACACGCACCTGACGCTGGATCTCAACTGGACCTCTGTTACCATGTGGAACAGAGATATGGCACCACATGTGGGTACTTCACCAATCAAGCCTGTATTTTTAAAGTGTTCTGGTTTCAATATGCTAATATTTGACTATTTGCAGAGCGATGTCAACCTTTACGGCTCCCATCCGTTCTGCTTAGTTCAGGAGGAGGATGGTCAGGCTCATGGCATCTTCCTTCTTAACAGCAATGCCATGGGTGAGGCAAAGGAGCGCTTTAAGGTTTAAGTGCATTCTCTGATAATATATTCCATAAACTATGTGTGTTATTCCATGCATGTGTGTAGAAGTAGCACTGCAGCCGATGCCAGCGCTGACCTGGGTGACCATTGGAGGAATTTTGGACATTTACATCTTTTTAGGCCCTGACCCACAGAGCGTTGTTCGACAGTACCATGAGGTTATTGGTGTGAAGCGTTTAACGTTTATTTAAGCTTTTAAGATAAAGATTGTTTGGTATTGTTTATGATTTTCTCATAATCTTATCCCAAGGTTATCCCATGATGCCACCCTATTGGTCTTTGGGGTTCCACCTCTGCCGCTGGGGCTACACCTCCACCAATGTGACCAGAGCCGTGGTGCAGAAGATGCGGCACGCACGACTTCCTCTCGTACGTAATGCATAGGTTAACGAATATCAAGTATGTTGCAGGATTTCCTTCACTAAAATGCAAATGTGTTTTAAAGAAAGGTTATGTGGAAATGTATTAAGAAATATGAGAGTGCTGCTGCATGGAATAACATCTTAAACCTGTGTGTCACTACTGTAGGACGTGCAGTGGAATGATCTTGATTACGCGGACAAGAAACGAGTCTTCACATTCGACCCACAGCGGTTTGAAGACTTGCCTGAGATGGTGCGAGAGTTCCATGAGCAGGGAATGAAGTATGTGCTCATTTTGGTAAGTGGGTTAGTTTCATCCCAACAGAGTTTCAATAAATCATGAGCTGTATATAGCATGTTTATAGATGAAAAAGAATAAATGTTGCGCTAAAAGCTTTTTGCTGTAAATTTACAGTACTTAACAGGCAGTTGCTTTGCTTGCTTTTTTTTCAGTTTCTTAAATTTTTTTTAGAGTTTCTAGAAATAAATTAGCAGCATCGTACTGTTATAACTTTCATAGTGTTGTAATATATTAGTAATAACCTGTATTGTCTATTGCAGTACATTGTGTGTATTTACGTAATTTTAACATAATTTTAGTTCACAAAACTAACACAGAGACTATAACAGCTAAGCATGTGAATGTTATAAACCTAGGTTAATTTTACTTCAGGAAAAAAAGAATGTATGAGGATAAGTCAAAAATTATCCGCACTCTCGCTATATCAAAACTTATGTTGTCTTATCAGCACTTTGTCCAAGCTCTGTGTCCAAGGTCACTGCTGTGCAGATCTGAACGTGTGTGATTTGCATAAACAGTTAACATAAAACACTGTACGCACTGAAAAAAATATTTTTTTTTGCTAGATCCAGAAACTTCTAGAATCTTAAATAAGCATGAAAAAAAAAACATCCCAGAATGCCGTGTCTACAGATGAAGCAGGCTGAAAACTGAAAACCGCTGTATATTTACAGCCATTTTGCACAGCATGGCACTGTTTTATGAAAATACAGTAAAAACTGTTAAAAGTTCTGTAAATTTACACTACATGATTGCAGTGTGCCTTTAAAGTCACCTTAAAAGTTGCATGTTTTTTTTCTTTTTTTTCTTTTCAATAATACTGTATTATGAAGCAGGTCGTTCTAATTGACTAATGTGATTGGAGCGTTCCAACATTCCAAGCAATAAATTCCAAGGGAATGTTATTACACTAGAGTTTGCTCTGTTTTTATTGGACAGAACAATAATTATAGAAATATTCCTTTTGGCTTGAAAAGCTTTTCAGATGAAGATGAAAAGTAGGAAGTGATGCTAATTTTACCAGACGCACCTTTATCATGACAAATCGAATAGTAGCAAAGATTTAAGCTATATCGTGCACAAAAGTTCAATTCCTCAATATCAATTAAGCAAGCAGCATGGTGGCTTAGTGCTTAGCACTGTGACCTAAAGGTTTGAGGGTTTGACTCCCACCCTGGGTCCATGTGCGTTTGGTTGATTTGAGTTTGCATGTTCTCCCCATGCTTGGTGGGTTTCCTCTGGGTATTCCAGTTTCCTCCCACATGCCGAAGACCTGCATGATAAGGTTAAATGGCGTTCCCAAATTGCTTGCTGTGTGTGTGTGTGCTCTGCAATGGATTGGACTCTTGTCCAGGGCTCCAGGCCCCCACGACCCTGTACAGGATAAACAGTGTAGAAATGAATGAATGTATAAAAGCAATATTGTACATGGAATCATTAGCTATATACTGTGTATATATATATATATATATATATATATATATATATATATATATAAAAAACATTTTCTCTGCAGTTTTCT
>JAOVVB010000026.1:17259169-17287791 GCA_028570985.1 Heterobranchus longifilis
ATATATAAAATATACTTACATTATATATACGGTATGTGCGTGTGTGTGTTGCTGATACAAGTATATATGTTAAAACTATACGTCACTCCTCAGTAACCAGTCAACAGCAGTGCACAGGGCCGAAACCCACCGTTTTTGAAATATATAGTACACATGAAATAGATAACATCATACACGTGTGTGTGTGATAGTGTTCAAAAAGTCCCGAGTAAACCGTTCCACACCCACAAACAGTAGTCACTACTGTTCCGACTGTTGAAGCACCCTAATTATGTATGGTAGTATGGTAGTCCTGTCCCATTGACAGACAGGATAGACGAGGTGCTGAGAAGTTGCTTAGCAACAGATGGACCACACTCACACACAGCACACCTACAAGTTAACTATAGGGTAGATACAATTTGTAAATACAAGGCAGCTGTATCAACTGAGATACGCCTGTACAGGATGTGAGTTTATCTAGTTTTTCTTCTTCCAGACGCATCCTCTTGAATTACGCGGTCTACAACCCTGACATGGGCTACTGCCAGGGAATGTCTGACCTGGTGGCTCCACTCCTGACCGAGATCCAGGACGAGAGCGACACATTCTGGTGCTTCGTGGGCTTGATGGAGAACACCATCTTCATCAGCTCCCCCAGAGACGAGGATATGGAGCGGCAGCTGGTGAGCGCTCACAGGCTTGAGCTGGGAGCTTAAACTTTAGTTAATCATGGGCTTGTTTGAAAGAGCTGAATCGTCTTGGTTTAAGTTTACAGCCTGAGGAAAGTGTTGAATAACAGATTCTTGAGTTATTGAGGCATTCGCGGCATGTTTCACTGGTTCCGTGTCTCGCTTCGAGTGCAGATGTATCTGCGAGAGCTCTTGCGCTTGATGCTGCCGCGGTTCCACCAGCACCTGATGCGGCTCGGGGAGGACGGCCTGCAGCTGCTGTTCTGTCATCGCTGGGTTCTGCTCTGCTTCAAGCGTGAGTTCCCAGACACAGAGGCACTGCGGATGTGGGAGGCCTGCTGGGCTCACTATCAGGTACAAAACACCCCTCATACAAATGTAAACAAGGAATAAAATTATTACTTTTTACTCCAAATGGAGCGTACTCGGCATTGTTTTCACAAATGCAGTGTTAAATCCATTCGAGCAGAACCTTGCATGTACCTTCTGATGGGGACAATGTGAAAGGACAACAATCACACTTGGGCTCAGACCAGAAGAATCAGTCTAATTGAAGGTAGTTTAGGTCTGGCTCTATGCTTCAATTGCAATGAGAAAGCGATTTAACTGTGAATCAACCTAACTGCAGGAAGTAAACCAGACACGCTGTGTATTTTAAATAGCAGCTGCATTTTTTTTGTAGCTTTGAGCTCTTAAACTGAGCCATGAGGTGCAAACGGAGCCAGTCAGAGCTGTAGAGCTGCGGAAAAGTGAGGTGCTCTGGAAATTTTGAATGACAAAAAAAAAAAATGTCAAAGGGGACCCAGTTTAGTCATTTATAGACATTCAGCTGTGTCTCTAGTATGTGTTTGTACAAAGAAAAACTGTGCAGAAAAAAAAATTCCCTGCATTTTGTCCCTTATTCTTTTCTTTTTTTCTTTTTTTTTTTAAAAAGCCTTTTAGATTTTTCCTCTGTTGTGACCTCATATAAGAAGAGCCCTTCCCCCGGTTTGTTGCTCAGCTTTGCTGTTCTCTGATGGGTGTGGCTCAGCAGTATCTTATTAATGTAGAAACAAAAATGCAAAGTGCTTTTGGAGAATGAGCAATGTGGGACATGTGGGATCTTTAAAAATAAATGCTGGATGCAATCGTTTTAAATTAGTGATATTTCTAATGATTATTTATTTAGCTTCAGCTTATTGCTGTACTATTATTATTATTATTATTATTATCATTATTATAGTTATTATAGTTATTTTTGTTGCTTTATTTATTTACTTATTTATTTATCTATTTATTACTTTTCCCTAATTCGTTCTTGGACAATTTCTACCTTCTACCCAGTTCTCTCTCTCGTATATCTTGACAACACATACCAAACAGAGAGTGTGAAGAATATTACATACTTCACACATGACATATGATGACATTTGACTTTTTTTTTTTTCCTCCAAACTTCTGCTTATGAAGAGTTTCAGGACAGAGTAAAACACTGAGGAAAGTGCAATCTTCCCCCTTCCACATACATGAGCTCACAGACACCCACCATTTGCTAGTGTCTGTGTGATTGACAGAGTCCGCCACAGTCATCCCTCCCACAAGGACAGCACAGCCATATTTAATTCCTTGGCTTCCATCATTGTCAGGATTCAAACCCTCAAGTGACCGACCGACAGTATGCACTTGTTACAGCTTATTAAGTTATTACGTTTTTTCGCGTATATTTTTAGCCCAACACAACCCCTCAGCCAGCTTTATTATTAAAAGTATAAATTAACTGTTCAGTGAGCTCTAAACCACATGAACCAAAATGAAGAATTTAGACTATCAGGAATGAATAATTAACTCATATAACTAATAAAATCATTAATTGTCTAAAGGATGTTTGATAATTTGGAGACATTATAATAAATGTTAAGATTGTGCTTGACAGTACTGTATGGCTGTAAAGCACATAAAAACCCACTTCCTTTTGCATATCTAACGCGCCTCACACGCACACACAACCTCACACTCCCCATCTGACCGCATATGTACTTTTTTTTTTTTTCTTCACGATTTTTACTTCCTCATGACTTCTCGCTTTGCAAATGTGCTATAGATGACTGGAAAGCCACAACGCATGGGCTGAGGTGTCAAATAATAACCCACAGCTAGTGTTAACAAATAATAAGTAGCTTATTTTCTTACTGTTCACTCTGGCTCATTAATTGAGCACTTTTTTTTGTTTGTTTTTTTTAAACAGTATTTCTTTTGGAAAACACATTCCTTATATATTCAGATTGGTGTATTCATATATTGGTGACGATATTTCAGAAATGTATCTAGTGCAAAAGCTTGCATACCATTACGATGAAGTGTGATGATGTAATAGAGTGATTTTATTTATACAAACACCATATTTAGTGTGTTTGGGTTCTTTATAAAATGGGCGATTTTACAAATTATTTTTGTGTTTTTATCAGTTTAAATGTTTGCATCTTCAGATCGAGGTTTATAACGGGATCGCACTTTGCCTGACTACAACCCTTTATCGTGTCCTTTCCGCAGGATTTAGTTTCTTTAATCCGCTTAGACTTCTGAGAGGGTCATGCAAGAACATCTTACTTTTGGATTGTTCCAGCCTGTCTTTTTGTTGGTATTGCCTTGTGTATTAGAGTTTTGTGTGTGTGTGTGTTTCAATACACCCACATTTTATGTCGAACTTCCTGGAATTATTTGTAGTTGAATTACAAAACAGTGATTCATTGTTCTTATATCCATTCATAAACCAAGGGAGGTGCAAGCTTTGAACTCTGGCTGTATCAGTTTCGTTCCAGATGTGCGTTACTGGAGCTCCAAATGACAAATGTACAATTGTATCGAATGAAAGGAGCGAGTAAATAAGCGTATGGGTGCTGGAGAGCATCACTCTTACTTTAGCAGCCATCTCCGATGAAACACTAATGAAGATGAGATGGTAATTGTTAGTCTAACACAGCATGACATTAGCATGTATTGACTCGGCTATAATCAGGTGACGGAGGAGAGTCGAGCCCATTTACTCAGTCCGCTAATTTACATCGCGACTTCTTTTTCTTCTTCTTGACAGACGGATTACTTCCACCTCTTTCTGTGCGTGGCCATCATTGTTCTCTATGGCGATGATGTCACGGAGCAACAGCTGGCAACAGATCAGATGCTGCTGCATTTTAGCAATCTCTCCATGCACATGAATGGGGAACTGGTGCTGAGGAAGGTACAGTGAACACACACATTCATGCACTCTTAAGCTGATAAAAATAATCATATTTAGCGCTTTGTAATGCAAGTTTTCTAACATCATGGTTGTAATTCTAGAACTGGACCTACAGTAGTAATCTAAATAAAGACATAAAGTGCTTTCTTTGTATCTAATGACCTTTCAGAGCTTTGCAACCTCTAAATGTCACGATCTGATTACTTTTGACCTATACTATAGTTAGACTGTTACTGTTACTTCCTACCTCCTGCTCTAGAACTTCACTTATCTCTGTTCTCTCCCACGTTCCCAGGCACGAAGCCTTCTCTATCAGTTCCGGCTGCTTCCCAGGATCCCTTGCAGTCTGCACGACTTGTGTAAGCTGTGCGGCCCCGGCATGTGGGACAGTCGTTACATTCCCGCCGTAGAATGTTCCGGAGAGCATCCGGACTCGCAGAGCTGCCCCTATGGAGGCATGGCCACCCCGCAACCCCCACCATCGCCGAGGCAGCTTAACGAGGGCAAGCGGGGCTCTAAAAAACGGGACATCTTTAACTTTCGCAAGCAGCCTTGACTCTAGGCTGAAAGCTACATTATCCATAATTCCCAGCTTCAGACGTGCGACCGAACAGGTAGCTGGATGAACGCAGAGCGCAGTGCAACTAATAGTCATGTATAAGAGATGTGAAAGGATCACTGCCTACTTCAAACACACATTCATGTGTAACTGATATCAGAATCAGCACTGAATGGAAGGCTTTTTTTTTTTTTTTTTTGAATGAATGAATGAATGAAGCGGCGCTACTCTGTGATCAGTGCTGGATTTATCTGTGTCTGGTAAACGTCAGGATTCAGAAGACTGGCGAGTCGTACAAAAAGGATATATCATGACCTTTGTAATAGACAAATCAAATATATTAATACTCTTTCTTATTTTTTTTTATTTTTTTTCATAGCGTATGCATGTGTGTGAGTGAGAAATGTTTAAAAATTTATTATTATAAATCACTATTTATTATAGTGATCTCGCTGCAGTAACTGGAGCAGCTTGTCCTGTCAATCTATAACTGAAATAAAGAAAGATGGAATTAATGATGCAAAAAAAAAAGAACCCTATTTACTCTTTCCATACCTCACCATATATTGGCATACAGAGACTATAAATTACATACAGTCAGATATTTATAAAAGTTCCGTCTATTTTTTGTTTGTTAACAAAGCAATATATATGTATATTTCGATTTTTTTAGGATATTCGACATATTTTATCACTAAACACATCAGCAATACTTCCTGTTCCTAACACACAATTGTGCATGCATTGTCTTACATTAGAACTAATCAAGTGCTGATCAGATACTTGGCTGGTTGAGGTGTAACGTTAGTCCCACCGTAGTGTCGTCAGGTCTGTGCTTGGATGGCGGTGCCATCGCCTCATGTGTTAAAATCACGACTGTGGCAGAAGGTCTTAATCCGTCCATAATGCCTCACTGCGCCGCAGGGGAAAAAAGCGCTCCAGACCAAACCCAAGTGGGACTTTGTCTATAATTACTTAATCTGAGGATGTTAAGCCGCTGGATGGATGGCGTTCAGGGTTGTGCATCTTCGACGACCGAGTTAGTGGGCTGAAGATGGCCCGCAACTTAAAGGTTCCCCAGAGTCTGTTTGAGAGCAGCTCTGAGAGCAGCAAGCCGCAAATTGCCGTTAAAAGGCAGCATTATTCTGCGGGAGCTGAGCTCAGCCTCTCCACGCACAGTCTCGGTAAATGCAATGCATTATGGACCCTTTTTAAACCATTAGGCATTTGAAATGAAAGGGTTTCTCAGATATCCAGGAAAGGCAAAGGACCGTTAGCAAATTCGGAAGTGACCATGGCGGCGTAGATGATTTGGTGTGTATGTTTGTTGTCGCTTGTGCCTACTTTTCCATGCTTTTCTAACATACATACTCAGGGGTGGACAAATTATACTATAAATTCATTTCACAGGCATGTATAACCTTCAGTGTGCTGTTTTGGAGCATAGAAATCTAGTTGACGGAACTAAAATTTTGGTTAGCTTGTTAAGTGCGTTAATACAAACCAAGGGAAATAAAGAACTGTAGAAATTCCCAGCAAGAGGACATGCGTGTAGCCACATTCCTGATTAAGCACATCTTGTTTGGACCTCAACATTTTTGTCTGTGAATCTTTTTAGTAATGAGCTGTGGTGTTCTTCTGGCCAAATGTTATTTAAGTCTGGCGTTACTGTTTTTGTTTCTCTGTTATGCATGATGCTTTAGCAGAAGAGCAAGAACAAACTAGTTTTGTGCTGAATTTGATTTTGCTCAGTTTCCACATACTTGTGTATTCCTGATTTATGAAAAATAAGTGGTGCATGCTTATTGATCCAGCTCGAAAGCAGAAATGAAACTTCTGTCTTCTATCAGGCATTTGTTTAGAAGATTACAACCTGCTAAATTAAATGCATAAGCTGAGCTTGTGTATGTAGTGCGACAGGTGGTAGAATTCAGAACATGTACTGTAGCTTGTGATATACTACTAGCATTGAGATGCCTTGCATCACTGTGAAAACACGTTACATGCATTATGAAACCTGTTTTTTATATAACATCATAATTTAATTTGCCTTTCATTAATTTTGTTGAAGTTTCTTGTCTACAGGGCAGCTACCAAAAAAATTTAATAAATTAAAAAAATATATATCCCGGGCACTAAATCCGCCTGTCAGAGACACCTGGGCAGGTGTTTTGTCTACCCCAATACAATGTTTGTTACCTTACACATACTTTCCATTCCATTTCCAATGCTAACACAGATCTTTAATCAGCAGAGTCAGGCAAAGCCAGATTTACAGGTTTGCTACCTCGCCTGTTGCCTGCTCTCCCGTCCTGTGTGGTCAACCACACTACATAGTTATACAGAAGAGAAGCGCGGACATCCGTGATCATTTAAAGATTCTTGTCAAACCTGACGCCTCTTTGATCGTTTTCTGTTACATGCATCGTTAACCTGGAGAGATTATTACTGTACATGAGCAGCCATGCATGCACACACTCACATACATCAACACACCTGCCTGCTTAAATGAATTTCACTTTAAACCGCCGAGACGTGCACATCTGTAGCCGGGCGAAATGTCATATACAGTAGATACGTGGCTATCTGATTTCCTCAGCAAACCTTGTTTGCTTTCTCTTCATATGAGACACGAGCTGCATTTTCTCCTCTCTTAACTACAGCGAGCCAGACACAGAGTCCTCGGTGTCCTCCGTCCCGTATGACGCTCATTATGCGGCTGATTGATTCGAGCCCGTTGCTTTCTGGACAAACAAATCACATTAATGCACGATCAAAAGAAAACGCAGATAATAAAGGACAAAATCATAAGCCACTTTCCGTCCTCCATGGCCTGTATTTCTCAGTATGTTGCTCCTTTTATCTGCAGAAATAAAGATAATGAGAATAATGAGTTGTTTTATATTGTATCCGAGTTGCATGGGGAAAAGGGTAGAAGATTGGTTGTATACTTTGTCATTATTATTTCTCTCTCTCTCTCTCTCTCTTTTTTTTTTTGCACCACAAAAGCGAGACTCGTCTGAACTCTCTGGTGTTGATGATGTGGTTTAACTGTAAGGCCTGTCGCAGTTACTTAAAACCCCAAGGTGATTCATATCTCAGAAACAGTTGCAGTGTGTGCATGCAGCAGCTTTCTTTTTCTTTATTTCTTTATAAACCTCACCTTTGCACATAATACAGCAGTCAAAGACACAGCAGTCCCTAGCCTCATCATCTTTCTCTCTCTGCATCTGTTTGTCTATCTTTCTGTCTTCCCCCTTCCTGTCTTTGAGCAGCAGCGTGGGGGACGTGCGAGCCCCCTGCCGTTGCGATTGCATTGCCTGCTGTGCTATTGGCCCTAATTATCAATTACAGAGGCCAGGCGTCCCCACCTGGAGCAGGCCGAGGTGCTAATAAGCCTGGACCGCTTCGCCCGTCTTGCCTGTGTGTGTGTCAGGCTGGACGGGCCTCACCGCTGAGCTGCTAATGGATCCTGCACTGTCACACCCGAAGCCTGTAGTTACGCAGGCCAAACCTTCCTCATTAACACGCCTCCTTTCGCTGCCTGATGCTCCACTGCTCAACTCCATTATTAGATTTTCCTAACGTTTTGCATGGGTAATACCACAGTGCTTGGCTTAATAGCAGAACGACTGTAGATGTGTAATAAAGCCATATGCAAATATGATTTGTTTGTGTGAGTGATCATGGCAAAACTGTCATAAGCTTTTGTAGGGATTGTATGTTTGAATGGGAAGCCTATAATTTTAAGTCCAGGTCAAAGTTCCTTTAATTGCAATATCTGACATGATTGCATTTGGAATTGCTTGAGAAATAAAATTAGTCCCAAGGTATCGAAATTACTGTTCATCATAATAATAATAATAATAATAATAACAATAACACCACTCTCCTTTGATGTGTAAAACCAAAACATTAATAAAAATTGCGCATGCGTATTTAAACTCGGCAAAGAATTCATGAACATTGCATTGAACACGCTCCGTCTCTGTTCTGTCTCTGTTTTAGTAGTTGAAATGTAGCTTTGGTCCTCAGGATGTGCAGGACAACCGCATGCTCTTATTTTCGTTTTTGTGTGTGTGTGATTTTTATTTTATTTTTTTTACATTTATAGTGATCTCAATACATTCGAATGATGCGTTGCATATACAACAATGTAAAAGCTCTGGCATATTACTCCCCACCCTGTCAATTTTGGTTGTCAAAACAGATGTAAATCATGACAGGCAAACCAACCAATAAATTTGAGTATGAATGTATTAAGGTTGGGAAGGTTGTAAAAGGCATTTAATCCTAAATGTTGTAAATTGTTAAACAAACGTGGTCTGTATTTCCAGACAGTTCTTCAATGCACCAGTTGCAGCTGCCTCTGCTTCATTTCTGGCTGACGTATAAAATAAGAATGTACCGCATGTGTATTGTGCATCAGAGCCATGCATTAATCTTAATTTGGAAGAACTGTAATACGGAGGATTATATTTATTTTTCTATGATCTATTGTTATGGCTATTAGTGTACAGTAGAATTTAGCAAAAACCTACTTATGCAGAAGAAGAATTGATTGTTGGTTATAGTGTGACATCCTTTTTGTGGCAGGTTTGTTTGTTGCTCGTCACCACAGCGGCCATCTTCCTCAATCACAATGCAAAGCAGAACTTTTCACGTTTACACCGACGACTCTGAATGATGCACGACAGTGTAATTGTTTGTACTGTATTACACCGCAGTCCTGTGTCCAGTTCAACAACGTTCTCTAGAACCAGGACACAATCACAAATGACTTTTGTCAATTTTGTACCTTATTTGAACCATATCCTGTAGATATCAAAGATTTTGCAAATAAAATGATTAATTATGCACATGAAAAGTATGTGGTTGTGTTTTGCAAAAATGCTGGAATTACCATTTAGGAGTGTAAATGACTGAATTTTTTTTCTTTCAGTGAAAAAAAAAAATCCATCAGTCTGTCACATAAATAACTCTTGTGTTTGCTTCATATTTTTACTTAAAAATTATTGCTTAAACAACACCCACGGTTCATATATTAAATTACTATTAGTGTTTTTTTTTACACTGCATTAGTTAATTTAGATTAAATTAACTGATTTTTTTTAATGCTCTTTGATCATAATCAGTCATAATTAAACAAATAGTTTCCTTTACTTGACTCTCCATAAATTCAATCTTCTTCCTTCACTCTTACTTCTGCTGTAAAAAACCTGCTCTCCAGGAAATACAGAATTTATTTCTCTTGCTAATGTTGCTTTCCAAATACCTTACATGTGGTTGAAAAGTATTTTTTGGTTCTTAAAAATGAGCCTTTAATCTAAAATTAATTAACTTAAACCTAACCGCATTAACATACTATGAAATATTGCAACATTAGATTTTGTGTATGTTTATCTGGATGTTTTCTAATATGTTCCTTTTAATGGGATGTTTTATTAAATTTTTTAAAGTGTAAAAAGTCTGTCCTGTCAATCCTTCAATTTCATTTTTCACAAATTATAAATGTACACGAAACAGATTTTGTGTGTTTGTGTCTCAGCTGGATGGACTGTCTGCTCCAGGCTTCATCCTGCCTCACTAATCTTGGGGACCTGTAGAAAAAGAGCTGACTGTGCATAATCTACAGATAATAGAACAACTACAACCATTAATTACAAAAAGCCTCTATTTAAGGACTAGTTTACTATATGTACATAATGCGCGCACACACACACACACACACACACACACACACACACACACACACACACACACAGAGGTGAGAAAAGTACATAAAAAGCCAGGCTTAATAAAATATATGGGTATTTCTTCAAACTCTTATTTAAAAGTAGTCATAACTATATTTCAACAAAAGATCTTTTTTTAATCAGGATCTTGCACTAGAAAATTCCGTGATTTACATGATTTTCTTATGAATTCTAACAAAATCCCCCCCCCTGTTCATCTTGTTTCCCCAGAATTTTTTATGGAATCAAATTTGCATGAAAATAAATGTAATGCCTAAAGAACAATAAGACTAAGCGGCAGTTTTTAATAATACGTTTTTTGAATTTCATTTTAAGGTAAAAAAGATTGCCGTTAAAATGACTTTACATGCAATAGGTTGATTTGACAGGGTAGACAGGGGAAAAACATAAACATATCAGAATCATGTATCATGTAGAGAAGGCATCATACCACTTTTCCTTTTCAGATACTAATACTCATAACGAAACCGTGACTATCAGCCAACATCAACACATCTGATTCCCCCCCCTCTTTTTTTTCTTTAAAAAAAAGTGTTGTTTAAAAAATCATGGCAAATACAAATGAAAATACAAAACTGTCTTTCCAGCCAAAAAGGATTTCATTGCAAATCAAAAAACATAATCGAATTACAGTCTAGTATAGTCAAGTCTCTTTATAAATAAAGACTTTTAGCTTCATAGTACATGATAACTGAAATGCATACATAATTAAATTAACAAAAATTAAACAAACACTATTAAGTAGTTCGAATAAATTAATGTAATAATGAACATTTCTTCTGACGGTCATTCGGGTGCAATTTTTTGTGTGTGTGAGAGAATCTTTGCTGTAACCCACAAAGCTTTCTGATGACAGGAGCTCAAATCCGACTGGATGTGTCTGGATGTGGCATATGCCTCACTCATGACTGGCATTTGCCGGAGTGACCTAAAGCTGAATCTCTTTACCACACTAAACACTTCCCAAATAACAATGCCTGTTCTCATCTCAGGACATGGGTTACACCCTGACTGTGTCCAACATGTCCCTCATTTTTCATAGGTGCCTCTCATTCTTAAATCATTGTCTCTTAGTCACACCACTTATGTGAATGAACTATTATTTAGTTTGGAGTGGTTTCTGGTTTCTATGACTATATTTGAGTAAACTATAGTAATGTAATGATTCACCCATGAATTCAGTACTGCCTTTAGATTAGACAGTTCTTGGAAGCTTGGAGTTCGGCCCCTCGTCTGGTTGACCGTAACTGAAACTTACGCAGATGGCTCAAACTGATCTGAAGCCAGATGAGGAGATTTGGTGTCACTTCATTTAATCAGAGCTGGCTGTGTGCTCTTGGCTTTGACTCAGAAAGAGCTGCTCAGGCTGTCCTGGGGAGCAGCTGTGTGAGATCAGGCATGCTGGTACGGCAAGCGTCCCTCTAAAAGACACCCTTCATCGTGGATTATTCGCAGCCACGCCGGCCTGGATTATGGCCTAAAAACGCACAGTCAGCTCTTTTTCTACAGCTCCCCTAGATTAGTATGGCAAGGTGAAGCTGGAGCAGGCAGTCCTACATAGTCTAGACGTGGAATGGATTGTATGACTTCGGAGAGGTCATCTAATTTATTGTCATGTCACTTATTGTCAAAAAGCCAAAGATAAGGCATTATGTAATTATGTAAGTAAAAAACAATCATTCATCTTCTCTAACAGACTGCAATTAGATGGATACTTGGATACAATAGATTAAAATATATTATAGAACAGCAATGTATTGATTCAAGAGCGGCCCCTGAAAGAGCCGATTTCTGCGAACATATGAATTTCAAGAAGCTGAAATGAATCAGTGCAAGTGAATGAACTAATGAAGCCTCTAAGCTTGGGAAATTTCCCAGCGGTCTTGCTATGCAACTACCAGCAGGCCATTTCCTTGGCAATGGTTACCAGGGAATTCATTCTGTAAGTCCCCGGCCAAGTCTCACATCAGGTCCGACAACAAGTAAACACTCGAGCAGTTACCGAATCATGCAGTCAGGAGAGAGAGAAAAGATGTCATGGTGCCGCCTGGTCTACTCATTTAGTATCTAGTGCTTCTCTTCTCTTCTTGGTTATACAAGTTCAGCATTTTCTCTGTCACTTTTTAACTGCAAACTTCAAACTGAAGACTTGTTTAATGAGATGATTGACTAAATTATTCTATTCTATTGTGAAATAAATATGGACATTTATTTAGAAGAAGTCATTAATTTGCTCAATTAACACATAACGAATAGATGACATTAAGCATAAGCTTCGGCTCATTTTTCTCTTGGATAATCAGCTGGCTCTAGATTGAGCAATTCACATTTCACAGCAAATGATATATAAGTGAGATAATTCAGACGCAACATGTGCACTGTATGTTGAACAAAAAAAAAAGGAGAAAAAAAAACTATGCTGCACTGTAAATATTATGAACAGTGATTTGTATAATTCCACGTGACTGAACTACTCATAATGCATCTTCATCTCTGCCAGAGATATCAGTGTTACTTATTCTACATGTATGACTCATTCAGTTCAGTTTTATTTCAGGCTGTAACAAAAATCCAGATGTACATTTAGTTCTCTAATTAGCAAGTCAAAGTCAAGATTGGTAAAGGGGAAAACTCCCTGAAATTAAAAAGAAAAAGGAGTTCATCCTCTTTTGGGATTATTTTTATGATGACAGCAGCATTTCTCAGGTACCAGTGAGATTATCTATAGAAAGAAACAATGAGACTCATAGAGAAAAGACTAGTGTCCATATATGGACATACCCATACAAGGGAATGTGAATGAGATATATTTTGCAAGATGGAAGAGAGGCTATGCATGTGTCTGCTGTAGCAGGGAGCGAAGCAGCTGTCACCACGAGGCATAAAGACTATGTCTCTCTCTCTCTCTCTGTCAATATGGCTTGTATTTACATGTAGACAAGATCTATCTCTACCCCTGCCTCTCTCTCTCTCTCTCTCTCTTTCTCTCTCCATTTGTGCTGTGTGCCTTGAATGCTGTTCATCAAGTTAAATTTTCTGTCAGGTCCTTTTTTAAATTCTTTATTGAATAGAATGAGACCTCACTAAAGGTTACAAGGCTATTAAATGATTGGTGCTGACATTTAACCAGTTTTTGTGTGTATGTGTGTGTGTGTGTGTGTGTGTGTGTGTGTGTATGTGTAAGGTTCTACTGCATGAGCAACAGCAAGCATTGCTCTTAGATTGCCTGTAGATGTGTGTGTGTGTGTGTGTGTGTGTGTGTGTGTGTGTGTGTGTGTGGGAGTGTGTGGGAGAGAGTGTATGTGGGTGTGCATGCCAGTGGTGACGTGGTGACAGGACTCACACTCGGCCGTGCCAGCTCTCGCAGCAGGGGGTTTCCGCAGTCATTAGAGCCGCTCACAGGGAATCCTTTCAGAAAGAAAAACCAAGCTTTTTTCAACTCTCTCTCTCTCTCTAGCTCTACCTCCCAGTCTTTCGCTCTCATCAAAACAATTGTGTCTTACCCGCTGCGTCTCGCCTTTCCTCCTTCCACAAATATCTCCCTTTATGTTATTTTTTGGGACTGGCCCTGAAGAGGTGCACTCTGACTATGCTAATGATGTGGAATGTCAAGGCTTCTCACACGTTCTTGAACAAGAATGTGCTCTGGAATCTCATCACGGGACAAATAAGACCGTACAGTGCCTATCACTGGTATGTGTGTGTGTGTGTGTGTGTGTGTGTGTGTGTGTGTGGCTAAGTGGCAAATGCATTTATCCACACTCCACACAAAACAGGATTAGGGCAGAAATCTTGAGAGGGTACAAGTGTGCATCACTAAGTGTTTTTCTGTCTCCACAGCCAGAATGCTGCAGTGGGAAACTGAGGTAATCGCACCAAGCACAATTTGTAGCTTAGGGTAAGCTGGAAATGGCAGTCTGGCACAGTTGGCAACAGTAGCATGTGTATTGATTTATATGTGCAGATGTGTCACATGGTTCATGCCTTTTAATGTGTCACCAGTACTACACCATTAACACACACTAATCTCTCACATGTCAAAGCGGTTGCTCGTTAGAACAGATATCAGTGTATAAATCCAATAGGGTTCTCTCTATACATTCATTCATCTTCTATACAAGGGTCACAAGGGCTTGGAGCCTATTTCAGGAGACCTAGGGCACGAGGCAGGGTACAACCTGAATGTTGTGCCAATCCATCACAGGGTGCACAAACACACACACACACACACACATGCCAATTAACCTAATCTGCATGTCTTTGGATTGCGGGAAAAAACCAACCAAGCATGGGGAGAACATGCAAACTCCACACACACACAGACCCGAGGGAATAATTGAACCCTTGACACTGGAAGCACGAGGCCATAGTGCTAACAACTATCCCACCCTCTCTATAAATTTTTTTCTTTACTTCCAGATTGATGGAATTCTGCAATCAGCCAGTCATGTGGCATCAAGCCAAACTATATACCCAAACTATAATCTTGAAGATAAAGGTCAGAAGCTGTAATGTAATGTTTACATTAAATCAGAATGGGGGCGGGGGATGCAATCTGAGTTTTAGAAATTTTTGGTTTCTATGGGCAGTAATGGAGGTAAGAGGAGACTGACCAGACTGAATTAAGCCAATGTTTACACTACAATAAATCAAATAATCACTCCTTCTAACCATGCTAAGCTGAAAAAAGCTTTTTTGAATGCATGTCAATTGTAAAACCTTGAGGAGAATGTGCTACAACAATAGAAAAACCACATCACTTTCCAATCCTGGTAGTCACGAACAGGGAATCTTTTTAAGTAGACTTCTTAAGAACCAAAACTAGACAGTTAAAGATTGGGAAATGTTGTCTGGAACTTTTCCAGTGTTTAACTGTCTAGTTTCTGAAACAGTGATTGACTGAATAGTACATACACCTTGAGACTGTCAAAACCCTCAATTTATTCCGTAAGAATGCCAGAATATACTGTATATATAATGGATATCCTAGCAATATTCCATCTTTATTATAAACTTTTTAAGAGTAATGTACCTAGCATCAGCCATGTTATCTGACATTTAGCTGCATATTTTTAAGTTACCAGGATTCCCTCAACATTCCTGCAGCTTGTATTCCTGTAGTATTATACAGTCCTGAGCAAAAGTCTGTGGCACATGTAAAGATGCCTGTCTTATATGTTTCTGCAGGTAATAGATAGTTGTCGTCATTTTTTTTCAATCTAAAAAGTTATCTTTCTTTAAAAATAAAATACATTTAAGTTTTACTCTTTTGACTAAAACACTAATGCATTTTAACATTGTTAATAATTAATGTTAGATTTAACATTCATTTATTTATTTATTTTTATACTAGTTGAACTGAACAGGGTCATGGGACTCCTGGAGGTGGGGTACACCTTGGACAGGGTGCCAATCCATCACAGAAAAGGCATGAGCACATACACTCAAACACTCATTAACAAACGACGGCAATTTGAGAATGCCATTTAGTCTAATCTGCATGTCTTTGGACTGTGGGAGGAAGCCAGCCAAGCGTGGGGAGAACATGCAAACTCTATGGACACAGACCCAATGCTGGAATCGAACACTGGAGGTGTGCTACCACAATGTTAAACCTTATGCAACCGTGCTGCCAATTTTAACATAATAATTTGCCAACAAGACAAAAAATTTAATAAAATACAGGAAAAAGTAAACACCTTAGACTTGTCCAACTCTTCCTTTTCAAAACATGAGGTTTACCAGTGGTGTTCTGAAATCCATGAACTGCACTTCATATCCAACATTTAGCCACATAGAACCAATGATTCCAATAAGAGTTTCCAGCTTAATTATTTAATTACTTTACATCCTCAAACCTGGCTCCTTCAATAATAATAATAATAATAATAATAATAATAATAATAATAATAAATATAGAGCGTGTCAGAAGTCTAGAGGTAATGAACACTTGCGACATTTTCCTGATCAAACCATAAGAATGACTTCAATATGTTTCTCGTTTGTCAATGGAATTCTTAAAGGTGCTCTAATAATAATAATAATAAATTAATCTTCTATACTGATTATTCTATATACATGGTCATAGGAAGCCTAGAGCCTATCCCAGTAAACTTTGGGCACAAGGCAGGGTACACCCTGGACAGGGTGCCAATCCATTGCAAAGGACACATGCACACACCACACACTTACTCACTACGGGCAATTCTGGAAGGCCAATTAGCCTCATCTGCATGTCTTTAGACTGTAGGAGGAAACCAGGGTACCCAGAGGAAACCTACCAAGCACGGGGAGAACATGCCTACCCAATGCATGCACACCTGAGGACGGATTTGAACCCTCAACCCTGGAGGTGTGAGGCCACAGTGTTAGCCACTACGTGATATAATAATAATAATAATAATAATAATAATAATAATAATAATAATAAATCAATAATAATAATAATAATAATAATAATAAATCAATAATAATAATAATAATAATAATAATAATAATAATAATATAAATATTATTAAAATATAAATATGAAGATTTTTAAAAGACATTTTGCTACAAAAAAGATTAGGACTTTGGGATGCCCTAGAAACAAGTATCTAGAGGGAAAAAATAAATTAAATAGTTAGTAAGCTTTGTCTTTAATATTAAAATTTTGTTTACTGTGTCTTTTAGTAGTCAGTTCATCTAAACCAAGCCATTTGTGTTGAATGTTAGTTAAACATATGGCACTAGCTGCTAAGTCCTTAGCCAGCTACAGCTAGCAAGATTGATTGCACTCTCATTCACAGTAATAAAACCCCATTGGCACATTTGTGATAGCTTTTCCTTATTTCTTAATTAGATGTTAGTACCATCAGCACACACAAAATGTACTGTAAGCTAGCTGGATAAAAAATTTAGCTTGGCTTGACTAGCTAGTAGCTAATAGAGGCTAAGACTCAGGCTAAGCTTGCCCAGCTGGTAAGCTATTTTCCATCTTCCTGATTACTTGATTAAAACAATGAGTAAATGTTTAAGTTTTGAAATGCTGTGTTATTGTCTGTGGCTAACTGAACTAACGAGTAGCTGTAAATAGCAGAATTGATTTCATAGACTACCTCAGCCTGTATTTTGGTAGTTGGTAGCTGGAATAAACTAAAGAAAATAAAATGAATGTTTGACATTTGATAGCTAGCAAGGTACTAGGAGAATTTCACACTCTGTCTATTGTGTCCTAGATGCAGTGTAATATTTTAGTCTTTTTGATTTTACCTTGGCAGATGTAACTATTATTAGAGATTATATTTTTGCCTTAACAGTGTGTGTGTGTGTGTGTGTGTGTTTGTGCATACATTATCAGCTTGTATGACCATGTGTGTATGTGTGTTTGAACGTGACCTGTGTATAAATGCTAGCTTTGCCACTTCATATGTGTTGAGCTAACATTGAGACCACAGTCTCTCCCACAGTTCTTACAGACAGCACTATCTACCTTCGATGTGCGCAGCTGGTGCAGTCCGGCAGGTTTACCATGCCCTCTGTCTGCTTACTGCTGTTGTCTGTCTCTGTCTGTTTCAGTGGTGTGACTGCTAAAAGCCTCTTTTGTGTTCACTTGGTCTGCAGCAACAAAGAGGCGGGTGTGCCCACTGGCTCTGACCTTCAACACTCAGGGATCGAGAAGCGAGCGAAACCTCGCTGCACTGTGTGAGCGCACAGCCCTTCCTTGTTCTCTCCGTTGCTGCTCTCTCTCTGTTCCTCTCTCCTTTTCTGCTTTCTCTCTGTCTCTCACTCGGTCTCACCGCACATTCCCCCGTCCTCTGCTTGCTCTGCTGTGGCATGTGGAGTCGAGCCAGCGCCTGGGTGAAGTACAGTGGACTTGTGTAGTTGTGTATGAAGAGTTCGTTCCCTGATAAGGTGCAAACACAGGCTGTGTATTGGCCCTATCGTTTTCTCTTTAGAATTTTAGTTAGAGTAGGTAATCATCAGCGTGGTTTATACTGTAGGTACATATTGTTATCTCAAATAGTTCCCAGCCAATAACAGTCCAGCGTGCATTTTTGAAGCGGTAAATTCTACACAAAGGCCTGTCGTTTTTGGAGTAAATCTATGTAAACTGAATTATATGTAGTACCGATAATAAAACTTTCAAAATGTTAATCAATGCTACCCGTGAAATTTCATTTGTACTAATTCATTATAGCAAGGAAAATTCCCATCAGCATTTTTATCAGTAAAATCTGATGCTTGCTGTGAGTTTCCCCTAATTTCTACTGAATAGAGTTTTTACCTAAATATGACTCATTGTCATCTAGTCTGTTCTTCCTTCTTGTAACCTTTTACCTAAAATCCCAATATTAAAATAATACCTGGTTTCTCTTTTCATTACAAGCACTGATGCTTACACTAATTTTGTTTCAATATTGAACAAGTAATGAAGATTTTACAGAATTGACCAAGAGCAACCATGAGCACTAGGATTTAAGACATCTTGGTGGAAACATACCATTCACACACAAACATTCAAACACACAAAGTCCTTGAAAACAAGTGAACAAGAGTGGCCGTGAGGTTTTTCTTTATTAGCACATGACAGTATTGTCACGCTCTTCAGTCCTGGCTACAGAACAGTGATTTAGTCTATGTTCAGACAGCAGGGCAAATCTAATTTTCTTGTTAAATCTGATTTTAGTCTGAGTGTCCACATTACAAATCACAAGTGGCCAAATCTCATTTGTTGGTTCAGACTGTAGGCTATTGTTTGTCATAGTAACAGCGTAGGCGTACATACAACGAACAGCGTGGTCTAGGCGAAAGTTGGAAAGTCTTGTTGTTTTAAACACACATGGATTCTTTAACATGTTAATAAATATTTTTATGCTTAAATCTGTAGTGTAACTTGATGTTTTCTCAAAATTAATTCACATTCAAAACCATTGGATATGTTATTATGTTACAGTGGTAAAAATCAATACCAACAATTATAGAAACAATTATATTCATGATTGAGCTCTTATAGTTATTATTCAATTTGAATACTCACTTGAGCTGAATAGATATAATCCAAACCTTGATAACTCAAATACAAGCTTATGAATAATATCAGCTTGATAGGATCTTGATTCAGCCTAACATTTGAATGATAATTATATCTACTGTACTTTATACAATTAAACAGGTCCGTATTTGCAAAATGTTTGCTAACCCCTGGCCTAGATATAATAAAAAAATTTAAGAGTATTTAAATACTAAAATTAGCCCTAACAGCAATGTTGAGCATTGTGCTTTACATAATGTTTAGAGCTAAAACACCACTTAAATAAGTAAATAGAATAGAATGGCACATGCTATTAATACTGATGCCATCACTGTGGGAACTACAGTTAGTATGTTAGTATGTATACTGTCTGATGCCCAAAAGCATGGAGCGTCAAATGGTGAAAAAACACACGAAATCTGATTTGAGCCACGTGTCTCGAAATCGGATTGTAACCCGATTTGAAACCTGAATCCGTTTTGCAAAAATCAGATTTCATGTTCTAAGTGCAGAAATTATTTCCTGCACAAATCAAATATTCGGATTTAAACTGCTTGTTGGAACAAACCCAGGGAAAAAGATTGTCTTAAAAATGAGCTCTTGCTAAGCCTATTTGAAATGCTTTAGATTAAATTTTTAGAAATCAATAAAGAACAGCAACAACCCTGGCTATCAGCAGATTTCTATGAAGTGGATATGATTGAATGCTCGATTGTCTATGAAAAGTTTGGGCTGTGTCTAATGACCTTTAACCTCTAACAGTCTCTAGTCTTCATCACCTCAGAAAGGCTACTATTTTTAAAAGCAACAATCTGGTTGCCAGAATATAAGGTCTATGTAACCATATTAGTGAATACATTAAATAGTACTGTATGTGCACATACTTACTTTATTATGAAGTTTGCACATGAGCATGAATTTTACATGGATCTGAATGCCACCTGTGTGTGTTCTGTTTGCATATATGTGTGAGTTCAATATTTGATATCTCACTGCACTCTATGGCTTTAGCAGGGGTTTCACAAACAGCTCAGTCTGCCCCTGCAGCTGATTCAGCCTCTGTAGGTGCTCTTGTTTTTTATTTATTTATTTATTTTTTTAGACAAGACGAGCCACAAGCCTCCAACACAGGTGAGCTGGAGGCCCTTTAAATGAAATTCATGTCGAGCTCTTGTGTTTCAGGAAGCCTGCGGAGTGAACGATGGCTGCAGTCAGACTCTCATGTTTCTGCTAAACAGGCAGCTTATTTCTCCACAGCGCAGCACATGGGAATCGTGCATGCAAGACAAGGCGCTTACAGCTGACAGTGTTGATTCATTCTACTGCAAAATCCCTTTTTTTTCCCACTGTCGGATTATCGCTCTTAGGCTAGCGTTGAAAATCTGTGCATCTCACGGACACGTTCGAGATGCTCATTTGAGATTCGTGTGTAACCATGAGAAACAGCTGTGTGGGGTGAGCTGTACGTATGAAAAGGGTCTGGTTGCTGTGCTTAAAATCATCTACTGGATACATTTGATAAATGACTGTCAGGTTGCGTAGGGGAAAATAGGCAAGGGTGAGTCTGAAGTTAATCTTAAGGCTGTTAAGCAAAAGCAACTGGATGATTCCAGTTTTGAAACAGCTGAGTACACCTGGCTCCCCTCCCCATCTCTTGTTCCATTGTTTTTCAGTTTCATGTGTCTCCCGAGACCTCTCGTGTCTCCTTTGACACACTGTCTCTTTCCCTTATTCCACAGTGTGACTCTCAACCAACCACAGTGACGCTATTGTTTTTGAGAAAGACTTTACTACATTAGTTACACAGCCTTCAACAGCGGGTGGCAAAGTCTGTAGGGAGAGATAACTGTTTGATGAGGATGGTGTTGGAATATCTGTGATAGAATATCAGGATCAGAAGATACACAGGAAAACTTTTGTTTTGCAGGTGTTTGTGTCAGAATCAGGGAAATACATATTCGAAGTGACATTCAGCGTGGGTTGGCTGTTCCCTGTTTCACTTCCCTACATTCTTGTCAACTTTACACCCTGCATGGTTGTTTCTTCAGTCAACCATCAGCGCATATTTTGCATACCAGATTCTGGTTCAGGAGCACACAAGAGTTTTGTAAGGTGCTGAATGGAACGAGGAAGAATTGAACGAGGTCCTTTGTGGTCCCGGTCGTATTGATCTCCTTGTGCATTGATCTGTGGAAAGAAATTGATCCATCATATTGTATGCTTTCTGTGAGACTTTGTGCCTCGTGCATGGGGGAGTAAATGTCAGAAGGACATCTGAGGCCTGAATCCTTTATAGCAGTTGAATTCTCAAAACTGTGTGGTCAGAAGGTGTTTATTAATGTTGGATGGCAGCTGCAAAGTGAATCATGGCTTTTTAATAATGCACATGTTCTAATACAGTAAGGGTTCTAAACTAACATCTCATACACAGGAACTCGTATGACACATACTACATGGAATGTAAGACTAAGACACGATGACTTAAAAATGAGTTATGTATCAAAGAAAAATTGCGTAATCATTGCTACAGGGAAGCCAATAAAAATGCTTTGTAAATGCCAGTAAGATTTCTGCCACTAAAAAAGTCATCGTTTGCACATCGTGGTTTGCATAAAAGCTGCAGGTTTTTGGCAATTATTATTTGTCTTATTAACTTGGGGAAAGAAAGAAAAAAATTAAGGGTGGTCATAGAGCAACAATTTACAGCAGCTATAAAAAGAGATAACAGAAACTAATGTGGTTCTTATATGCTGCACTGCAATAAATGTAACTGCAAATGGATAAAAAGTATGACGTTCTTTAAATATAATAATTTTTTTGTGCATTTCTCTGATATAAAAGAACGAAAATACAGCTATTATAGAAAAATAATTAATAAAAGCATGGATAATAACAACACACACTGTCCTTTTTTTTTATTCTTTCCAGAGTCAGGGCCTGCTTCGAGGTCATTTCTTTTTGGAATGAACAGGAATCAGATCAGTTGAATGGGAGAGTGAGTCATGCATCTTGAAAACCTTGGGGGAGTTTGATTGATTCATCCATCCATCTATCCATTTATCTATCCATCATCGATTCCCTCCTTTTTGCCCTTGTTAGTCATTTTTACTCTTTCTCTCTTTCTCTCTTTCCCTCTCTCTCTCATTCTCTCTCTCACACACACACACTCTTGTGATGAGATGGATTGTTTTCTTGTTTCGTTTTCATTTATGTAGGCTATTTAAACCTGGAGAACACAGTGATCCAAAGTCATACTACTAGAAAATAAGCCATTAATGAAAACATTACATTACCTTTACTCATCCATAACTCACTATAACTTTTACAGATCACCAATCAGAATACGGCAACCACATGCACCGATTATTAGAATCATGCCCCAGACTTAGCCAGACTGCTCTGTGTGTCCATCTACGCAGGGATAATGTAACCCGCAGGTGAGTCGGAACGTTTATTGCCATCTGGATGCACCGGGTCAATTCCACAATATCCATGGAGATGAAAGACGAGGTTCAACGGCTCCAACCGGCTTCAGCATGAACTCGGCATTCATGCTGGAAACATCCTGACAGCCTCTACTAGACCATCTGCCTCACTCATTCAGTTTTTATTTTGGATTTGAGTTTGTATAAAATGTGACTTTATCTGTGAGTTCTTTATTATGGTGGTTAGTTTATAATACAAAAAAAAAATTCTGGGAAAAATGAAATAATAAGGTGCTCTGGGGTTGAAGCGCAGGTGTTAGACTGGGAAAGGAGAGAGAAAAATACATCGCTCTTTTATGGAGGATCTTTTCAAGGACATACTGATAAGGGCCTTAACGGAACGGGGAATAACTTGAGGAATAGCTGAACAGCTGTGTGTGTGTGTGTGTGTTTATATATAGATAGACAGCTTGCCTTACTGTAGACCCCATTTTGATACATGCATTTCAACGGTGCCACTACTTGACACAAACAGCTTGGTCTATAGCATGTGTCAGACTAATGGTTTTAATGCGCTTAAATTAGAGGCAGGTTGCTTGTCATGTCATACTCAGAAGACACACACACACACAGAGGCAGTGCATGGTGAAGCAGACAGGCCTATTAACGCTTACTTGTTACTAATAACCACTGCACATGTCACTGCTGCATTTAACGGGTGTGTCCGTGTGCATGGGTGCTGCATTCAAGACTAAATAGAGGCACTTGTACAAGAAGCACAAGGAGGTAAGCTATAATTAATCTAAAACCCGTTTGAGTTGTGTGATGGATATGATAGTGTGTACATTTACATAGCCATGAGTGTGTGGGTGTGTGGATGTGCGCACATGGCTGATGTGCAGAGTTGGCATTAACCTGTGCCTCAGCCTCATTAGGGCCGTGTCTCTGTTGCCATGGTGGTCTATTAGAGAGCTGAGATTAAAGTATGATTTGCATGTGAAAGCGTGTGTGTGTGTGTGTGTGTGTGTGTGGTTATAGGGGGAGGGTAGTCTGTACAACAGAATGGTAAAGTGGCACCAGTAGCATACCCCTGTCCTCATTGCTAAAATAACTCACGCAAGGAAATATGTTCACTTTCAGATACATTGGCATCTACAGTGTGAAAAAAAAATTGGTTTCGGTTTTTATACTGTCATAAGTGTTTAATTTAATTGTTTGTTTTGTGATGGGTGACTGTTTTTAAGTTTTATTTGCAGGACTGCACCTGTGGTTTCATTTCTCTCTCTCTCTCTTTCTCACTCGCACTTTCTCTCTCAATGAAAAATGAAAAAGCACTTCTCTGCAGTGGACAGCTGGCTCTGCATATGCAACCACTGGCAGCTGCTTCTTTTTTCACTTGTCCCAGGTCACACATGCATGTCTGTTTGTGCATCATGCATAGATTTAGAGGTACAGAATAAATAATTTTGAAATTATAATCGTCTGTAAACATTCGCAGTGTTACTGTTTTGTGAACAAAAGAGCTCTGAGTAAACGTAGGATCAGTAAAGTACTTATATGATGCATTACCACAGCTTAATTACAGTTATTATAACTTAAATTGGCCTGTGGGTGGATCTAGGTTTTCATTCTACACCCCCCCACCCCCTTTTGGTAACTATACACCTTTTCCAACTAATTTCACTGTAGTTACAATATGAGTCATGGTGTTTACTGAATAATGTGCTTTAACTACAGTGTTGTTCAGGTCTTCATTCTAATTGATCCGATGGTAACTGACAGTAATGCAGACTGCGAGGAAAATCACAGGTTTTTATAAACGCTTATTCTAAGGGGGTTAAATTTTCTAGTAACAACTTGCATGAGCATGCTGTTTTTTAGTAAGGAAATGGATGATATTTGGCATTTTGGGACTGTCAATGTGTCAATGATAATATAGATTTTTTTGCTTTTTCCTACATGAAAAAGTCATTTTGCTGACTTATTTTTATTCCTTTCTTTCCTATTTTTTATTACATGAGGGGAAAGAAAGAAAAAAAGGCTGTTAAAGCAACAGTTAAAACTTGTTCTTCAATATGTAATGGAATTCTAAATAGATCATTAGGTGTCACAACTGTCATCCTACAGTACGATAAATTATGTAGTGTTGGCCAATAGCTGTGGTAATAAGAGGAAAAAAACATTTCAGGACATGCAAACTTCACAGTGTAACAGCACTTTGCCTAGAACATGTCACGTTTAATTCCTGTGTTTATGATTCAGTAAGAAACTGAGACCCTAAGGGTTTAACACATTACCTCAATGATTAAGCCAAGTAATCCTTGACATCTGATGTAGGAATATGAGTGCGGAGTAAACAGTGTTTTATATAATCCATTTCCTCATATTAAATATGAAATTAAATTATATAGATTAAATTAAAGAAATGGGTACAAATGTTTTACTGTGACAGACTGAGTGTCTATAAAATCCCTACAATTGAAAAATTAGTTGTTTATGTAACAACCTCAGCAACAACCTCATTTCTTCTCTCGTCTGTTCCAATCACTCAGCATTTAGCATCACCAGCATATTAATCACTGGTCTGATAATCTGTTATCAACTGCACATGTTTCTCACTTTTTGACTTTTTATGCTTGAATGATTCATAGGCCACTGTGTGGCTTAACAAGCAAAAAGCATTTATCTGAAAATAATAGTCCTTCAGGAAGCCTGGAGAACTATTCCTCAAGACTACATTTAAACAATACAAGAAATATAAGAACATATAAAAGAATTAAAAGATCCATGAGGTTTAATGTGTCTTTCATCCATAGTAGCTCAGCTATTCTGATATGTATCTGAAAAACCTCAGAGAATTACTAGGCATGAGTCAGAAACACATCCTGGAAGGAATCACAGGCCATCATGCACACACACACACACACACACACACACACACAGACACACACACGCACTCATTGACATCCAAGAGCCAATCCACATCTATCCTCAATAATCCTATTTAGCTATTTAAATGCTCCACTCCATTAGAATCTGACTGTGTGTTCAGTTAGTGGTAAGGGTGATAAACCATCATTCTGATGAAAGAAAGATACAACCAGAAAGTATGGTTTGAAGAATGGTTCTGTGTGCGCGTGTGTGTGTCTGTATGCACGCATTATGAAGGTGGGTTCTGTGTTATTTTAAGCAGTTTATTAATATCACATATTCACGGTTCAACAGAAATTACATTAAATGCAACAGTAATTATGTTAAATTATAGCAATTACAGTAATTATTTTATGCAAAAGTCATGCTTTCAGCTTTTGTAAAATAGAGAAGAGGTTACTGCGTTTAACAGGTGACTCATCAGCCCCAAAACCCCTTCATTAAACTGGAGTCCAGCCTGCAGTCATGGACATTTTTGTCTGATGTCATATTAATGAGTGAGCAAATAATGGAGTAAAAGTAAAACATGAAAAATACAAAATTATTTCACAATTTTAACAAACAAGACCCATTTCCTAGGAGGTCTTATGAATGATGCTGTAAATGCCAAGCGCCTTCATGAATGTGTGACAGTGAGACCACTTTAAAAAAAAATCCTAATTTGCAAGAAGTCTAAGCGGTGTAAGCCACACATGCCAGTTCTGATTTGTTAATCCATCATCAATTCTCATCAATATAGAAATGTGGGCGATGATAATATTGCCTTATTTAAATTGCACATAGAATAATGAGTTATTATAGAACATAGCAGTTATACATTAAAAATTGTGGATAAAAAAATATATATAAATAAATAAATAAATAAACACAAGGTCTTAAACTATTTCAACATAAAAAACAAAAATATCAATATATAGAATATTTAACGGTCAAACTTCTGTACTATTACATTGTCAAATGTAAGTAAATTAAAATGTAAGTAAACTGCTTTTTACAAAAAAACATTTTCCTCCTGCCTGATATCTACTATTAAAGCATGTGACCAGCTGACTCTCTGATGCATTTGATCTAAAATGGACGATAAGATTTTATGCAAACTTGTGGAGTCCATGCCAGCTTGTGTGCACTAAAGCAAAAGAGAGAAAGAGAAAGAAAGAGAGAAGTGCCAAATACTAAGAAACTTATGTAAATATTTCCAGGATTCTACTTTTGACGTAAATTGTTATCAGTAATCATGTGTCATAAAAATGTTGTGTGTTAAAAATTAAATTAGGGAACAATGCATTTACACAAGCACTTGTTGGTAGGGTCTGAGAGAAGGACTTGTATAACCTAAATTTGTTTGGAATCTTTTTATTTTATTGTAAAGAGCCATTTTTTTAAGAAATAGGCAAAAGTCCATGTAGCTTACAGACATGTGTATAGAATATACACATGTCTGTAAGCATACTAGTAAAATGATTTAGTTTATGATAATGATTTCTAATAAAAGGTGTTAAAAGCAAAAAAAAAAAAGATTATGACTGTATGTGGACTTTCTCTGTATGTGTGAAGATCTCTCCATTTCTCGCTCTTTCGCTCTCTGCCTGCCTGTGTGATTTTCTCTCTCTCTGTCTCTCTGTACTCAGTGGGTGTAGGTCAAGATTCAAGATACAAGATTCAAAGGTGCTTTATTGGCATGACAAATATTTACATTTGTATTGCCAGAGCTTAGAAATAAGCTTAGGTCTCTCTCTCTCTGTATGTCTGCATATAGAAGTCTCTGTATGTCTGCATGTGTAAGTCTCTCCCTCTCTGTTTCTCTCTGGACCCCCTGTATGTAAGTCTCTCTCTTTTTCTGTATGTTTGCATGTGTGAGTCTCTCTCTCTCTTTTTCTGTGTCTGCATGTGTGGGTCTCTCTTTCTCACTTTCACTCTCTTTCTCTTCACATACGCTGAGTTTATGGAGATCTTTTTGCCACCCTGCCAAGTTTCTGTAATACTATCAGTTTTTTTAAACATTGTTTTGATTAGGGAATGTTTTTAGTGGCCGATAAAAGTTTTGAGTGGGAGAGAGTGAGCAGAACACCGTGGCCTCTCCGGAGCTGGCAGAGAGACGCTCTCCAGTCTCTCCAGGATCAAGTCAAGTGTGTGCCGGAGGACGGAGCACGGGTGGTGGAGGTGCTGTTAGCAGTGGGAGAGCGGATCGGGTGTTGTTGTCACAGCAAAATCTCATGAGCACACTGATTAAGAGTAGGATATGGGTGAGAGGGTCTATGGTCCACTAGCTGCCCTTGTCAAAAACAATAGCTACACAGTCTTTGCCACTACTGAGTGGTTGAGATGTTTTGAGTGTGGAGACGGTGGGCATAAAAGGTTGAGCTGTCCATACGGAGCTGTGCAGCCTGGGAGCTCATTGGGTGACTCAGCTGGGCTACAGCATCAGAAGAGCAGGGACAACCAGCAGGAGAACACCAGGGAGCTAAAGCCTGAAGTAGGCCCAGAGCAGCAACACACAGGAGTCAGAGCTAAAAGAAGTCAGTAATGAGCAGTGAGACAATGGCACCACTAAAACAAACACTGCATCCAACAGCATGAGTATAAAACCCAACGCCCCTACAGGAGTTACCACAAATACTGACCCCGTTCCTAATGTCTACACTGAAGAGGTATAACAGCAACAGAAAAACATACAACCACCGACAATGAATGGCATACAGGAGACTACAGCAAGGCAGAGGATAAAAGAGAGGACAAGATATCCATTACAGAACCATCTACAAAAACAAATAACCCAAAGTCAATCAGTGAGTGAAATAAGGCTGAAGAGTGAAGGAGCAGCACAGGACACACAGAGGGAGATACACTCACGGACACGAAGGAACAGATAACCCTGTTTCTCCTGTTATCCAAAGGAGAAAAGAGATGTGTCATAAATAAATTACTCTCTGGAAAAAAGCAAAATTCATAAGCTTAGTGCAACATGTAACAACAAAGAGGAGAAATGACAGGTTATGAAAACAGACAAGTGCTGAAAGGAAGGTGATGAACAAATCATAGCCTCTGAACAG
>JAOVVB010000026.1:17287891-17301580 GCA_028570985.1 Heterobranchus longifilis
TGGGTGGGGATTTCTTTTATTAAGAAAATGTAAATATGTAAATACAATGACTGATGTATGGAAAAAAGTGAAAATAAGTTTTTCAACACTGTTTTTATAATAAAGTGCACATAAAAGCTCATTCTCTTTCTCTCTGTCTGCATGTGTCTGTCTCTCTCTGTGTCTGCATCTCTGTCTCTTCATGTCATATATCTGTCTCTCATTGTCTTTACATAAAAACATTCTCTCTCTGGCTTTCTGTCTACATGCATGCATGAGACTTTTTTTCTCTCTCTATCTGTATATATATCTGTCTCTCTCTAATTCTGTCTGCACGTAAAAGTCAAATGACTATATATCTGTCCGTATCTCTATCGATCTCTTTCTCATATATGTCTCTCTCTCTCTCTCTGTCCGTATGTCTCTCTCTCTTTCTCTCTGTCCGTATATATGTCTCTCTCTCTCTCTTTCCCCCTGTCCTTATATGTCTCTCTCTCTTTTTCTCTGTCCGTATGTCTCTCTCTCTCGTTTTCTCTGTCTCTCTCTGTCCATATATGTCTCCCTTTCTCTTTCTGTCTGTCTTTCTCTCTTTCTGTCACTCTCTCTCTGTATATGTCTCTCTCTTTTTTCTGTCAGTCTCTCGTTCTTTCTGTCCGTCTGTCTCTCTCTCTCTCTCTTTCTGTCTGTATCTCTCTCTTTCTCTCCTTCCTTATATGTCTGTCTCTTTTTCTCTGTCCATATATGTCTCTCTTCTTCTCTCTGTCCATATATGTCTCTCTTCTTCTCTCTGTCCATATATGTCTCTCTCTCTCTCTCTCTCTCTCTGTCTTCACCGTGTGTTGGCGCGTGCGTCTCACACAGCCCGTGCCCGCATCCTCCTCATCCTCCTCGTCCTCAGTACAATACCTGGCGTGGCGCGCGCGAGAAGCTGAGGGATAGATGTAAGAATATTAATGAGCGCGCGGGGGAGGCGCGCGCGCGCCGCTGCCTCACAAATCCTCCGGAAAATGAAATGGAGAAAGCCGTATTATACGCGTCATTCTCAGCAGCCCCTGCAATCTCATTTGCTCTAGTGCATTTTAATAAGATCAGGGGAGAAGCGACAGATAAAGAGCCGAAGTCCCTCCAGCGACTGAGTGTGTTTTCACGCCTTTCAGCCGGAAGCCGCACCTTGTTGACCTTTACATTGAATAACACGGCCTTTCCGGGCTGCAGGGTTCAGGGCAGGCCAGCGGGGCAAAAACACACGCAAGCAAGCGGAGATAATGTGATGTGAATGTAAAGTTATAACCTCACGGTCTCTCGCTTGCTGGTCTGTGTGCTTGCATTCAAACTCCACAGTGAAACACTGGGCACCAAAATTCTCTCTCTTCTTCTCACTAATAGATTATATACTGTATTTTGTTGTTTATTCAATTCTGTTTTTATTTTTTGTGTCTGTTTTTGGCCTCACCATTGGTACAAGATGAGCGTTTAAGTCTTTTCATTCATCTTCTATACCGCTTATCCTGACAGGGTCACAGGGGCCTGGAGCACATCCCAGGAGACTTTGGGCATGATGACAGGGTGCTGGATGCCAATCCATTGCAGGGCACACACACACACACACACACAAAATTCAGGAACTCCAATTAGCATGTGTCTGTCTCTATATAATCCTCTATGTCTCTGTCTTTATTTAATCTGCATGTTTTTGGACTGTGAGAGGAAACCAGAGTACCCAGAAGAAAACCCACCAAGCACGGGGAGAACATGCAAACTCCACATACACGGATTCGAGATGGGAATCGAACCCTCAACCCTGGAGGCGCGAGCCCACAGTGCTGACCACTACGCTCCCATGCTGCCCAGCATTTAAGTCCTCCTTTGATTGTGTACAATCGTATACCATGGAAAATTAATGTTGTTATGGCAACGCAAAGACCAATTAATAAATGCATTTTTAATACAAAAATAGTTAAACATATAATTTGCAATAAAGCATATGTTTGTAGCTATAGTTTTTGTGTAATATATATTTGAAATCACAGAAAGACTATATGCTCACCCTGTATTTCAACATAGCAGAACATTCTGTGCAGCTGGTAAATAATCTTGGTTTGACAAAATGAAACCAAGCCTAGCTATAGTGGCTGCTATTAAATTACATCCCAGCCAATATTGTATATTTAAAATGACCATGCTAAAAACAAAACTATGGCTGGCAGTTTCAGAATAGTGTATAAAAAAAACAAAACCGACTTGGACATGCAGTTCTAGGAAATAAAGCGTATCCCAATGTGTTTAATTCCTCTTACAGCACAGCAATTTGGTGAACTATTATTATATTTTCAATCAAACAACCACATGTTATAGTACCTGTTATCATTTACATTATAACAGCTTAATTATGTTCCCTCACCAGCCTCTCACCAGTCTCCTTTCTTTCTCTTGTTAATAGTTAATAGGACAAAAATTCTGATTGTCACATAGCATGGTCCTTTGTCCCACAGACATTGTTATTTGCAAATTTACATCTTTACCTCCAAGTGTTACAAAATAAAGACATTAGAAAAATAGTAAATATGTGTCATCTTGCAGAAGATTTCACCTTATCAACAAATAATCTGCCTTTTATTATAAATTTTTTATTTGGAGCATATGCTGTAGGTTTTTAATTTTTCTTTTAATAAAAGAAGGAAGCATTGCAAGGATTCAAATAATTATTGATAATTAATCAAAACCTTCTGACAAATCCCAAAAAGGAAAAAAAAAACGTTGTGGTATAAATATTATAAATATGGTTTATATGTGGTGTAGTGGTTAGCCCTGTCGCCTTGCACCTCCAGGGTCCGGGTTCGATTCCCGTCTCTGTGTGCATGTAGTTTGCATGTTCTTCCCGTGTTTGGTGGGTTTGCTCCGAGTAGTCCAGTTTCCTCCCACAGTCCAAAGATATGCAGGTTAGGCTAATTGGCGTTCCCAAATTGCCCGTAGTGTGTGAATGAGTCTGTGAGTGTGTGTATGTGTGTACCCTGCGATGGATTGGCACCCTGCCCTGTCCAGGGTGTACCCTGCCTCGTGCCCTAAGGCTCCTGGGATAGGCTCTAGGTCCCGCGACCCTGAATACAGGATAAAGCGGTATAGAAGATGAGTGAGTGAGTGTATGAGTGAGTGGTTTATATGTGGTAAAGCCCCAGCACCACAAAGTTGCCACTGTTGAGCACTTGAGCAAGGCCCTTAACCCTATCAGCTCCTGTGCTCTGACCCCAGCTTCTTAACTAAGATATGCAAAAAAAAAATTTCACTGTGCTGTAAGGTACATATAACAAATTAATTAAAAAGAATAATAAAAAAAAATCATACATAAATAATAATAATAATTATTATTATTATTATAATTATTATTAAAATGTGCCTATTCTTTTCATTTTAAAAGGTTTTTGCTATGAATTAAAATAATCGTTGTAATCGTTGTTTTCAATAATTGTAATAATAATATATTTAAAAGTAGTCATTTAAAAAAATATTCATTTAGAAAAGAGATATTGAGAAAACTGAGATAAATAAGACTACTGAGAAGGCAAGAGGGAAATAAAACTGCATTAATTTGATATTGATATGGAACGCCTTAAAGGTGCAACTAGATAATTAAAGATCTAACTCATGCTGTTAAGGTTGCAAAGGTTAAATAGAAAAGCTTCCAGCCATCATTTCACTTTCTAAAAACTGGTGCAGAAAGTTTAAGACCAGCCTAGGGGTAGAGGAGATCTCTGTCTTCCGTGTTTGCATCATTTTTCTGTCTGTGTGTTCTTTTGCCTGTTGTTCTTTTTTGTTAGAATTGCATGTAACACATCATAATAATAATAAAAAAAACTGACACATAGAAGCAGTAAAGTTGATGATACTGAATAGAGCTTGAACAAACAATTGCACATAAGTTGTGAAATGAGTGGCACATATGAGTCACCATAGTGTTCATTTCTGTCTCGTTTCACAATGACTGTGAGACCTGTTTGAGGTTTGAGAGTAACCACAGCTTTTCGTTCCTGTTATAGCATCCATGCAGTTTCACATTTACATTCACTGCACCTTAGAGAATTTGTAAGGTCTTATTACTATTCTCTTTTCAAGCTTTGGGTTTAAATGAAGTGTTCCCAATGCCTACATTATAATAATCTTTTAACATCTTCCATGATAGATTTGTTTGACCTGCTGGCCTCAAGAAGAGTTTCAAGAAAATGGGAACACATTGTTCCTCTGGGAGACAAAAGATTGCAATTATAGAATGAAATCTGCAGTGTACAAAAGTAGGATTAAAAAGGAATTGTACTGATTGTACTGAAGAATCTAGTGCGTTACTGATATATTTCATATATCCTCTTTAATTTAAGTTTACTAACACATTATATATATGTATTGCATGATATATTGCATGTGTTAGAGAATGTGCAAGTCAAGATAGGCATTTTTTTTCTCTCTGATTGTTATCACTCATACCTGCATACATTCCTCCTTTTTTTCATCTCCAGCAACCAGAAAACCATCATTACTGTACATGATATGAATACTTGGAACATTTCCCAAACAACACACTGAATAATAAACCTTTGTTAACAACTGGGAAAGGATGCACACAAATGAAGTAAAATCAAGCCTCCTCTTAAGGTTGTGCAAGTACAATTGAACTCTTTTGCTGCAGGAATATTCACGTTGTTCCCCATCGCTCATTAATGCTTTTAAACATTCCACAAAAGATCTTTTGATCCTCTGCTGCAATAAAACCTTCCCTATATGAGTAGAGTGAGTTTATAATTATTGTAATGCATAATCAAATGGTCCTTTGAGAGTGTCTTGACACCATTAAATTTTGATTAACTAACCTAATGAGGACACAATAAGATCTTGAAATTGCATGGAAATATGATCTGAAATTTGCAAAAATCATTAAACAAAGCCACTTGGGTCATACAGGGAAAGACCAAAATGCAGAGGAGACGGGTGTTATTTCACACCCTGGGAAAAACAGTATCATGGTATAAGCAGAGGGGCAGCTGATTAAGGGGATTGTTCGTGGTGACCTGGGTCATGGCAAGCTCTTTCCCAGACACACCGACCCCTTTGCTTGTCACTGATCTACGGCCCCTGCTGTATGTGACAGCTCTGTAAATCCTGTCAAGAAGGGTAGAGGTTAATCGTATATTTGGGTGAGAATGTTTTCCAGTGTCTTTCTCTGTACGAAATGGGCATTCTTCCAATCTGTGATATGTGGTTGGTTTTTTATTGAGTTAGTGATGAAGAGTTATAAAAGCTTATGTAGAGTAAATGTAAAGAGTAAAAGAAGCATAATATACAGTACACAAATTATTATAACACTAATTTAAATTTAAACACGTGTTTAAAAAAATTACTATGATTGGTTTGAACAAGTCCTTTTGCTTTATCTATTATAATGTTAATTGTCAAATCACCAATAAAACAAACAAGTTTAGTAAAGAGCAATTTTCTCATTTGGTCTTATTAGTAAAAAAAAATTAAAACCGTACATACAAATATTTTTTTTTAATGTTCCCTGATATTTGGCCACATAATTCACCCTAATTCTACTTACTTGTTCATTAAATTGGCTAAGTTTCTTCCTGTGTTCTCCTGTGTCCTCAAGTCTTTTGTAATCGGTTTCAGTAGAATCTCTGAAACATGTCAGCTCTGATGCTTTGGCCTTTTCTCTAAGCCATTGAAAGAGCAAGCTGTGTAGTGGGGCACAGCAAAGGTAGTGAAAGCCTCTGCATGGATGAGAGTGCAAACCAGAAGAGGAGAGCTCAGAACAATAGGCATGTTGCAGGATTTTGCATCACACCTGAGTCATGCACTTGATCAGTTCAATGCGCTTTGGCTGTCGCCTTCTGATCTGCAGGGAGAACTTGCAAAAGGAGGAAGAGTAAAAGCAGGCAAGACGTATCATGTTTCTTAATTTGAGGATTTTGCAGTGGGAGACCATTTAAGCCCTGAACTGCACAGTGTGCCATTTTAAAATGAAAGATGACAGAGAGTAGAGTCCAAAGAGCAGGTTATGGGGTTCTCTCTTATCTGTCTGTGAGAGCTGGATGGCTTTGTACTGTATGTGTGTGAGGGTTGGTATGACTCACCACTTTTTTTACCTTCATTTTGCACAAAAAGGAAATCCCTTCAAAATTCATTAATTATGGTTCATTATCAGCTTTATCCGTTGACCCAGAGGAGTGGAAATTCAGCTACCGGAACTGGATGTCAAGGGGCTGCTGACAGGAGAGATTCATCTTGGGAAAGTGAGACGCTAAGAGATACACACAGAAAGCCAAGCAAAACACCTACACCCATAGTGTGCAGAGATTTGTTCTGGGACAGAGCTCTGCTCAGTGCATCAGCCAAGCACTGATTTACGTGAGACAGCCATTCTAGATCCCACATGGGCTTGGCAAGCAGCTTTAGATCCAGGAAATTCAGTCATGTAGAAATACAATAAGGACACGGTCAAATAAATAATTTTTTCTTATTTTTTTAAATATGTTTTTAAAAACAAGACCCACATTCTTAGGGCTTTCTGCTACAGCATACCGTCTAAGTAATGCCTTATTGATTTACAATTAAGTTCAATGGGAGGAAAAAATCCATAACCTTCCTTTTATATAAGCATCAGGCACTGGCTTGTGCAATACATTCAAAAAGGATTAAAATCTAGAAAATTAGATGTACATAGATTACCTGATGTGTTACAAAAATAACACTGCATCCAACTTTCTTTCTTTTTTTTAACTATTTGATATATTCTGGTTCATACAGATTTTAACTGTCTACTCAGATACATCACCCATGAGAGTTCTCTGACCAGATCATTAAAACTGACACATAATTAATTTTTCCATAGCCTGTTTTAATATTTGTTGTCAGATTACCAAAAAAGGTAAGCAGTATTCTAATGTGGCCTACAGTACATGCGTCACAACATGCTTGTCTGGTATACAGACATTTGAGATGAGAGATAGGACTTATTATCAGGTAACACTACATAAAAGGCAGGTACAGAGTGCATTGCATGTAGTATTTATAAGCTGCTGTAACAATGTGCTTTGTATGAATTGTGGGCATCGGTTTAAACCGCAGAGCATGAAAAGGATTGACTGCATTATCTCTAAAGATTGTGGCACATGGTTTTTAAGTGGTGAAAAACAATGTAGTCATTTCATTCCTACTCTCATTTCCAGATTTAATGCCAGTTTCCATTCATCATTGTTCTTTCATCTAAAAAAAGATACCCCTTTTCATCTTTGAAATTCCTGCTTCCACACTATGCTTCCAATCACACTGCCCAGAAGCAGTGAAGTGGATTTCCATATAGATAGACCAACACATTAAAGTTGTCTGCCTGTATCCAGCATCCCTCCTGTTAGGCGCTGATTGAGAGACTGAGAGATGCTCCTTTCATCTGTATCATCGCTCTCACCCGTCTGACCTCCCTAGCCGACGCATCCAATGCCTGCTTTATTGTTTTTGAACTAGGATAACCTCCTTCAGCAGAACAGGCCAAACTGTTCTTCCAACATGGAATTTGGTTACAGCTCAAGAACATGCAGCTCAAGGTTGGAGCGTAAAATAGCTTTGTTGGCAGGCAGGGCTGGTAGTTTGTTGTCATGAGAAGGAGGGTGGCCTTGCACGCTGCTGATGGGCAAGTGTGAATTAAAATGCAATTAAAACAGGCAAATAAGCTCTCCCGAGAGATGCTATTGAGGAGGGGAAAGACAAGAGAGTGTAGTGCTTCAAGGGAAGGACTTGTGCCATTCTTGATTAGCATGACATTGGAGTCAGCAGTTGAAGAGCAGAAGCAAAACAGAGGATGATGAAGAGATGCCATCAATGAAGAGTTAACAGAATTTGTAGATGTACCGTGGTGGGTGGCTTTTTCTTATTCTTAGATCAAATGCCTTGGTGCTCCAAGACAATCAGAATACTATTGTTCAACGGAAGCATCATGGCACAGTTACTTCGCAGGGAAGACAAGCAGCACAGTGTACAGAGACAATAAAACAGACAGGAGAATGCCAGAGTCAGTGCTCGATATGGTATTGACAGCTACACCAGTACAATCCTGCAGGATCCCACTGCACCACTGTCTGTGGCAGCCCCCCTCCCCCTTGTTCAACCCTATCCCCAACCCCCTCCCTTGCTCTGGGGAAGGCTCGGTGGGTGAAGGGGGGAACGGGAGCATCATGCCGAGGAACTGGAGGGTGCTCTCCTCCACACAGACACACTCACTAGCTTGATAATGACATTGGCAGTGAGAGATGTGGACTAAATTGTGCCCAGATACTGCAGTTAATTGTAGTGAAGCTACATGAATTATACCAGCAAATACATCATTAACTACAGCCAATATTAAAAAGACCTGAACTGGCATGGATCTATACAATTTATTGACTTCTTAACCCATAGTGCTACAAAGTGTTGCAAAACATAAATTTGTTTAAAAAAATTATCTTTAAATTTTTATAATAAAAATGTTGCTTTTAATGTTCTTAATTTCATACCATGAGTTTTATGGAAGATATAAATTCCCTTGATATATTTAACTATCCAAGTTTACTAAGGACAGACAAGAAAGCTAAAACAGTAACATGAATAAAATACAACATTTTTCACATTGGGTGCAGCTTTAATATCTGCCTGTTAGTTGACTGGGACGTAATGACCTCCCACTAAGCTGAGTTAGAATCGCTGCAGGCCCCTCTTAACATTTTCTCCTAATACCCCTCCAGCTCTGAACCAATCCTCTTCTTTATCCCTTTATGGTAGGATAAATGTAATGCTTGGCTGGGCAATGGAGGCTTCGCTCTCTCTCTCTCTCTCATTCTTTCTTTCTTTGGCACTGTGGTGCCAGGCACTCAATAAGCAGACCCATTTGTGTGAAAGAGCCTGCAAGAGTCCATACTTGGAGACACTGTGTAAAGGTTACAGTTTAAGATCTCCTTGGAAGCTCTGATGCTATCTGCTGCAGACAGGACTCTAATTAGGATATTTTTGCAGTATAAAGTATTACAGTTTAGGATTGGGTTAAACAAAGAGGTGAACAAACTGCGACACAAAACCTAACAGGAAGAGATTATAATGGTCAAGTCAGAGTTTTCTGGCTTGCCCTATGAACAACTGGCATGATCTTGTTGAACGTATTCCAGTGGACGTACTTGGACCGTTAAATCAGTTTGAAAATTAAGTCATTGACCATTTTATTGAATGAACACATCACTTGCTCACCCCCCCCCCCCAAACTGTTTACTGCCTACAATTAGATTCTTCTTACCATGAAAAACGGTGTTATCTGGAAAAATGACAGATATATAGACTATCCAGGGTTTTATTGGTTTTGCTTTCCAAGGATTTGCCCTGTCATTGAGTAACATAGTTAATAGTGTTTTCCAGACCACTGTTCAATCAAGGGGAGCCTTCCATATCCCTGCAGAATTGGAGTGAATTGGGTTATACACAGAATGACAGTTGATAATTAAGACCCTTAATAGGATCACAAAATATTTTAACAATCAAACAAGCTGAGAAAGAAGCAGGGGTGGTAAAGATGTCCACCTTGGTATCATTTCTTTTTGAATCTCCTTCTTCTTCTTCTTCTTCTTCTTCTTCTCTACTTAAGTGTAAAATGGCCATGATCATGCAGGAAGACTCCATGCAGTGTGATGCTCTGAGCACAATATTTCCCTTACATCGCCTTAAACCTTGGAGCCAAATCATCAAGGTCAAAACAAAGACAAGGTTTTGTTTGGCTGTCGGTTATTTTCCATTAAGTTGCTGGTTGTGTGTGCGTGATGTGTGTGTGTATGTGTGCTTTCCTGGTACTCTTGCAGCGTATATAATGTGTAGTTGGGTACAAAGGCTTCCTGGAAGCATGTTTGTCCACGCTTTTGCCCGTTCGTTACGGTTAAAGGAGTGAACGCACGATATTAGAAGTGCACACTCGGTTTGTTGTGCACTTGGGCTCGTGCCGCTTTTACACGTTTCGCCTCGGCGGCAGCAGGGCGTATTCACTTCTCAAGGCAAAAAAAAAACAACCGAAACAGCGATTCATTTCCTCTCGTTTTAAGCCATTTTACACACCAGAGTTTGGTTTTATCGTTATTAACTGGCCGTATAGTATGCTTTTTCCTGAAAAACTTGTGATTTTAATCCCAACTAATGGCGATATTTTGGCTGTTCTTGTTCATGACCATATAAGGTCGGATAGCGCTATGGCGTTGCTGCTTCGCCATAGGCTGGCTGTTGCCACCTCGCGCAACACTTTAACCCTTTACTTGCTAAATTTTATTCGTTGCCTGCCGTCTTAATGTAAAGTTAACCGCCTCGAAACGTCCTTTTTTGGTAGTTAATGTTAAACATCTCACCCCGTGGTCTGTGATATATCGTGTGGTGTGTGTTTTACGGTCAATTTACTGACGCATAGCCGAGTCTGAACGCTGGTTTCCTCGCGCACACTTCCCGGAGGTTTCAGTCTCTGAGGCGAGTTACTGTATAAACCGCACATGCAGTGCACATTTCTGTGCTCTGCTGGTCTAATTCATAATCAAGCCTGTTTATGTGCACTTGAATGCTCTGACTGCGTTAAAATAGACAGGGTTGAAAAATATCAATCAAACAGACCCACGTTGGATCAAAAGAACAAATACACTGACTGACCTAGATTTCGAGAAAGTAGCTTGTGTAAATAAATAGTTATTTAATAAAGAAGCATTCCACACTCATAAAACTAAAAAGTTCAGAAATAAAGTAATATTAAAAACCCATTTACAAAACGTATTACATTCTCAGAAATAAAGGTAATAAACGGTAAATCCCTTATCTTTAGGGTGGCACTTTAAGGGCATCTTTTTTCTTTCTTTTTTCCCCTCTTCTTCGTCTTCTTCTTCTTTTTTTTTTTTTTTTACAATGCCTTCAGTAGCCCATATACCTGTTACTGATAATATCTGGTACTATCTGTTACTTGGGAAGGTGCATGTAGTGTAACACTTTAAAGGCACCTGAGTGGTCTTTAAGGTCTGATTACTGTATGTCCCCTAAATTACTTTTAAGGTATAAGGATACATAAAGTGCAATGCACACTTGATTGTGCCAGCTCAAACAAAATGAAAAGTACGTTTTAGTTTTATTTCCTTTTTTCTTTGACCGAGTAGGTATATTTATAAGGTATATAAATTGACTATAAATTATGACATAAGTAAGACATGCACATCAAAGGCCTGTACCAGAGGGTGTAATGTTGCAACACTAAATAACCCAGTGAGGGCTTAAATTTATCCCAAATGCACCTACTTTGGAATTGCATGATTGCATCACTGTTGAAGGGAACGTATCGTTCCTAAAGTAGTATCAGGATTTTTTTTTCTTGTAAAAAAAGAAAAAAAAGAAAAAAAAAACAGTCTGTTCAGGTGGATCTAAATTCGATATAAAATATCTGAAGCATGATTTGGCACAAAATAAAAAAGGAGGCAGTTTTGTTATAATTAGGTTAAAAAAAATCTAATACTTGTATGTATAGAAATGTACATGCATAAACACATATTCAGAGGTTATGAAAATGAGGTTGAAGCAGGAATAGGATGATTTGGTGTTCAACCAGGATATGCCTATGCAGATAATCTGCAGTCTATCAGTTAATTAGGTCTGTAGACTTGCATTGATAATCAAGGAAGTATGTGCATGGATTAATCATACTGAAGCAGCAGCAGAAAGACAGGCTATTTAGTCATGCAGTTGTGCGCAGCAGCTCGACTCCCTCTGCACTCGTGGGGTTTCAGTTGAGCCTCCTTCCCTCCCTCCTCCTCGCTGTGACGTCACGTGCTGCCTGGCTATTGCGCGAACTATTTTCTGTAGCAACAGCACTGAGTGTATTTCAGCCGCTTACCGCTAACGAGCACCGAAATACGAGCAAGGGTCAGGGAGAGAGAGAGGGAGAGAAAAGCGAGGGAGCGGGAGAGGGAGGGTTAACGAAAGAATTCATCTCAGCCACTGTGGCTGTAAAACTCACACACACAGAGAGAAAAAAAAATCCTGCTGAAGCATCAACGGTTGAACGGGAAGAGGGAGAGAAAAAAAAAATCGCGCTCTCGCTTCGCACGAGAAATGGATCTACCTGCCGTCGGAGAGCACGTCTTCGCGGTGGAGGGCATCGAGAAGAAGCGCATACGGAAGGTACAAACATGCACATATATGCGGATTAGTGCAAAAGACTACCGTCTGTCTCTGTGTTAGCGTTTTTGTAACACGATTCTTTTTTTGCGATCGCAGGGCAGAACCGAATATCTGGTGAAATGGAGAGGATGGTCGCCGAGGTAAGTGCTCGTGTCTGCACTCACTCTTACTGCCTTTGCTCGAGATGTTTTATTTGAAAATCTGGCGTACAGTGTAGTGCAGTGTGTGTGTGTGTGTGTGTGTGCAGCGCGCGCGAGCTGTTAGCGTGAGGATAGTGTGTGTGTGTGTGTGTGTGTGTTTTAAACATAGCCACGGATTCCATCACTAATTTATGCAGGCTTAAAGAAGGGGGTAAAGCATCTACCATGCATGTTATATCTGAGTTATATCTGAGATCTGCATAGCGGATTGGGTTGAACCCGAGTCTGCGGGGACGCTCACATGGCCACCACGACGCTTTGCCTTTCGGGTTGACGATACAGCATAAGAAACACGGCATTATTTAGCATATTGCATTCACAAACAAGGCTTTATTTCGAATGTGTTGAATGCTCCATTTATTTAGTGTAATAATTATTTGAGTAAGATTGCGTTTAAAAGCACACCATTTTTTTTTCATTCTCCGCCGCTGCATTATACAGCGTGTGTGTTTTCATGCTCCTTTTTTTTTTTTAACTACAGATATAACACATGGGAACCGGAGGAGAACATCCTCGACCCGCGCCTTCTCGTCGCCTTCCAAAACAGGTGAGAGTGAAAGCCGGGTTAAGTGAACTTGAGCCCGTGTCCTTATATGGGCATGGGGGGCGGGGCGAGCTCAGACTGCAGCCTGTCTCAGGCCCTCGAGTGGAAGATTGATTGCAGCCCCTTCAGCGAGGCCTAACGACTACAAAGCCTCCCTTGATGCGCGCGCTTAGCGTTTTCACTTTGTTTATATACCAAACAGTCCTTCACTAATGCTATTCCAAGGCATGTGGAAAAGTCGAACAATGTAGAATAACACTTTTATGACAAAAGAGGAAGAGTGAAGCTGTGTTATTTATTATCTAACCGCAGTAGGGAAAGGTAACATGGCACCCAAGAGAGAAACAACTGTCATGCTCACAGTTGAAAGACATAGCAGAACATATAAGAGGAACATTTCCTCAAGGAGAGTGTGGTCTTACGAAATTAAGATGTTGTGCATGTCTGGAAAGCTTCAATCTTTTGATTTAATAAATTTACTTTGTGTTTATTGAGATGAGTTTATCGAGATGGTAATGTAGAAGATTCATAGCAAGTGTACTCGTGACAGTTTTTGTGTACACATGTACGACTGAGGGGAAAATTGCCATATGGACAGTGGTAAAACTGCCATCCACATCATTAGATATCATTACGCTAAAAATTTTAATTTCTGCATACCAAAATTAACTGGTTTGAGTGGAATGTCAGGAAGTCATACAAGGGCAGAGGTCTTTAAATGGTTGTGAATCTAGAGATTGCATTATCCTCTGTTGCCAAGTTCCT
>JAOVVB010000026.1:17307035-17320257 GCA_028570985.1 Heterobranchus longifilis
CAAGCGAAACAAATCAGTGCGTTCTCTCTCTCTTTCTCTCTCTCTCTCTCTGAACATTCTCTTACTCACTTTGTCCCATTACAGAAATAATAAATTCGGGAGACTACCGTTAAGCGTTTTATTAGTGTTATTTTTATTAATCTCTTAAAAAAAAGTGGATTATTTTAAAATACAGTTCAGGATTTAATTGCCAACCCAACACAATTGTCGCAGCGGGCTATTATCATATCTCCGTGCTAATTAGACTACTTCATCAATGATATAATTAAAAACCTTTAATCATGTTTTAATTAGCCAGGCTTGTCTAATTTGCTTAATCTCTCCGGGTCTATCTATTGGATGAGCTAATTGATATCAAGCGACAATTAAAGATGATATACCTGGTAAAATGTTATTCGTTATTGTAAATGAAGTGGAAGCAGAAATGGAAAACTATATATAGGCTATATACATAAACAATGACTACAGTCTTGAACCTTCAGTTCATTTTGGTTGGTTTGGTTAAAACAGAAAGAGTAAGAGAAACTTTGTAACGGTTTGTAATATGTGATGTTTCCTTTTCACACTCTGTCTTCGTGAGTCAAATTTTTGAGAACGATCTCTCTCTCTCTCTCTCACACACACACACACACACACACACAAGGCGAGAGTGTAACGGAGTTTTTGTTTTGTTTTATTTTGATAGAAATTTGTTTTATTTGTTTGATCTATTTTTAATGCATGTATTATATATATATAAAATATGTTTACTACATGCAGTAAACAACACTAAGTGAAAGAATATTTGTATTTGTATTAGATTCGCAAGAAGTGCGTCATGAGTGCGTTTCAAACGAATTACAGTCACAGATGGCGATTAATTTACTTGCAAAAATTTCTCCTGCGTCATTTTTTCCCCAAACGGAAGCTTATTAAATCACGTACAGAAATGTTAATATGCCAGGGCAGGAAATTAATCTGACATTTGCGTTTTGAGAAATTTTGGCCACTGTCCCATGAGACAGAGACAGGTGTGATTTCAAGTCTGAAACATTCTACTTAATATGGTGCAATTAAAAGCATGACACAAATCAAATCTAAGCAGGAGGGCTGTGGGTCCTGTATAAACCACACACTGAGCTAGAACTAAATAATAATAAAACCGTTCAAAATAGTTTTCTAGCATATCTATTTATTTATTTTTTGTTTGTTTATTTACTTGTTTCTTAGATAATAGTCCAACTGATCTACACCCAAAAACGGATTTATCCCAAAGCCTTATTTAATATTAATATTTTGCTCCTAAAGCAATAATTAAAGCCTATAGAATGCCTTTCAGCCTTCTAGGTGGTGTATTGTCTGGGGGCGTGTCCTGTTGCCTAGGCGACCACAGCACGTGTCAGAGTCTGGTTGATTAACTTGGAATGTGTAGTGCATTTTCCTTGTTGATTGTTTATTTTAAAATAGAACATAGATAGATAGATAGATAGATAGATAGATAGATAGATAGATAGATAGATAGATAGATAAGAATACAGTGCTTTTATGCAATTGTACATGTGACAAAAATTATCAGTCATCGACTGTGCAAGCTAAGTGCTAAATCTATATATATATATATATATATATATATATATATAGAGAGAGAGAGAGATAGATAGATAGATAGATAGATAGATAGATAGATAGATAGATCGATGATGTAATGTTGTTTTCATGTTTGTTTAATAACCCTCACTCGGCTCATTAGCCTGTTCACCACATCCTTTGTCTTTTGAGGAACGGCGTTTTCTACACAGCATTCGAGTTTGATCCAGATGTTACCAGCTGTTGTTTTAATAAAGTCTTCCGCGTGTATGTGTGGCCACGTTACAAAAACGGATAAGTATGCAACAAGAGCACCGTGTCTAATCATAGTTGAACTAGTTGATCTATTGAATAAAAAAATGACTTCTGTGAACAGAAATGAACTTGTGAGCCAAATTACGGAAGGTTCGCTTTTAGAACATTAACCAGATACTGATACCGACAATAAATCGACCATTTAGACTAGTTTTCTTGTTATTAACCTATTTCAGGTCGGTATTAGTTAAAGAGACGGGTTTTCGCTGATAATTAAGTTTTGGAACATGGAGGTAACTGATATCGAACGGCAAGCCTGGAAACGAAATGAAAAGTCCCAGGGCAGTTTTATTTTACTGGAATTACCTTGACATGAAACACATGCAAATATGACAGTGTATTTAACAGAACCTGTTAACGGGATGAGAAATAACCGCAAATTCAGTTGCATTTAGCCAGGAGATAAAACGGCATTAGACGTTTAAAAGAGAATTCGGGACACTTGGCTATTTACGGGGCGGTATATCTACAGCCTGCATTCGGATGGGGCTTGTTCAGCTGATTTGTCCTTTAATAACCTGATTAGTTCTTGAAGTGATTCAGTGATATTTTTTTCCGCTTCACTCTTGACTTGGCTTTGGGTTCGGAAAGGGACGGGCTCTGCTCTGCTGTTTTAAATCTACCTCCATTTCACTCCCCGTGTATTACATTTCAGGCGTTTTTACAGCTGCCATGTCACTAACACGTCGCGCAGGATCGCCCCGATGCAGTTTAAGAGACGTATAAATGTTCACAATGCTTTGTCGGCAAGCCGCGAAACGTTAATCAGGGCAACCATTTTTAAAGCGGCCGAAAATGTTAGCGCAGCCGGAGAAAAAGAAAATGGCTGTCCTCCTCCTCACGCTCTTATTCACATCAGTGAACCTAGGTTGTATAAATAACGCGCCAGGCTGACGCCGTTTTGTGTGTCTGTGTGCGTGTGTGTCTTTGGGGGGGCATTCAAACGAACCTGGAATGACATCAAGCAGCTGAAGAAGCACAAATATAGACTGGACCATACGAGAAAGAACGTGGGCGATATCAAACCGCGTGTGCGCTTTGTATTCAGTAAAATTGCGTGGTGCAAGTCCCAGGTGAAGCCATCAAGCACGAAATAATTCATCGTTCAGTCCCCCTATGGGTATTTTTTTAGTTCAAATTTACCACCTTATTGTCATCCTGGCACCTTTACAGCTCTACACTTCTGCAGCTACAGACACGCAGCATCCCAGTTTTGGGGGTGGTTTTCCCCCCATACATTACATTGATACATTTTTATTTGCAGTCGTTTTTTTTGGGAAACGACTTGCTTTGTTGAAAGAAAGCAAAACAAACGAATCATTGTTGAAGGAGAAAAAAGAAAGAAAGAAAGAAACAAATAGAATCCCAAAAAGGTAGTCTATATAAGGTACAGCATTTGACAGGTGAGACCCGTCACTGCCTTTATGCTGGTAGGCAGATACAGGTAGGATTTTTTGGTAGTATATTGGTATTTATATATTTTAATATTATTTTTTTTATCGGCTACCATTAAGATTTTACAAGCTACACGCTGTATTTTATTCCGAGGGCGGATCCACAGATAGGTTAAAAGTCAGCCAATGATATTTTTACAGCTCAGGCGCAGAGCCAAGTCAGTCCAGGCACACGCCATTACAGCAGTCCAATCCGCTGCACATGCGAATAAGGACAAATCCGTCCCGCATTAACACTTGGGCTATTACAGATCAAACAATACAATTATTTCATGTCCATAACGGTGCTCATTTCTGCCACGCACTCCGTTTCCCCGACATATATGCGATTTTTCTATCAGAGTCTTTGTTCCGAGCAGCTCTTTGTTTCTCCCACTCGCACTCCAGGTCATATAGCTTCCAAATCAATAACGCACACACAATACAGAGCTTTCATATACCAGCACTAATATACATATCACTATGTGTACTAGGGTTCGCGCTCAATTTAGTCGTTTTACATTTTTTGGAACAATTTTGTATCTTTTGATCTTGTCAGCTGACTATAGAGGTTTCCTGCTCGTTTTAGGATGTGGTTTAAAATGATTGGTTTTAAATAATATAGAATATTAGCCTATTTATTATTCGTCAGTGCTTATTATTCGTTCAGTTATTTATCAGCGCCCTTTTACTATTGTGTCTCTGTGATAAATATTAGATTATATATTAAATTTAATATTAGATTGAGATTCAGTTATTTCGCTCTGCACCGATTTTTAATTTGTTTCGGTTGCCAATTTATTCAAGGCAGTTTTATCAAGGCGTTTTTGCAATCATTTCAATGTGACTCATACAAATATTTATATTTGTAGTATTCTATTTCTATTTTTTTATCGACAAACGCAAATCGCTCGGCTCCATGATGTAACCCGTAAGATACATTAAATAATAATAAATAAATATCAGGAAAAATGTAAAAAGTAGATGACTTTTAAATAAATTTAAGCTATTGAAAAAAATAACGTGTAATATTGTTACATTTTTTTTTTTTTTTTTATCTCTACAATCTGACGATAAATAAATTATACGTATTGTTTTCACTATCATGAGTACCCAGAGCTTAAAAATCCCTGATTCAATAATAAAGAACAAAATACAGGTACATTTCTGCTAGCTTACTTAAATTTACTTTCTGCCTTACAAAGCCTGGGCAGGTTTTTTAAGCTTGACTGAAAACAAATCGTAACAAAAAAAGCTTTCATGAACAAGCTCAGTGCTTTTATACTGTATTTTATAAAGACGTTTTCATAATGAAGCTATATATTTTTATTGCTTTTTTCCGACTAATTACTGTGACAGATAGATCCTCCTAGTAAGGTGATCGAAAAATGGTAATTACTACAGTATGTTAAAAATGATTTCTGATAACTTAGAATACTGATGGTGAGAAAATATAGTCCTGGCAAATCTGCCTTTCATTGTTGATGTGGCAAAAGGAAAAGACAATCATATTGAACAGGATGAAACAATTACATCCTCTCCAGTAGGAGACTGATAAAATTACACCAGATTTCTAATGTATATATAATGTTTGATTTTGTTTATTCAAAATTTTAAATAGGAAATACAAATTAATAAATCTCACATCATGTTAGGGATATTTTTGTCTACATTAAGCGAGTAAAACTACCATTTTTTGTTAAATGTAATGTTTTAATTCAAACTATGCTTTAAAAAAAAAATTCACTTAAATCAGTTCGTGGTAAAATTGCATACAATGTGTCTGACAAGGTTGCGTGCATGTGTTTCTTTTAAGACTTATCATAGATATTGTGTTGTCTATTTTCTTGGATATCTGGCAGTCTGTTATCTGCACATACCTGTACAAATACATTCAAAAGTTCTCTATTTATCTAGAGTTTTAATATTATTTAAATATTTTTATGCAGTAGACATAACTCAATACGGTTATTGCAGTTTTTTGGTTGACCCAACTTTTTATGATTTCCAATACTGAATAACAAACGAAAAAATAAATTAATACAGAAAGAAAGAAAGAAAAAAATATATACATATATACATTCTATTAACGTTCGAGCTTGTGGTCGTGCTGACAATTATTAAGTTTACTTTGCTTTTTATTATTGGCAAACGTTGTTTCACAATATATAAAACAAAGTATTTGAATAAAATTTCAAAAATTCTTGAAGCAGTTGGCGTAACGCTAAAAAAAGCTAAGGTGAAAGTTTTTAGTTCTGTTGTTGACCCAATGTTTTATTTTTATATAGGCCCTCTAAGACGTTTAAACTCTACTTCAAAAACTAATCTAATTAAGGAAATTTCTCTAGAATTTAGTCACTTGCCTAATTATTCGGCGTTCTTTCATTTACGTTAATGGTATTTTGATATTGTTAAATTCCTAGTCACTGAAGTATTAATGTAGCCTATTAATTAAATCCTAATATACGACATTCCACAGCATCTCTGTATTTCAAATTAAATTCGTCGCTTTTCTTTTCTTTAAATGAAAAAAATCTCCAAAAAATGCAAAAGATAAAATGTGCAAAATATAATGTGTATTAAAATATGTATGTATTAAAATCGGTTAGGTCGCATCAAAAACCCACTCAAAACAAGAAACAAACATTCATTAGTGAACTAAAAGCAAGCCTTGTTCAACAAACAAACAAACAAAAAAATATCACTGAGTTTGCTGTTTAATTACTGTGGACTCATTTTTTCCCCCACAATAAAATCAACAACTACTACTTATTGCAATACTTAGTAAATACATTGACAAAAAAACTTGAAATAATAATAAAAATTAAATAATAATGGTAAATTTAATGTATTATTATTATTATTATTATTAGTAGTAGTAGTAGTAGTAGTAGTAGTATTTGATTGTCTATAATTATTCCATGAGCATAACTTGAGACCCGTTTATAATAAATAAAATTAGCTATTTATTTAAATATCTTTTTCCACTGATCGTGATCTTAACTTCACTTATACAAAAATAGTGTACAATGATCACAATTTGCTAATGATAGGAATTCGTGTTCAAACTGATTATTTTATAAGATCAGTTTGGGTTGTTTAACTTTTAATCCTACATGCGGGTCAGTTGTAACTCTGTTATGAAATCCCAGGTTTTAACAAACCTGAGATTTCATAACAGTCTCAGCTCGAGAATCATGTTGAGTGGGATTTTTACATTAATTATTAGTAGGTCTCCAAAAAATAACATAAATTAAGAAATTCCTGGGGAACAAAGCCCGACATAAGCAGGCAGCATGCTACAGCCAAAGCAATAATTATTTATTATTATTATTTTTAATTTGTCATGGGCCTAGTAAATTTAAAAGGGTGTGTCTTGAGCGTAAAAGAAAGAAAATGCATTTGGAAGAAAGGCGTAAAGGTTTTTATAAGTATAATATGTCAAATTTAGGCTGTAGATAAGCATATGATCAGGTTAAAAGAGTGGCCATATACAGAGACACACTGACTCACTTACACATTTATTATTATTGGCAGGGCGAAGGACTGCACACGTTAACAGTGTTCCCAAGAACACCACAAAAATGCAGGCTATAGACAGCTGAACACTAAACGAAATTGTTTTTGTTAGGAATGAAAATGTGACCAGTGTCCCTGTTTAACCCGGACTGCTTGTTTATTCAACAGTGCACGTCGGATTCGACGACAAATAGAATTATGTGCCTTAAACCAAACGGAGCGTGGGTTTGCCTGGTGCGTTCATTATTCTTTGTTTTTTTCAAAAGCAACCGGAATAAGACTTCGCCCACAAATCATATTTAATAACACGAACAACCGCCGTGTTTCCAGCAGGCTGTATTCAACCTCAAGCGACATTATATTTTATGGTTCGTCACTTCCTCGAAAAGACAGCGTAGCTCCTCCCATCCCTTAGCAACTACCTTCGCGTAGCAACGAATCGACCAATAGATTCTTCCAAATACGGTCCCACCGACTCCGGTCCCATGGCAACAATTTAGAACGTGATGACGTTTCTTGCAACGAGTATTATGGGCTGTCCGTGATTATACTGGCCGAGGTTGTGGCGGAGGAAAAAAAAAACTGTGGGACAGAAGTAAACATGGAGCTCTCCGCCGTTGGGGAGAGGGTTTTCGCGGCCGAGTCCATCATCAAGCGACGCATAAGAAGAGTAAGTGTACTCAAACTTTTATTTTTTGCTGCGTTGTTTTTTGGTTTGTTATAACGAAGGTTTGAGATTCGTTTATATCCTGAAGCTTTGGCAAGTTGAGCGTAGAAAGCTAGCTAGCTAGCGAGGCTAGCATGCTAATTGACTGGTGGTGTTTTAGCTGTCATGCGTTCTCTTGCAGGGGCGGATGGAGTATCTGGTGAAATGGAAGGGCTGGTCTCAGAAGTGAGTAGCACCAACACTGTGTGTCATCGAGCCGAAGGGCTGCGCTGATGTTTGTCTAGTCTGCTAACGCTAATGGTAGGAATGCTACCGAGCTGAATGCTAGCAGTCCAGAACCCGAAGCGATGCGTAACGGGCTTCGGTACTCGGTGCTAAAACGTTAGCTGACGTTATATGGCCAGCAGCGGGGTTAGCATCCTCGCTAATTCGCGGAAACTGAGCGGATGAACTTGCTGGTGCGGTAGATAAAGATTACGCATGGTTCGTTTAAACCGAATGTTCGTGTGCATTAGGCTTAGGTTCGTCGTATTGATGTACGTTTTCGTTACAGGTACAGCACCTGGGAGCCAGAGGAGAATATTCTGGATGAACGTTTGTTCGCTGCTTTCGAGGAGAGGTGAGTGTATTTTTTTTACATAGTATACCAAGCAATATTACATGCAGTTTGATTAACATAATCATTCATTATAGAGAGCGTGAGAGAGAGTTATTTGGGCCGAAAAAAAGAGGACCGAAACCAGAAACCTTCTTATTGAAGGTAAGAAAAAGCAGCTTGTGTTTAAACGTGAAAAATTGTTTAACCACTTGTTCTTAACTTGAGATCCATTCATTTTCTGGCCTTATTTTTTATTAGAAATTATCCCTTTTTTTCGGAGTAATTTCATGGTAAATATTTTTGTAGGTAATGCTTTTATATATGCATGCCTTTACCATATTTGCGATCTAAGCTCTGGGCAGATTTTTGTAAGGTGAGCTACTCAACATAGTTGACTAATTTTATGTATTTATTTATTTTTAATCAGAACCAGTTTGTTTACTTGTTTTTTTGTTTGTTTAAATAATAAACATTAATTGGATAAATTGACCTGATTGTTTTTATAACCACAGGCGAAGGCTAAAGCCAAAGCCAAAAGTGACGAATTCCGAAGAGAAATGTCACGAGAGATTAGAGTTTCATTCCCCGTTGCAGAACCAGTTGTCACGCCCCGAGCTCGGGAAGGGCTAAGAACAGTTGTGCCTACTATCTTCCCTCCAAGCACCGTCAACAGGGGTGAAAGTGTTCGTGTCCGCTCGCCAGAGCCAGAGAGAAGATCTCGACTTTCTGTATCTCCAACGCACAGCTTTATGGACTCGGTTAACACACCAAAAAAGAGGGGACCAAAACCAAAGTTGCGTTTCCCTCTTAGTTCCCCTAGCGGCAGTTGTTCGCCTACCGAACCAGTTAAAAGGAGGGCAGATGAACACTTATCTTTTAGTCAAGCTAAAATTTCCAGGCCTGCTCATCATCCAGGAGAAACATCCAATTGCAACCATATCCAGTTAAACCAGAGGTTTCAAGCAGAACCCGGTAAGCCTCCGAAACAGCTCAGCTCTGGATCAAGTAGCAACGTTGCTTTCGGAGGCGCTCTGCGAAAAACAGCTCATGATATTTTAGGACATGGCACGAAGCATTTCTCAAGTGGCCCGTCTATTTCATACGCCAAGAGGAAACACCTTTCCAAGAACAGTTTATTTCAGCCCGATGACCTGCCCATTGATCGCTTGTCTCCGAAATACCCCATGCCACAGAATCTTGGAGATGAAGATGATGAATCCTGGATGCCTTGCCTAAAGAACATGGAGAAAATTATTGTGACAGATATAACAAGCAACTCATTGACTGTAACGATTAAGGAGAGCACAACAGACCAAGGCTTCTTTAAAGAACAGAGATGACGTGTGTATTTCTCTGTCAGCTGATGTAAATAACTATAAAATATTATGTAACCAGTAACAATCTATGTTTCTATAATTTCTAAACTAACTGTACAGCACGTATCGTACAATCGTACAATCGTGTAAATATGTAACAAAAAAAGAAAACGGCTGCATTATACATTTCCATTCGTATTTTCTATGAAAATGAAATTTATTTTTTTATTTCCCTATGTATCTGTAATGACCAGAGATCAGTTTGTAGCCTATCGGTTTGTTCGTCAACTGTAGTACGAGAACGCGCACTGCATTGACTACGTGCGAAACTGCATACTGGTGTGCACACTAGCCTGGTAATCCCTCTGCGGCACGCGCTGCTGATTAAAGATACTGCTTAGTAAGCTGGTATGGGTTTCACGCGTGCGGACGCTGGGCCTCTTTCAACGCACTGCACCTTTTATCCGGGGGACCAATAAGTTCCCCCTGTATTATCCCATGTGATCTTTCCTGTACTGTGTGAATAGAGTTTGTGCATATTTGAAGGTCTAGCATTGTCGTGTATTAAAGCACAAAGTAAATATGGTTATAAATGCTGACCAACTCATGGAAATTTGCCTTCTTCAAGCTTATTTTATGATTAGATTTAGTAAACCTGAATATGCTTTAACACATCCAAAGTTTTTTCACCTCGTTTTTTTTTTACCTTGACATGTTTTTTTTTCAGTAAGGTTCTGGAAAGAATTTTACGAACGAAATATTTCCATTCGAAAAAAAAAATGCAAAAAAACTTTATTTTTATACAAATATTTAAGTGCTGAGATAAGCTACTAGTCGCTGATGGTCAATGTATTGGTAATCATCAGGCTCACTTTGTGTTTTTTCCCCCGAGTGCTTTAAAACGTCGCCTAAACAGTCAATAAATGAAAATAAATGAATAAAAATTAATTAATACATTCATATACATAATAGTCGCGTTTCTGTCTAAACACGCGTCATGATCGTGTTACAGTTTAATATCCTGTTGGAAAATACTTGGGTATTCCTCATAAGAGCGAGGAAATGAATTTCCCTGAGTTTAAGGAACTTTAAAATGCTTAAAAAGAAATAAAGGGAGTACGCAGCTGCTATTAGAGAAAACGTGTACTGTTTGTGTAAGTTCAGCTCCCGCTGCGTGTTGCTCCCTTTCCATCTACACGCCCAGTTCAAGTGTCGGGTTGGTTGATACGTTCCCGAGAGTTCCTGTTTAAAAAAAAAACGTCGGATTTTCGGTTTCAGGGTTAATAATAAAAGGGTATATATGTATACACCTTTGCCAACCTCATACTGGACTTTCAGATTTTGCTTGAAAATGCAAAATCTTTTTTTAGTTTTTAAATAAAGCAGACCAAAAGTATTACCTGAATATATTTGATTGACCAACTGGTTTTCACAGGCTGAGAAAGAAAATGAAAACAAATTCTGTTTTTATAGCCTAAGGTTTACCAAAAGTGGCTGCTACTCACAGGCCTAATGCAGCTTGAATGAGCTCTGAGACTTCTGAGATGATTTATTTGAGGATCATAAATGTAAATCTAAAATAATTGGGGAAATAAATATTAGTATATTAATAAACACGGGCCTAATGCGGCTTGTGCACTCAGTGAGCCAGTGATACAATTTGTATAGGGAGGTGAGTTGTCATATTTTCTGTCATCAAGTTCTTCTACAATGTTTTGTAAAATGTATTAAGCCGTCTAAGCCGAAAATTTTCTCATAGCACATTTAACCCTTTCGTTGATTTATTTACATACCCTATACTTCTTCGAAAGTCCCGTAATTGGCAATGTTCCCAAATATCTCTCAGATTTCCAATGAATTTTGTCCCATTTCTCCAAATCAAGGCACAGTTGTGTTCCTTCTGTGTTACGTGCGGATGGATTTTTTTATTCTATCCAGAACATTTTTCATTAAATAGTTCATTAATAAACTTTAAAAAACCTTTGTTTGGTTGTTCTAAATGGATTTAGTAAGTTCAATGTATGTTTAACGAAACTTAACGAAACCTCAGGGATTACAGTCAGAAATAAGAGTAGACAACGGTCACTGTAGTACCCTTGATAGTAAGCTGCTACCTTTTTATATTTTTTGCTTGAAAACATGACTTGAATTAATAAATTGATGTATATACTAAAGGTTCAGTATTGGACCTTAAGGATGTAAATTTATTCTGAGATCATTTAAGGTGCACTACACCTTCCCAGTTAAACTCTAAACACTAACGACACCAGACTGGTTCCATTAATGATCACTCCTGCTACAAGGAAAAGCACATTTAGATAGGTTTACCGTTATTAGTGAGTATGTACTGTAGGTCGAAAGCATTTCCCATGCCGCTCTCTGCGGTTTGTTTCCCCCCACACGAGTAAGTGTTTAAGGTTTTCCTTTAAAATTAGTCTTTCAAATTCGACTCAACTTAAACCGCGAAAAGCCCGGGGAAAACCCGCTGATTTTCGTCATTCGGAAATGTTGGTCACGGATTTTTCAGAATCGAATTCCAACCTTAATCCTGATTTAATTCCTATTCCCAGATGAGTTTTCTAAATCGCAGAAATCCACAAGATGTCGCCATGATCTCACTTCAAAAGAATGCCAAAAAATCCTATTGCTGAATTAACTCTTTAATTAACACCTGAAATATTAGGTTAATATTAGAAACTGGGTTATATTCCCCTCAATTCAGTACATATTCAGTGGATAGGCTTAATTTGGAGTTAAATGAATAATAAACTTAAAAGGAGTGTATGTAAAACGTTGCCTACACTTAATCAGACTCGTGAGTCACGTGTCTTGGTAAATTAATAGTGCATTCTAAATTCAGATTCAACTATTCAGCCGTTTTTAGACTCATTATTTAACTATGCAAATGTGTGGCCTGTGTGTAATCTGTCTGTGACTCAGCTGTTAAGGTCGTCTCATATGTCAACTACTTAAACAGTTTTATTACAAAAAAAACCCGAGATCCGAATGCTGACGTGCTAAATGATACTGAATTCTCTCTCTCTCTCTCTCTCTCTCTCTCTCTCTCAGACCACTTAGGCCTATTGTACTTTGTTTTATACACCAAAATCAGACCCAGGACATTTAAAAAATATTTATAAGAATGCATTTGGAAGAATCCAGTCAGTCTGTCTATCTTCCTGTCTGTCGTTACGTCTGTCTGTCTATGTCTGTCTAAAAGATATGCACAGAGCAGTTGTGTGTTAACTTAATAAATGCCAGGGCCTGAGGGTGGAGTCGACCTCTTCACCCTCTCTTAGGGGAGAAAAGCTCTAAAACTCTCCAGCCGCCTCCGTACGGACAGTTGTTCACCACACTGCACCACAACCTGGAGATCTGCAACGTACTGATGCTGTCCAGGACAATGTTCCTCCAGAATTGCCGCTTCGCCGACATTCATTTGGACTGAAATGTCATCGAGAGGAAGCTGGTTACTCCACTGCTTGTACACATGCTGTTTTTTAACGTCATGTACAGCAGACGTGTGCAACTGGAGAGGAAGGTAAGAATCACACGGTTATAACGTTCACATTAATTTTAACGTAGTTTCTATTACATACTGATCATTGTTATTTTTAACTTTCCATTTAAAGTGATAAATTTTAAGGACCAAATTATTAATTATCCGAGAAGACCTGCATTCACACAACGTTAAAACACCCCGTTTTAATTTAGTGCCAGGCTAGACGTCCATTTATCTATCTATCTATCTATCTATCTATCTATCTATCTATCTATCTATCTATCTATCTATCTATCTATCTGTCTG
>JAOVVB010000026.1:17329428-17340527 GCA_028570985.1 Heterobranchus longifilis
ATATTATATTATATTATATTATATTATATTATATTATATTATATTACATTATAAACACTAAAATATAGTTAGGTGGTTTCTTTATATCCCTTCTGGTTTCTTTAAATCCCTTCTTTTATATATCAACCACCAGGATCATAAATTCATGTTGTACATAGATTTTTGTAATTCAAAATGTAATAATATATCATACTATAAGATCTGCTTTCTGAGATTGAAATGAGAGAAATGTTAAATTGCTATTTCTATGGCATCTTTTTTCTTAAATTTTTCTTTTATTCTTTAATAGAGCACCAACTATGACAAGCATATTTTTAACATTCTATTAGAGCCAAATAATTACAATCTTTAAAGAATAAAGAACCCCCCCCCCCCCCAATACACAGTAAAGATATTATGTATGGAACTTTTTAAATGAAAAATGGACATGACCCAGTAGAATCAATTTCAATAATTAGCATTCATGTCAGCTACATCACCCGGCCATACCATTTTATTCTAAACATATTCCATATACCATACCACACAAAATTGCTGTTCACATATTGATTTATTTTTCTGGAACAACACTGATAATAGTTCTGGCTGCAAGATTCACAAGTTCTCCAGTTTTAGTTATAGTGATCAGAGATATGAGGCTGGTGACAGATAATTATTTTGGAGAAGTTGTTATTGTAATTATAAACAACAAAAATGTGATCTTACTTTAATTCCTAAAAGAAATGCAATCCATGGTGTGGTATAAGTGGAATTAAACACTTTGGCATGTGCTCTGAATGGTATATACAGTAATCAACTTCAAGGTGTTGAAGTAGCGTCACTATTCATCACACCTTTTAGTTACTGATTATTGATTTTTTATTATTTATAGCTAGTGATAGTTAATAGTGATAGATATTATTTAAAGTTGTGATTTTTTAATCCAGTAACAGCACACTTATGTTGTTACATTTTGTGTGTTCCAATGTAACATTTTATTCTATTCTGTTCTATTTTCATTCTGCTAATATATTCATCATGAACCTGCCACTAATTAGACCTAGTGTGCTCTTTCTCAAGGTGATAAAGGCACTCAACAGCACCACCATTGTGAGAAGGCAGGTCATGGCAATCTCTGCTCCACAAGCTGCTCAACAGACTGGACAAGCTGATGAAAGCTGCACCATGAACTCATAATTTTCTTTTATCAGAAAGCAAAAAATGGAACCAAGCAAGAAGGCAAATTAATGGACGAGTTTAGTTTAGTTTCTATGCCTTACTCTGGCTGTCCTGGTAGGTGGTGCTGTCACCTGCCTTATTGCACTGAGTACAAAGTTCTACTGGCACCAAACACAGATGGTTATGATCTCAAGTTTAAACAAGAAATCTGCAGTTTTATAGTTTCTGTTTTACCAGTACCACCACAAATGATAAACTAAAGCGGAATTATTGAACAGAAGGCTTTTCTAAAAAAAAAAAAAAAGAAATCTTAAATTTCAAGCTTTTTTCCCCTCCATTTATATTTAGGGATTTGGCAGACACTCTTATCCAGAAGTTTCCATCATTGGACAGATACTTACATTGGGTTATTATATTAATAACTAAGTGCCATCAGTCAAACACAATTGGGAAAGGGATTTTTGATGATTGTAATTTTTTTCATTGTTATAATTGTAATAATTTTTTCAAAAGGTGCATATAAAAACACTCACACATAAAGTTAAAGTCACATTTTTTAAAATGTTCTACATTTTTTTTTCTCTTGATACTGGCACAGACGCAGTTACCAAATGTGGTACCTCACCCGATTAAGGATGAAAATCTTGTAAAAGTGAGTTCCATGTGTATCAATGCATTTCATATATAACAGTTAAATATTTTTTTAAAGTCAATGATTTCTAGAGCTTTTAGAAATTATTTTCTAGAGACAGTTTTCATATTATTTGAACAGTCAAACCTTGTGCTTGACATTGAAATCTCACCTCTACAACTCACTCTGCTTCCCAGATGACCCCCTGGTGACATTTGTGGTTTCGAAACATCTTGCTCGGGAGCTGAAAATTTGCAGCAATGACCACCAAACGTGGTTTTATCATGTCAAATAGACTGTTCAAACTTGTTTTCAGATTAAAGTTCAGCTGCCATTTAAAAAAAAAAAATTATGATCATTACTTTCACACTTAATCTATGTTACTGCCTGTCCAGGAGGCTCTTGGTAACTTTTTATCACTGACACTGTTCCTAACAGCAGTAAAAATAAAATGTGTTTGGTTTCAAATTTCTTATGTTGTTCATTTATTCCAAATAGAACGATCCTTTCTACTGGAGGAGCTAAATGTGGTTGTGAATCTTATGTCTCCAAGTCAATTGAGGAATTCCTTTTATTGAAAATTATTTTTATTGAAATATATGCTATAATTTCCCATATTACTGTTTTTTCATAATGCAGACAATATTGATTTGAAAACTAAAGTTATACTTTTTAATAAATGACACAACAGAAATATATGTATTATAAGGAAAGCTTATAATATTTAAATTTTTATGTTATGGATATTGGTTTTAAATATTTTTAGTATTAGTTCTAAAATTATACTTCTAAGGAAAAGACATATGTTTTTTTTTTTTTTTACCTATTACATGAAATAACCACAAACTTATACCACAATATTGTGTTTGTGGTTTGACAGTTTACTGTCAATGATAGTGTTGGGTGGTGTTTTTGTAGTGAATAATGACACAAAACCCATGTACACAAAACCCATTTTTAATTACAATGATTGTTGACAATAAAAAAAAACATGAAAAGCAATACGAAAACTCATTTTACTTAGGTTATAATGCATCATCGTTTCCCTAACAGTTTCAGTTTCACTTAAATTTTTGAAACAGTGTCTAAACTCAGTACAGTACAGAGATTCACTGTATAATATCTATTTCTGCATCAAGCGGCTGCATGTACATCATGGTCCCATAAAGTAATAATAGGGATCAGAATTTCTGTTTGTACAAGAAATAGAGCAGACATAAACAAGTGTACCATGTGCAACAGTTTACCATAAACAACTAAACATAATTTTCCTAAATATTAAAGTGCATCATGGCAGTGCCAGGAAAAAAGTGCAGGAAAACTAGCGATTTTATGGAAAGCCAAAACTGTGGGACTAAAATTTCAGATTTTTGATTTTTGAAAATTGATATAATTTTTTACATATCATAATTGCTTACAAAATTTAGCCAATGTTTGTGACTAGTCCAGGACCCTTAAATAATTTAAAGAAAGGTAAAAAAAAAAAAAAAGGTAAAGGTCACATACACCAAAAGTGACCACAAGATTCAAGAACAAGTTTATTCAAGGTTAATGTCTATTTTTTCCCCATCTAAATATCCAGGACACTGTACCATGTGCTGATGAGCAAATCTGATACTTAGGAACAGGTTAATTTCTGCACCTGCTTTGCTGGTTTATCAGATTTTTAAAGAAATCATAACGTTTCCTCAGAATTATGGAGTCTGTGATTCTTCAGCAAGAAGTGTACTGAACATATTTCTAGTACATTTGTCACTATTATGCAGTAGCAAACATTTAATGAACGAGTAATCATTTAAATGATTTTTAAATTTTAATGGTCATTTCTTTGTACTATTGACATATTTTACAGACATGTTTTGTTTTGACTTTTTTCCAGCTTTTTCAAGTTACTTCAGAATTACTCTAATCTTCTCATCACCCAGCATCAACCTGAAAAAAACAACAACCACAAAGTCATATGTGACATAAACAAACAACAAATCTAGAATATATAAATATATTTGTAATATCATTAAAGTTATAATCTTCACTGTTTACTATTGTGATTCCTGTTAATAGCTTACCTAATGAGAGTAGCAGTGAGCAGTGCACCAGCCATCGGCCCGACCCAGTAAATCCAGTGATATTTCCAGTAACTTGCCACTGCTGCTGGTCCAAAAGCACGAGCTGGGTTCATGCATGCTCCAGAAACTGCACCTCTAAATTACAGAAATGTGGACATTTGCTACAGATCATTAAAGATACAGCAAATACAGTAGTATGTCACATCTTCAAAATTATATGCGTTTTCATATTTGCACTTTTACTAGAGGGGGTTTCAGGGAATTGTTTTCCATATCGTCTACTCCAGGTTATGTTGCTTAATGTTAAAATATTTTACACAGTTGAAAAGAGACATATTAGACTCTTTTCAACTGTATAGACAAAACAATTGAAAAAGTTTTATTTTTGTATAGATTTGTTTTGTATAGTGGAGAGCAGGTTGTAAACTAAGGTGAGAAATATTTGAAGCAATACAGACAATATAAGTACATTCTCTTTGTATTGTCCAAAATGAAAAAAAAGAAGAAGAAATACAAGAGATACAAGCTGGGCAGGATGAGAACACAATCACCGCTTTGACTGTGTAAAGGCTGTATGAGTGGGAGTATTTATTCAGGTGGCAGTGGGGTGCTCATTCCCACATCGTAAGAAAGCTCAGCCCCCTCACATTTGCCTGAGGTTGAGATGTGAAATATTAGAAGGACGCAACACAGCTTCACACTGCTTTATAGAGAAATGCTTTCATTTCAAAACTATAAAATGCAATTGTTCGGTCAGGGATATTCAGAAAACAAAATGTGGCTAATTTGCTAATTTAAAGGCTTTGTTGAATCATACATCTTTTTCCAGGAAAAAGAAAAGAAATATTATGTAACTAAAAAGCGCATGGCTGTATATGGCCATAGTAAAAAAAAATTTTTCTATCATGTGGTTAAGGACTTGGATACTTTCAGCTGTAAGCATTAGTTCTGGCTGACATGTAGCTAGTGCAGCTGCTGCATCTCCAGATGTTGAAATGTGCCTCTGCACACTTGACAAGTTATTTAAAAATAAAGTGTATTTGGGACAACCAATGTGTAGAACAGTGAAATCTGTAAAGCTGGCCTACTTGATTGCTGAAAACATCTGAAGTATACTTATGTTCAATTTAAGCACATATTGTATATAGATAAAATCCATTCATACTGTATATCTTGAGTAAGTTCTTTATGATGATCAGGATCATCATCACATTGAACATTCAGAGTAATGTGGAAATAGACTCTGGATGGGATGCCAGTCCTTTACAGGGCACTATAAAGACACTCATTTATATCTGGGGGGCCATTTATTATAGTCAATCCACCTACATGTATGTTTTTGGAAAGTGGGAAGAAAACAGTGGAAAACACGTATGGACATGCAAGGATCATGCAAAGTAGCAACAGATTACACAGTAAACTGATTGCAGGATTGAACCAGAGACATCCAGTAGGAAACATATTAACAAAGAAATAAAAGAAAGGCTCACACAACACATCTTCATATATATATATATAGCAAGTGAATATAGCAATGTTCACATAAATAAGAATGGCATTATTGCTCCTGCTACTGCTTATAGGCATGTTGATATTTTTCTATACATCATTCCATCATAGGGTTTTTTTTAATTTTATTTCATTTAAGGTTTGGCATGTTTTAAGATATAAGAAAGATACAGTAAGCCACAATCATACAATATCAGACTCTAAAACAAAAATATATTTATATAGTCATACAAACACACCGCAGCTCCCTTTCCATCTCTTGTAAATACTGACAAGAACATCAGATTAACATCGATTTTTACAATGCTCCATCATGTTTTACACGATGACTCACATATCCTGATCATCAAGGACACCCTTTTAAATCAGTGCATGATTAGATCATGTCTACTCTCTGTCAAACTCAATATACACACTTGCTGGATGTTATGTCAGTGCTTGATCCTGACAAACGTATAATGCCCTTCTTCCTCCAGTAACCCTCCTCTTCTGCTTGAAGCTTCCTGCACTTGTGACGCACTTTATAATTTCTTAAAAACAGGCACTCATTCATACTTTAGTGGATAATTACACCTGGATACCGTAGGTTTGTACCTAAGAACTGGTGTTGTAATTTGTTCGACAAGCCGGTGCTCATCCAATCATACATCTTCATGATATGATCATACTCGAGGTACTTTCTACAAACACTTGAATTGAATTTATAGTAAGCAGCTGTAAAACAGTACTGATACATAATCACATTCAGAAGGGGAAACAATTTTCCTTTTGAGTCTGGTTCCTTTTTAGGTTTCTCCATCATGTCATATCAAGGAGTTTTTCCTTGCCTCATTACAGATTTTACATTTACAGCATTTGGCAGACACCATAAATCAATAGCAACTTACATTTATAGCATTTAAAGGCTGTCTTTAAAAGGTGCAGTAACTATGTCTTAATTGCTTACTTGCTTTGAGGGGGTGTGTTGATGAGGTGAGACACAATAAGAAATAAGAAAGAGTCGCAATTCAATCAAGTCTAATGGCTCCAGCAGCTTTTTCTTGACTGGAGGGAGCTGTTTAGTCATTTGTCAGTGTCCAAATAGTCTTTATTACTCCCTTCATTACTTTACACAAATGTATGGTTCTGGGGTTTGCATAGTTATTTAAAAATTACCCCTGATGCACTTATACTAGGACAATTCAGAAGATGGTTAGATGTATTTTTGATGCATTTTCGGTCATGCAGTACAAGTGTAAATACTTAATTCAGCAGCAACAACAATAACACCATAGACGACATGCTCTAAAAGTGTTAAAAATTTAAATAAGGACTTTTGGGATGAAACAACTACATAAAAAATGTAAAATTGGTAGAATTTTAAATGTGGTTTAGTATAAAATACAGATATAAGATGCATAAAATGGTATTCAGGCAGAAATGGGGACTATGTTTTAGGGTGATACATAGAGCAACAACCAAAGATATCCAGCATTCCAGACCTTTTTTAATAGTCAGTTCATAACTGACATGCCATATATGCAAAGCAGCCCTAAAATCCCCATAAATTATTCTTTGGCTAAAGAAAGACATTTGCAGCAGATGTGGCAGATGTTCAGCATGCTAGAGAAACATTTTCTTATTGCTGTAAAATTACAGTTTGAAACAAAATTACTGTAGAACCACAAAAACCCACATAAGAAGGATTCAAGCTGAGGATAAGTTGGGGTACATTAGTAGTAAATTACTATGTACGTTTTGGCCAAAGACACGAAACCTTAGAATGGTTTAATCTGCTGTATAATACGTCATAGCATCCATTCATTCTTTCATCGTTGTGTTCTGCGTCACATTTTCCAACCACAAAGAAAAAAAAACCATGCCTGAGCTATCAACAAGCGTGTAGGTCAGAGCAGCTATCAGAGCTGCCAAGAGGAAAAGACACAAAAACAAATATCAGACAAGGTGAGTCCTGACTCTGAGTACAGCTCACTTTTAATTCCCTGGCTTAAAATGTCATTTTTGCATGTATATTTAATGTAAAAAATAAGAGAATATTAGGTCAGGTTAGAAAGCCTTAAATAGTCAAATAATAAAATACATGCAATACAGAGGTGTAGCTGGAGGTGTGTTATGGTAAAATGTTCTATACAGGTAAAATCAAGGTGCCACACTGACAGTGCAGAAGAGGACTGCATTTGCACATAACTCTGAAATGTGACAAACATCTGTTTTTGATGTCACCTCAAAAGTTTATTATTGATAATAGTCCAGTGTGTGTGTGTTATCATGTCATACTCACCCTGCTAAGATATCAGCCGCAACTGTCAGTCCAATACAGAATGGAGCCAATAGGGTACGTGTCTTCCCATTCACCGCCCCCATACACACTGACATTGTCAGGAACAGTGTCATCACCATCTCAGCAATTACAGCAGACTCAATCTGTGCTCGCTCTTGGACTGTGTTAAACGCACCCCCAGATGCATTGTAATAATTATGTGGTAATGAGATACTCTAAGAAGAAAACAGAAGATAATATTATAGATATAATAATATGTGCACACACACACACACACACAAGTATGCATGTTTGCATTATACGAATATGCATTATGTTATTTCTTTATGAAATTTGCGCACCTCCTCATAGTTTCCTCTATACCTGATAACATGAGGCAGTGCGCGTGTATGAAATGAACAAATACAGATAAGCAGAGTTGTTCTAAGATACGTACAGTGCAGTCAGATAGACTGGATTTTCAACAAGATTTCAACATTCAAGTTCAGTGAGGATTGTTTGACTTACTTTAGCCAGACCTGCTCCAATTAATCCACCACACAGTTGCGCCAGGATATACGGTATCAGTAAGATGACATTAAGACCCCCAATCAGATAAGCGGAGACAGAGACGGCAGGGTTGAAGTGACCGCCACTAAAGAAAGAACTTTGGGTCAGTGCCACATGTAGGAGAATTTCTGATGTCATTTTAAATGTTCAGGTCTAGCAGGTTAACAGTATATTATGTGTTTACTGTCAATACATGAAACGTATTTGCTAGCTTTATAACTACTTTTGTGCAGAAACAGGACCAAACAAATAAATAAACCTAAAAGAAATGTAATATTGTAAATTCTAATAGAAATTCATCACTTCTTCTGCCAACACCTCATCCAGAAAAAAAAGTCAAATAATTGCACCGACGTGAATACCTGATCTCTCCGAACAGTGCTATGACGATGCTCAATGCTAGGCCATGTGCCAAAGCTGGCTGCAGACTCCCAGTGTCCTGTGGATTCTCTATGACGGCCATGCAGCCAGTGAAGATAAAAAGCGTTGAGCCCACCAGTTCAGCCACACAGGGTTGGATGTAGGGCTGAAACACCTTGACCAAGCGGTGGATTACGGTCTTGTTCTCCACCTCTTCTACATCAAACACACTAATTGAGTTACACGTTTCTGTGTCTGTGCTGGTTTTTGAATGGCGTGTGCTCATGGTTGCTGTTGATGGATGGAGCTAGAAGTAATGATAAGTTGGGAAACACTGGTTTGATAAGCATGTCAGAAAGGAGGAGGAGAGAAGAAAGGAAGGACGTACAGTATAAGGGGGGATGTGGTAGAATTTTCCAGCACTGACTTTTATATTAATTGGTTTGTACATAAACTTATATAGAGTTTTACTAGGTTAACAGCTGTGAAAATGTCATATGGATAAACAAAAACTAATCACATTACATATGAATATAATATAGCTTTCACTTTGAAAAAAGTAAAAAAAAAAAAAAAATGTAATTATATTATTATATGTTAAGTATTATATGTTAAGTCTGTCTTTTTAGGATAAAAGCCAAACAGCAAAATGATTCAGCTATAAAAAAAAATTGTGAGAATCAGTACTAACAAACTAAAACTGAGTTCCACTCGAGTCAGAGTTAATGCCTGAAATGCAGTTAAAAAACTCTAGTACTCCATGAGAGAAATTAATTTGTAGACAAAATAGTTTTTCTTATTATATTATTACATTTATCAATAAATATAAATAGCTTTATATGATATTACTGATTATTGAGAGGTGCGTGCACTAGTGAGAGACACTTATTTTAATCATTAGAACTCCATCCATCCATATTCTATACTGTTTATCCTGTGTAGATGAAGTTGCCCTGGAGCTTATCTCAGGAAAACTAGGGCACCAGGTAGGGGTACACCCGGAATGAAGTGCCAACCCATCGCAGAACACAAGCAGACACACTGACACAACCAATTACATACTACAGGCAATTTAAAAATGCCAATCAACCCATACTGTATGTGTTTGCACTGTGGGAGGAAGCTGAAGTACCCAGAGGAAACCCACCAAACATGGGGAGAACGTGCAAACCCCACACAATCAAATGAGGCGAGATTCAAAACCCCAACCCTGGCCACATGAGGCGGCAGTGCTAACCACTAATACACTGTACCCATCTAAAGCTCAGATAAAATTACTTACAAAATGTAACACTTATCTTACACTGATATGTCATTTGTTGCACTGTTGATTCATTTCATGTATTAACCACGAATAAACAAACTATTGAATGTGTTGTTAGTTTTTTTTTATTGGTCGTGTTTTTGGGAATATTTGCTTTCTTTTTGCAAGGTAGTTACAGAATAAATAATAGAAGATGTGGCTCTGTAGAAACTATTTGCATGTTAAATTTGCAGTGTAGTGTTAGCTTTACTCAGTTTTCCAATTGAAAAATATCTTTGAATTGCATTTTTCTTTCCACTGTTTGAAAAGGCACAGAACGCTTTTATGGCACAGATTAGATTATTACAGAAATTTACAGAGCAAATTTGCACGCTTCAGTCTTTCCCTGGGTCAAAGAACTGTTTGACAGAGATATACTGTATTCTCTTTATAAATTTTCTCAGGCTTTCTCAGACATACAGCATGCCTATAATCAGTCACCGAGTATAGTGTGGCATTCAGTATGCACAATACTGCTATTATAGAATAGCAAAATATTATTATGTTTCTATGGGATTTACTAATATTAACAATATGTGTAAATACTGTATTTTATTTTATTATAACAAGCATAATACTGGGGACAGGGGTAGCCCAGTGTTGCTGATTGAGGGTTTCTGGTTCAAGCCCAGCAGCGCTGAGCTGCCACTGTTGTGGCCTAGAGCAAGGTCCTTCACATTTAACTTTCTGATACAATTGAGCTGGTAACCTAACCCTGTACAAAAAGTGCCAGAGAAACAATATCTCCAGGAGTATAAATAAATAAATAAATAAATAAAACCAATGCAACCACAGGGGGGCACAATCCAGTGTCTTCTTGTCCCAAGTCTGGATAAATGCCAGTCCCAAGTCTGGATAAATGCAGAGGGTTGCGGCAGGAAGGGCATCCGACGTAAAACATTTGGCAAATCAAATGATGCGAATCACTAAGAGGACTTCGATACCGGATCGGTCGTGGCCCGGGTTAACAATGACCACCACCAGTACTGGTGACCTACAGAGTGCTGGTGGAAATTGGGCTACTGTTGGTCGAAAAAGGAGAGGAAGAACACGTGTTCGTAGGCAGAAAGAGAAGAGAAAAGGCAAGAGTTTAGGAGTGACAGTATGGACTTTGAATGTTGGGACAATGACAGGGAAGGCAAGAGAGTTGGTTGACATGATACATAGAAGGAAGGTGGATATACTGTGTGTCCAGGAGACCAGGTGGAAAGGTAGCAAGGCCAGAAGCTTAGGAGCAGGGTT
>JAOVVB010000026.1:17340627-17369457 GCA_028570985.1 Heterobranchus longifilis
CCATAAATCTCCTCTTTGGTCTTCCTCTAGACCTCCTGCCTGGCAGTTCCAACCTCAGCATCCTTCTACCGATATATATTCACCATCTCTCCTCTGAACATGTCCAAACCACCTCTATCTGGCCTCTCTGACTTTATCTCCAAGAAAGTAACTCAGTACCAATCTTTAAAATTGTGGTTAGCAGAAAAGCATGGCAGAACGCACAAAACGATAAACTTTGAGGCTAGAAGCCTGTGTCAGCTTTCACTTTTTCAGGTAAGAACAGAAAGCTGAGGCAGCAATGAGCACAAACTCAGCAAAACACGACAATACCCTGGCCGGTTGAGGCATGATTTCTGTTGAGGCACACAGATTGTAATGTCAGTTAGTTCATTCTTACAGCATGATATTGTATATTAGTGTACTATACATTCAAAAGTTTAGACACAAGTTTGGATTAATTTTCTGTAACAATACTGGTGATTTCAAAACTGTGAAATAATACACATGGCAATTAGGTAACAACAACAACAACAGCAACAGTCGTAAGTAGCAGATACATCTCGATATCAACTGTTCAAAGGAGATTGTGGTGTATTTTTATATGCCTTCAGCATTGTTTTACAGTATGGAGAAAAATAAAAATTCAGAAATGCCATGGAATTAGAAGGTGTGTCCGAAATTCTGACCGGTATTTTATGTCTCCTATTGCAGATACAATGAATAAAGATTTCTAGCTAGATAAATCTCGTTATTGCCCCCTAAACTGATTTTTGTTTGTAATATATAAATAATTACTAATATTATTATCAGATGTGCGGTCTGGCGCAGCGTGCTAGAAAAAAGCATTAACAAAAACTATGATGGAAGGCGATTAATTAGATCTTTCCATAAAAATCTTGGCATCCTTACTGAAAAAAGTTAACTGATGCTGAATTTCTACATGTCTTACATGAGATAAGTTTATCATACTGTAAATTTTGTTTTACCGAAAAGAACTCAAACCACACTATGTTTACTTTGCCTGAAAGTGAGAGAGCCCATGCTAGTTGAGAGGATGAGATGAGGGGAAGGGGCGGGGCTTCCAGGCATTGTCAGTTAATACCAGTGGGTTCAACATGCCCTCTGATTCATATGTTGATTGTTTCATCTGTCGAATCGTATTGCTGAGAAAAGCACTTTTGTCTATTGCTAAGTGTTATCTTGTACTACTCATTTCAAAATACAGGTCTGAAATTCTAATATAATTGGGGGCAGTGTAAACTCATTTAGGAAAGACTAAATTATGATGTCACACAACTCTTCTGCTGTATTGGACAATGGTGAATGTTTAGATTGGAAGCTGGTTCTGCAACATGCTTGTTTAAGTGTTTAGGACCAGACAATGGGACTCGGGTTGCTTGAATCAGCATTTCCTTTCAGTGAGGATGCTGTTACATTTGTATGTCGTTTTTCCTTTTTCCGTCATACCGGTCTTTCATTTACAGCCCATGCAGTGAACGTGCACTAGATCTCGTAGCTTGACTATTAGGTGATTTCTCTGTCTTTCAAAAAATAGTTTTGCACAGCATGTGAGATGAAAGCAGAACTTCCTATAAAACCATGACAATTTCAATTTCAGTTCCAGTAGTGCTTTCTGAAATTGCATGTTTGCTTACTGGCAAGAGGATTTTTTTTTTCTATGTGTGTAAACAAGCCGGCTTACCCGTGCAGTTCTCATGCCAGCTATATTCATGTGAAAACAAGCTTTTCAACAAGCCACTTATTAAAGGCAGAAAAAGAACATGTACCAGAGCTAATACTGTGAGCGTAATTCTTTGGCAACCCTGTGCATTAGACGCCCGCTCTATGAGCACACCTCACAGGCAGGAAGACCTGCAGCCAATTTAGGTTCTCAGTGAGTACAGAAAAAAGGAAGACTTAAGCTGTCATCATTTGTCTGGGTGCAGGATGAATTTTTACAGCTACATGATGTTCTCTGGCGTACCAGATAAATCTAGCTAGATTGGAGCAGCTGTAGGCCGGAGGCTTTGAGAAACGCTGGGTTGTCCATCAAAATGAGAAGCATTAGACGTGCAAACATCCTGCAAAGCCTGCATACTGTATTTATAGGCTAGAGAGAGGTGAAGTGAAAATGAAGCAGCAGTCAGGCTCAACTATAAGACTGTCAGCAATAGTTCTGCATTTGCTCTTGCAGAGTCTAATGTATTATTGTAAACACATTTTGTATTTAAAGTTGGGGTGAAGTAATCTTTACTGTAAGCCTATGAAGGCTGTAGTATTTCACACAGCCATGTTTGAAGATTTTTTATTATTATTTATTTTTTTAATGCTCAGCACTATGGACAGCATTTTTTTTTTTTAGAGTATATTATTTGAAAAGTATTCTATTCTTATTTTAGTATACAATGAGAGTTAGAGTAGATCTTTTGGTATTTGTCAGTATTATAAAAAAAAACGTGTAACCAGATTAGTATTAATCAATCAGTGTGTCGTACTTTATTTATCTCTCTTTATCTGTCATGGGCATAAAAAGTGACCATGATTAGTGCAACTAATTATTTAACTAAACCCATTATTTATAAAGTTAATTAGTTTATTTTAAATTAAGTGCATTAGCTAGCTATGTTTGTTGCACTTGCTCGAGCACTTTACATAAATTCTAATCATGCTTTTTTTCATTTGAATGGCTTCTGATATTTTCTGCTTACAGATTTTTTTTTTTTTTTTATATTGTTAGCTTGTATAAAATGTAGAATAACATATTGTGATGGAATCTTGCTGAATATGCACAGACATTACAGTAATAAAAATGATTCTGATCATTAAGCAAGCTTTTTTTTGTTCACAGATCGAGCGCCGCATGGAGAATGTGCGGTTTGTCTCACATAATGTGCACAAAAAGATGGTGTCATGTCTGCAGGGCCATGTTGGAACCGATGTGGAAAAGAGACACGTAAGAGCGATTGTTTTTGGTTTTACATCTCTAGTTTACACACACTTCACATTGTGACATGGTGAATATTTGTCCCCCTTTAGAAAAAGCTGCCTCTGATGGGCCTCTCTCAGGCCATGGTGGATGGAGGGGGTCAGTTAGGGGAAGAGTGCATGATTGGGTGAGTTCAACCGCATTATGATTTCATGCATGGTTCAGGGAAGTGCATGTTATTCAAGAGAATGCATATTAAGAAGCTCACATTAAGGGGTTTCTTTACATTATTTTTATTCACTGTAGGACCATGTGAGTAGTACTGATGGAGCTTTCATAGCTTACATGACAGGAAGAAAAACAAAAGTGCATGGCAGTATTTCTTTCTAAAACTGGAGATCTTGCTTTTAGATATGTGACAGTGTTGCATGTAGGAGTACATTATAGTGGAAAACAAATTTTGCTTATAGCTGAAATTACTTATAACTATTCAGGTCATTTAGAAACATGGCACAAACAGTACTAAATATTATGACGCTAACTCAAAATAAGAAAGTTGTAATCAATGTAATTAATTGTGGGTCTAAAGCCAAACTGAATATTAAACTATTATCTTAGCAAATAAAAAAATTCTAATGCAGATTTTTTTCTTTAATAAAGAATATTTTTCATTTTAATCAATTCAAGATTAAGCCTATTTCCAGATACACTACTGTGCAAAAACCTCCCTCATGTCTTCATATTTTGCTTCTAAAGAGTCACTCATTCTTTTAGTTTTTTATGTAATTTTAAATAATAGTTCTCCAGGCTGCCTGAAGGCCTTTTTGGCTCTCAGTCTCAGTACCTGGCCAGTTTCACAGGATCTTTTGTTTGTTAAGCCACACAGTGACCTATGAATAATTTAAGCCTTAAAAAATCCAACTTTAGGCATGAATAAGTAAGAAGCATCACCCGGGAATCGAACTCGCGATCGCTAGCACTTTACCACTGCGCCATTTGGAGGCCAAATTTGTTTCCAGATTAAATTTGAACTGTAAATAATCTTCATCTTCATGTACCAAAATATCATAGTTCACAGTGAATCTTGCAATTAAGTGCACCACTGCAAAATGTTAAGAAAAAAATGCTATTAAATTATTGTTTTTACTTAGCAAGCCAATGATCATGACTTAAATACAGTGATGTCTATACATGTGCATGTCTTTCGTCATCAGCCAAATACATTTCCTGTTTAAAGTAGATTATTAAATCCGGCGCATAACTGTTCATATCATCACTTTCACTCCCCATTTGGACTTTAGCGCATACCACTGTCAGTTTGGGTATTTTACACGCCCTCATCTCGGACTGCTGCAGATGTTTGCTCTAATGAGCAGGAAGAATAAGCATACAATCACCTGTCAGTACATCTTTTTTTTTTTTGAGTAGTCCATTTTTTAGAGTAGTGTAATAAAAAGCTTGTATTCTCCAGGTTTCATTGACATTGTTTTAAGTACAGTATCTGTGACTGGTTTGTGTATTTATGTATATGCCTGTGCTGATGTAGGAAGATGATGGAAGCTTGTGGAGAAGCTGAAAGTAAGCTTGCCTTTGAGCAAAGCCAGCATGAAGTCCAGCTTGAAAGGGACATCCTGGACCCACTCAACCAGCTAGCAGAGGTGAGCCTGAACAAATAACATTTTATGAGGATTAAATTATACCTGACTTGTGCCATATAGCCTAACACAGTTTTGTGCTTTGAAATGCAGTAAAATAATTTGCATATTACTAACTGACAGTGAAATGTAACTAATGACTTAACAGGCTTTTTTGTTCAGTGCTCCTGTTGGTGTTTCTCAAATATTGGTGAAATAAATCAGTGCTGGAAGTCACCACAATTTGAGTCAATGAAATATATTATGTTCAGCATGAGTCAGTTTATTATTTAGTCATGAGTTGAATCAGCTGAGGCAAATAAGCAAAATCTTATGTGTTCCTGAATTTTTTGTGGAATAGGAATAAGTGCAGTGTCGGTCTATAGCAATCATTTCTAAGCCTGGGTGTTCATTATCACAGATAAATAAAATATCAGTCACAACCTCATTTTAGAGAACTGATCAATTTGGTAGTACATTTATTGTAAGCATTTGCATCCATCTCCCACTTTCAGTCACACTTTTGCTATGTGTAATGGGAAAAACACATACACACACAAAAAGAGAGAAGACACAGTTCCTTAAGTATGCAGGCACACAAGACTATGATACCATTTCCAAAGTGTTTCAATAAAAATTAAAAAGACAGCTTAAATTTTCGTGTGCACTATACTGGAAGAAAAAAATCAATTGAACTGAAATAATATGTAAACTTACAACTTCTTATATTAAGTCCACATGGTTATATTACTTTCTGTCAACAGGTTGACATCCCCAATATCATGAAGCAGAGAAAGCAGCTGGCTAGGCTTGTCCTGGATTATGATTCCGCAAGAGCGAGGTGAGCAACACAACCCTGACACTGTAGATTTTTAAATGCAGCACATAGTGTACAAAAGAGTTCATCAGCAAAGATTTAGCATTTCAAATCCTTTAATATTTGGATGTAAAATAGACAAATCTAGCTGCAGGAGAAATATCTATATCTAAAATATATCAAAATTATATGTGTGCTCTATTTCTTTCCATATTGATCTCACATCCTTTTTGTATATATGTGTATATGAAAACACTGAAATATGAAAACAACATGTGTTTCAATTCATGCAGCTTATATCCTCATTACAGTTTCTAGTAATTTATAACATTTTGCATAGATTAGTAAAGAATGATTCTAGGATTATAAATGGTAATTATAATTTGGTAATTGATTGAGACTATGCATTGTATATATGGGACAGTTATTTGGATTTAAATACAAATTGTGATTATATTAAACACTTTTTTTTTTAAACAAAATCCTTTCACATGTTTCTTCTGTGTCTGATTCAGATATCAGCAGGCGAATAAAGCAATTCTCACAGCCACAAACAACCAGGCAATGACTGCCAAAGCTGACTTGTGTAAAGAGGAGATGGATGAAGCCCACAACAAAGTAGAGATCTGTAAGGTATGGTTATAGGTTATGCATTCATCTAAGGGAGGAGTTCCTTATCTCCTGTTGACATTGAGCTCGGGCAGGGGAGGAGCTCAGGAGACTTGCAGAGACACATTCCTTGGATGTCTTGGGGGGGGAAAAAACACAAATATGGATACTGCAGTGAAAAGCATTGACTATTTTAGATCACACATGCACTAATAAAGATCTCACGGTGCAACTTGCTCCATGTCTGTGAACACGTCTCGTGAATAAGCATACCTCCATATGTTTTCTCCAGGATCAGCTGGCTGCTGACATGTACAACTTCTCTTCAAAGGAGGGAGAGTATGCACAATATTACGTCATGGTGAGTTCTCCCTCTGCTGTCCTGTGACGCATCAGTGTAATATTCTGTCTACATAAATGCATTTCTGAAATGTTTTCCATCATGACTATTAGTTCCAGTAATCTATCTCTTTGCCCTTTCCTGTTATGTTTTGTTTTTATGGAACCTCTAATTAAGAAGGTCATGTAAGGAAGCTTTTGTGTCTGTGTTAGTTGTTAGAAGCCCAAGCTGAATACCATAGAAAGTCTCTGGCTTCCATTGAAGGCGTCCTGCCCTCCATCAGATCCCAGCAAGGTATGACTTCATGTTTAATATTGAAATTGCCTACTACCTTTCCATTTTGTAAAATAAAATAAAAATGAAAAATTAAATATGGGTCTGGATGGGATAAGAGTTACAGTCATATGTGTGTTAATGACGGTTAATATTACGATTGGCTCCCACTGATTGATTTCCATCTAACTGAATGTTTACCGACATGTAAAAATGACAGATGATGGATTCGAACGGGACTAAAATCCCAGAGTTACTCTGGTGATAATCGCATTACAGCACCTCCACATGTAAAGCTAGTCCAATCTAAATAGGATACAAGACCCCACCTAGTAACAGGAACAGATTATGTTTTGACTGCCTACTGTAAAAACAGTAGATAATGGTTCTATCACATTTTTCTGCTTTTTTTAATGTGTAGGCTGGACACTGACTGCTTTTATCATTGTATTTATTATTTGAGTCACGGTTTAGAATGGATTGTCCAGAATCAGTGTTGTTAAGCCTAGTGAATATTAACAGTTCTGCCTATAAGCCGGCTGCCTATTATAATTGTTTTGATTTTGACAGCTTATATTTTTCTCTTGCTCACTCTCTCTCTCTCTCTCTCTCTCTCTCTCTCTCTCTCTCTCCCCCCCTCCCTGTTTCATTCTCCCTCCCTACAGAGACATGGATGGAGAAGCCAGCATTTGGTACAGCACTTGAGGAGCATCTTAAGCGAAGTAACAGGGAAATTGCTTTGCCTATAGAGGCCTGTGTGATGATGCTGTTGGAAACAGGCATGAAAGAGGAGGTAATGAGCCAAGAACCTAAAAAGCAGCTGTAGTCTTTAAAATTGTAGTACTGAATTCAAGATCCATATGACGATGTGGTTTACCGGCCTGTAAACCATGTAATCTTACTCTAGTTGTGCTCTAGAGGCTCTCTAAAAGTTCCCTGTTGTGGTTTAACTGTAGTCTTGAGGCTTTGGTAAGATTTGTATCCAATTGCCCCAGAAGAAAAGCTGTTCAAGATGACTGACCCAATAGTTTAGTGGTGTTCAGGAATACATAGCATGTAAAATGTTTAAGCTTTTATGACATCTTTTAAAAATTTTATATGGTTTAAAGGTTACATTTTTTATTTAACCTTTATTTAACCAGGTAATGAACCCGTTGAGATTAATCTCTTTTTAAGGGTGATACAAAAACACAAACAAACAAGCAAACAATCAAATGAATAAATGGGTAAAACAAAAATTAATTAAAATAAAAATCCTGTTTAACGCAAGAAAGATGATACTAGGGCAAAATTTTGAATATGTGCATTTAAGTATATATTAGGTGATAATTATTATAATTATAATAAATTAATGTAAAAAAAAAAACATTTGTCTGACTAACTGACTAGTTTATGGCTTTATCTCCGTCAGGCTGTGGAAGTGTAATTGCAACTGATATTATTGTGTAGTTCACTTCTCCTTTCCACTTTGACACACAGACTGCTGGCTCTAACAATAGAACTGAAACGAGACATCCATTTCCCTTCTCTTATAAGTGTGAAAGGTCTAACAAGATATTTTCAGATGGTTTACTTTTTATTTTATTTTATTTTTTTCTTCTGTTTTCATGTGCTTGGTAAATGTCCAGAGATTTATACACCACTGATGCATTCTCTTTTTGCAGGGATTGTTTCGTATTGCTGCAGGAGCTTCTAAACTTAAGAAGCTTAAAGCGGCTCTGGATTGTTCAACTTCTCAGCTGGAGGAGTTTTACTCTGACCCACATGCTGTAGCTGGTATGTTTCATTTGCAATACAAAAAGTATTTGGTGCTTAAGTCACCTTGTCTACGCATCTAATATTGTTTTAGATTTATGTGGAAGCCATGCATTTTATAGTCAGTTTTGTTAAAGGAAACACAAAAAGAAGAAAACCAGCCTAACCTGATTTCACAGTTAAATCCTGTTTCCTGTTGCAAGACCCAACATACATGACATGAGAGACACTGTCCTTGTTTTTATGTTTTTGCTTAACCATAAACAGGAGCCCTGAAGTCTTACCTGAGGGAGCTTCCTGAACCGTTGATGTCCTTCCAGCTGTATGATGATTGGATTCAAGCCTCAAAGTAATTGACACGTTGCATAGTTCACATTCTGCATATGAATAAAGCAAGAACACTGGCATTGCAGTATTGTGATTTAATTTGAATTAAACTGAAACATTGGAGAATACAGTACATGCAAATCATGTATCATTGTTTGTACATTTGCAGCCACACAGAATATGTCAGTTAGAATTGAATTCCATGCTCTATTCGTTCTCTTCTTATTTGTCTCTATGTTATGTTTGTGAAGTATTTCAGATCCAGATAAGAGATTGCAGGCATTGTGGGTGACATGTGACAATTTGCCAAAGGCCAACAAGGCTAACCTGAAGTAGGTTGAGTAAGATATAATACATGATTAGGCATGTTCTTATGAGAACTTGGATTTCCATCTCAGAGTTGATTTTAGTTTTGTCCTATAGAATCATCCAAACGTTTGCCATTTGTCAATTAATGCAATTTTTATTAATGAATAACCAATCAATCAATCAATCAATCAAAATTTATTTAACATCATATTTTTTTTCCATTTTATCCATATATAGTTACATTAATGATGTAAAACATCTATAAGACAAGATAATTAGCTAGTTATGTAGAATATGTGAAATGCAACATTTTACATGGATTTCCTATAGAGGAAAATACTTTAAAGAGGAGTTTTATCTCTGAGTGCATTATTTGCACCTTTTTTTTTTTTGCATTATTTTGACACAATGCTTCTTACGTGTCCATAAAGATATCTGGTGAAGTTTCTTGCCAAGCTAGCTCAGGAGAGTGAGGTCAATAAGATGACCCCTAGCAACATTGCCATTGTATTGGGACCAAACCTGCTGTGGGCCAAAACTGAGGGGTGAGTTCAGACCTAACAGCAACTCTGTTTGTATAGTTGAACTTTAAGAACAGTTTTAGATCACACATTGATTAATGGTAAATAAGTTGAACAAATTTGTTTTCCTGCATATGTAGGACTCTTGCCGAGATGGCAGCTGCTACCTCAGTCCATGTGGTGGCTATAATTGAGCCTATCATTCAGCATGCAGACTGGTTTTTCCCAGATGGTGAGGTTTAGACATGTTTATCCAGAGCACTTTGTCTACACATGCCCTTCACAACTACTATTTAGGATTAATAATGCTACTATTTATTACAGACAAGGAAAGGAAATTTATTTCAGCTATGTATTGTGATTCTTTCTATTTCGACTCCAAAATCTATTTTTTTTTTTTTATGTAATTTATAAATATTTGCATCTAAGGTGGCAAAATGTTGCTGTTTCTCTATAATCCTACACGAGGTGCTATCAGCTGTTCACATGGGAGCAATTATTTGCCTTTTTTTTTTTCGAATTGTAACAAAATCTGAAAATATTTAATATCAAATTGGGATATTTATTTATGAAATCATTATGCTAACAGAATCGCAATGTAAATTTAATTGGTACCTAGGTATTGCGATATCATACAGTATTGCATGGTCCTTGGTGATTTCCATCCATACAATTATTTATTTAGGCATAATAACCAGAACAAAAGTTACAAACTAATTATATCTGCAAAACACATTATTTGGTATATTCACATTTTAAAATAAATAAAAAATTTATTTAAAGTTTATTTAAATAAATAAATAAATAAATAAATAATATTGCCAACACAAAATTGTTTTTGAATATTTCATTCCAGATTCATTCTTCCCACTATAGTATTTTATAGTTATAAAATTATAGTTACTATATAAACTAATATATAGTTAACTTTCTTTTTTACATTACATAAGCATAATTTCTATTTGTATTGTGTTTCTATTTGTTTTGTTTGTTTTATGTTTTTGTTGTAAAAAATAAAATAAAAAATGAGTCAAGCAGTTGTCGTTTATTTTTAAGCCATTTCAAATTTGAGCCCTCTGTTTTCCAGATGTGGAGTTCAATGTGTCAGGCATGTTTGCGATGCCCACTGGCCCTGTGCACCAGCCCACGTATCCTGCTACTCCCGAGCCTGAATATGCCTCTATAGACCGCAGACGCCCAGGCAGCCAGGGGGCGCCAGAGATAGAGACCCCCCGCAAAGACAGGTATCCTTCCCACCCTCGCCTTCACAGACAAGACTCCAGATCCACAACTGTGTCTGCTTTGTATGTAGTGGCCAACGAGTCCGTCACAGTCAAAGCGGACAATCCGTCTCCGGAGGCTGTGAAGTGACTCGCATGTGTGTGCATTGATTTTCAAGGTGTTTTTGTCTTTCAGTTATCATTTTGTGTATGCTTCATTACATCAATAAAACATCTGTTTTCTCCCCTGTTCAAACATGGCGAAATGAGTGATATGATTTGTGTATTATAAAATGGGTCCCAAACGTCATCTTGTGATATAAATCAGCTCGACTGGATCTTCAGTAACTTGGGTCTCAGTCCTGGTTATATAACACGGCAAAGCCGATCAAATGTTCTAACAGAACATGAAGTCACAGATTAGCTGTGCCTTTGAGAAGTATGATAAGTACAACCTGCATGGGACCACACCCTCATTTCCTGTCTGTTGACTAAATTATGGCACAAAGTTCAAGAAGATGAAAGGTCTTTCAGTCAGGTGACGATGTGGTGGTGCTGTAATAGTGGAGTTTGTAAAATATAATGAAGTTAATATAATAAGCTACAAATATCAATACTATGTTCGGTCTTGACTTAAAAGGAAAACTCCAGCATTTTTCAACCTACTCTTTGTTTTTGCATTTGTGTGATTAGCTCAGATAGTCATTTCAACACATGGAAAAATAGTTGGCTCAAAACTTATCTATAATGTAGTATAAGGTCATTTATATGTAATTTTTAACAATGTGCCATATAGAGCAAATTTAGAGCTACGACTAGTACATTAACACAGTAAAGTTGAGACAGACCTGCAAGAAAGTAGTTAGCATTCTTTATATAATGGGAGGGATACAGTAAAAGGTTTTGCTTTAACAGATAGGAAGAAAGAACACTTCTGTAATTAGTTTAACTCTAATCCTTCAAGGAGACTTTTTTTTTTCATAAGCACCACAAAATGGTTTACATGGTAATTGCACATATGCTGAAAAATGTTACGGGGATTAGACTGAAAACACGCTGGAACGTTCCTTTAATTTGCGAATGTAAATTTAGAATGCACAAGGTTGTCTTAAAACTGTAGTGAAATGTCATGTGTTATAAACAGCTGGCTCCAATTGCCAGAAATAATTAATGTCTAAAATAACTTGCCGATAGATTTAGAATTAGTTAAGCAATTGCAAATAAGTAAACGGAAAAGAAAGGTACACACGTTGTTTAAAAAAAAAAAAAAAAAAAAAAGGAATAACTTAAAATTCTTTCTTTCTTTTTTTTTTTTTTTCAACCATTGTACAGCCCCTGCCTAGGTGTGCTTTGTGTGTAGCGGCCTCCCCCTCTCTTTCTCCTTTAACATCCTCTTATTCTCTGGTCTCTAATGCCTCTCTGTCACCGCAGGTTAGAGGGATGTCAGGTGTCAGTGTTTCACCCTCTTTCCCCTCTCCCCTGTAGCCCCGCTAGCAAACATCCGGAGCATGCACCTCGTAGAACTGGCACTGTAAATAGAAAGCAGCAGCAGCAGCACACCTCTCCAGCCTTCCAGCCCCCTCTCCCTCCAGTGGAGGCAGGGGGGGTCCCAGCATCCGAGGCCCCCTCTCAGTCAGCTGTAGGGGGCTCGGAGGCTGGTGCTATAATGTCTCAGAACCAGCAGCCTATAAACCAGCAGCAATCTGCTGAGGAGAGCAGGTAAGGAACGAGAACACAAAGACCGCTTTCTACTGCCACGCTGCAGATGCCAATTCAAAAATCACCTCTATCTACCAGATGATTCTGTGCTGCATAGATCTATCTCTAGCGTAGCTTTCACCATCTTTCTTTTAACGAATCCCATAAATCAACGTACCAATTAAAACCTGAACAAGTAAGTAAAATCAAAAGAGCATTTTACCTTCTGGCTGAGAATAAGGAGTTTAAAGCCTCTCAGATGCCAGTTTCGGTCCAGAAACCTCTTAGTCATTTGTCTGCTCGGACTGATCATGCCTTCCTTACAGTCAGTGGCTCCCTGACTTCCTTCTTCACATCCTGTTTGCTGTGTCTCTTCCTCATGTCTGAACTGCTGTCCACATCTGGTTTTTTTCTTTTTTATTTAATCTCGGTTATAATTTTCCTTTCCTTTCCTTTACAATCTTTCTTTGCTAAAAAAAATCATTGCCTGGCATGCTGTGTAGCTGATTTTAGTACAAATGATGATTTTAACCGTTGATTTTTGCCATGGTTTTATACATGCTGCATTATTCCTAACATGAACATGCATGTTTTTAAGAAGCATGGGAAATAGAATATTTATTAACAGCTTAATCAGAATACTACAGATGTTTAACCACGATTGTGTTTTTTACACTAGTAGTGGTGTGCGAGAGCCAGCCTCTACACCTCCACCCCTGAGAAATGGTCCTGGAGGCCCCAGTGGTACACTTGGCCAGCTGACTGTGGGGACGGCAACAACTTCTTCCAAGGGCCCCAGTCCGCACGTGGTGCGCAGGGGTAAGTCGCTTACATCTCACCATTTCAATGTAGTATAAAACTTTTCCTGTCTCCTGTGCTGTTACCCGCATTTGGCCATGTTATTGTATTTTTTATTTTGTAAATGGCTGTTTTTAGGTACAAAGAAACAGGCTCCTGCACCACCTAAAGTGGCTCCCAACCCCTCTTCTTCCGCAACTACACCACTGAAAGCCACACCTCCCTCCTCTACACAGGCCCAGAACCAAAACCCAGCTTCAACTCCCTCCCATCCTGTAACCCTACCTCGCCGCCACTCTGGTAACCAGATGCCCATCCAAGCCCCAAGTCACCCTCCTCCTCAGCCTCCACAGAATGCAGCAGACCCGGATCCATCCCCTCCTAATAGCCCCACTCCTCCTGACACTCCCCCACATGACTCCGCCAACTCTGGTTCTTTGTATCGCCCTCGGCCAGTTCCCAGACCACGGCCTAGACCCAGTGTACCACCACCGCCCCAGCCTCCAAACGAGGGCAGTAACGGAGTGTGCCCTTCAGCCTCCAAGATCATTACAGGTAAGAGAGAAGATTCACTTGCTTCCATTTCTTTAAAGGTGAGAGCTTGTATTTGAGAAAAAGGCATCATGTAATATTGATGTCATGTTTCAGTCCCTCTGATAAATGGCCATGTAGTCAAACCCATGGATTAACTAAAACAGTGAAACCTTGGATTGTGAGTAACTTGGTCTGCAAGTATTTTGCAAGATGAGTAAATTTTTTTTTAAAGAAATTTTAACTTAATAAACAAGCGTGGTCTTGAAATACGTACGTGTATGCTTTGTCTGGCAAGCGTCATGTGATCACAGCTGAGCCAATGGTTCTTCTCTTTCTCTTTCTTTCTCCCTCTCATCCTCGGGATTGTTGTCGTCTCCCATGCGCCTTCTCAGTGCGTGTGCATCACTTGTATAGTCAACATGGTACACATACTTTTTACTATAATATTGTGACAACTTGTGTGCACATGGGCATAAAGCATTTTTTTTTATTTTGTGACCAAATGTAGTGGCTTTTTGTGTCCAAATGTAGTGGCTTTTCTTTAGTAACTGTACTGCTACAAGAAAAAAAGAAAAAAAAAAGTTAAAAAGGCTGTAGCACTGTGGGAGATTCATCTGTTTATCGAAAATGCAATGTCACATTACTGCAAAATTCTCAAAAGGAGGCAAAAGCAAGTGACAGAGATTCCTTGTTAAAGATTCCAGTTTCCAGAGTCTCTGAATCTCTTTTAGAGAACAGTGATTCCGTTAGTGTGTGTGGGTTTGTTGCGCGGCGGGTGTGTTGTGTGTTTGTGAAACACAAAAACAGCAGCCCCCCTCCTCCTTCTTCTCTCATCTCACAACGGCCACGATTTTTTAAAAATGTAAAGTGCAGGGTCATTTGTTCTTTTTTGACTTTATATTTTGTATTAAACCTTTTTAAATGAATATTTTTGGGTTGTGAAATTAATCATCAGAGTTTCAATTATTTCTTACGGGGAAATTCACTTTGATATACAAGTGCTTTGATATACAAGCACGCTTCCAGAACAAATTATGCTCGCAATCCAAGGTTTAACTGTATATAAAAATGTATATATTACATAGTATTCTTTTTTTTTCAATTTCTGCACACTAGTTCTTGGGTTAGCCTCACAATAATATGAATGGCAAGATTTAGCCAATACAGCAGGAAAGTTTAAACAGTTTAGATTTGTGTGCTAGAGCTGTGCGATTTAATCAGTTATGCAATTTCTTTTGTTGGTTGATTCGATTAACGGTATCAGTGTGTCAGTTTGTGATTCAAAATGAGTTCATTCTTTTTAATTTATTGAGGTAAACCTGAATGTTAAATGGTCAAAAAATATATTTAAAAAATCCTTAACAAACATTTTCAGTCCCACCTACTGGACTGTAGAGCAGAAGATTGACAGGAAAAAAAGATCATCGCTTTATATGAGATGTGGCTTGATTTACAAAAATTTTTAATCAAATATACCACACATAGCATTTCAAAGCATATTATGTACTTTGATTAGTTGTTAAACTTCAAAACCTGTAAGCAACAATTAATTGAGTCAAATCAGTCAAACATTAGTGCTGTTGAATCAAATTGAAAATTGCAATGTGCAAACATCAAGTCGAACTGAATCAACAGTCTAACTATAGTTCACAGATCTTCTGTGTACAAAAAAATGTAGTCTGACTCTGTGATTAAATAATAGATGAATTAGCAGCTCTGCTTTAAGGAGTATGCTGGCAAAATTAATCCAGGAAGGAAACTGTTGTTATGATAACGTTAAAAAAACGGAAAAAAAAGACATTCTTCTTCTTTTCTCATGGGAACAAAGAATAAACATGGGAGCACATGAGGAAATTAGGACAAATCCATTCGAACAAACTTTTGGGGATGTTGAGCTTAAGTTTGTTGAAGCAAATCATCGACCTCATTAATGATTCATTTCTTAAAGCACAAGCCAAACCAGCTGCTGCCCTCAGTCTGTCCTCACATCATTATAGAAAGATGGAAACTTTCAAATGTTGCAGAGAAAAAGCACTCTTCTTTTACTGAGATTACAGTTACAACGTCTTACTGACTGTCCACATGCTTCCACAGGTTGAGGATCTTATCCAGGCAAAGGTAGTAACTAGAACACTTGCCCTTCTCCATTAGCTTGCAGTTCATTAGCATTAGCATCACCATCATGATGACGTATCAACCATTTTTGATGTCCATTTTCATCTAACAATTCATTCCCCTTTCCACTGATTGTGTACCTCCTGTTTCGTCTAATGTCTTAGTGAAACAAGTGTAACTCAGGTTTTGATTGGTTTAAATTCTTATACATTTGGTTTCAGATCAGTGTTTATGTATGAATTTCATGTTAGTTTGGTGGTAAAATAATATTATTGTATACGACTGCATTACTGACATTGCAAAGTTAGAGAGTTTAAATGCAGTTTGAAAATAATAATAATAATAATAATAATAATGTTCTTCCAGAAGTACTTAAATGCACAGTTGAGGTCTTTTATTAGCACTTCAGTTTATTTTCCAGTTTAACAGCTGGTGTAAAATTCTGCTACCAGTTTTAAAAGCATGTAGGGCTGCAACTAACAAGTATCTTGACAATCGATTAATCGATCGATTATTGGAACAATTAATCGGATTACAAATGGCACAGTTACTCAATAACTCTTATTTAGCTATCAGCATTTAAATGTAGCTTGAGGATGTTTTGTGCATGTGGTAACTAACATTTAAGATGAATGCTTCATTGCAAAATATGTACTTTCCTGATGAAACAAAGCTACAACCAAGGAAAACAAAGTATCAACAATAAAATATAACCACTAAAGCTTAAAGATGGTGGAAGGAAAATGTGAGAGTTAAGTTGAAATGTTAAGAAAACTGAGAGTGAGGTAAGTGGGAAAAGGGGACACACCTGAGAGGAATATGGATAACTAGTGTGTGTGTGTTCCTGTGAGCTGAAAGAGGTGGAGAGCACAACAGCATGTGAGAGAGAGAGAGAGAGAGAGAGAGAATGCATATGCAGAGCTCAAAAGCCAGCAATAAGTTGTGTGTGTGAAAATTTTATTTTAAGGTTCATTAAGGGAAAGTCGAAAATAAAAACCGACACAGCAACACAGTGTCACTAATTATCCACATTCTCTTCATGAGTGAATCCTTTCCTACTTCAAAATGTGGCTCTACGCCCTCTGATTTTACTAGCTGTTTTGCTTGAGTCCACATTTAGAATTTTTGCTCGTGAAGGTGTTTGCCACCGCGCTATTACTCGCGTCACTCCAGTAAGTCTAACACCTACACTTCAGAGTGTTCACAGTTCGCACAAGAACCAAGCGCGATGATGTCATCAACAAATCAGCAATTAGATCTGTTCGCAAGTAATTTGATTATCTTAGTCGACAACATCTCTTAATCGTCGCACCCTTAAAAGTGTGCATTAATAAGATAGCATTTCTCCGATTTGATTAGCTGCTAGAGAAAACGTGGAGGGCTATGAGCAGTGTTAAAACAGGCACTTGAAATTTTCTAGCATGGTCGGAACATTATTCTGATTAAATAACCTGTCTTGTTTTTGGTGGTTCCTGGGCGATCCTTTGCCCAGGGCACATCAAGCTTTGTAAGTGTTAAGAGGAATAAATTATATCATACAGTCAGTTAATGTGTTCACCTTTAAGCTTAAGTTAAAGCAGCTTTTAAACACTGAACATGGAATAAGCAGTGTGTGTTAGTTCGAGTGAAAAACTTTGAGACAGCTAGAAAAAAATAAAAATAAATAGCATGCGCTTTAGGAATCGGAGCTGTGTAGTGATGATGGAAAGTTCATCAGTTGCCACCCATGCCGCTCCACCCTCCACTCTGGTTTGAACACCACCCCATTCTGTGGTTTCATCACACCGCTCCTCTGCTACCCATCTGCATGAGCACGAGCACGAGCACTGCGGTCTACAGCTGCACCTCTACATGCTTCTCACTCCATCTTTCCACATCTCATGAAGTACTCTTGCACTGAAACACGGGAATTGTTTATTTATTTTTCAATCAATTAATCACGACCACTCTGTGAGTCATACAGCACTGTGGGTAATTACTTTTCTGATGAGCCCACGCCATCAGAATGTCTTGCTTGACAAGTAATTCGTGAGTAATTAATGAATTAATTGGGTGACCTGAGCATGATGTGGCATTGTTAAATTGTTACAGATGTGTGACCTCCTGCCTGCGACCTAAGAGTTGAATGGCAGGCTATGGTAAGGATGCCAAAACTAAAAGCTATCGCAGAGCATTGTTGCTGAATGCCCCGTTGTGAACGCTTTTCGCACACTAACACTGCTTGTCCAAAAATAACAGACTAACACCAAGCTAACCTGCATGCGCAGTGGCATTTCTTGCATCAACTCATAGCAGACTCGTTCTTTTCAAAACTTCCCTGGGGTCTTATTTATCAATCTTGCAAACACATGTTCCTAATCAAGGAATGTGCAATTTCAAGTATTTTCTTGTGTGCCTGGGATGTAAAGTTATTTAGAACTACTCAGAAATTGTTTGTGCAGAAACTCTTAAGACGTAGAAAATCGTAATCACAGGATTTTGAATGGTCCAGTCACACTTATTTTCAGTAACTGCTGACTGCAGGCCCCAAAAAAATTGCAAACAGCTGGTGACTGTATGAAATGTAACGTAAAATCAGGATGAAATGAGATGATGCCTTATTTGAGGATTTAGCACACAGCATTTCTTTTTATTTATTTATTTATTTTTATTTTGGAAAGTATGAACCACTTTTCTGAGAGTGATGAGTGAATTTGACTGATGATTCATTCAGCCTGTGCAAGTTTAATTAATCCCCTTTTGACAGGATGCCAAAAGGCCACAGATTCAAATCCATTCTTCTCTTGTGGCTTTTTTAGTTAAAGGCACATTTTAAGGAAAACTTCCCCAGACAGCCACGAACAGGATGTGTTCATATCGCTCACATGGCGATACAGTTTTAAATACAGTAACAAAGAAAACCCAATGATAAGGGATTTCCCACATACACAAGCATAAAATCACCATTTTAAAGGGGAACTTGTGTATAAACCATATGTGCTCATTTATATACTGGGGATGTTTCATTATGTAAGTGTGTGGCTGTGTAGGATTTATTGAAGTCCCTGTGTATACTGTATGTACCTGTAGATTTACATTTTCTACTGCATCCTGGAGGTTCTCAGGCAGAGAATTTGAGGTTGCTCTATACAAACTTTGATAAATGAGACCCCTGATCTGTATGCTGCTTCCTAACATTTACTTAGGAGTACATTATGGACTAGAGGACGATATGATGCCATCGCACCACGGATAATGTCTAAACATGCTACAATTCGAGTCAACATATAGCTTCCATTTGTAGATGTCTGATCGATTTTGAATTGAAACAATAAATGAATCTAGCAAAGTGACAAATTCGTGGTGTGTTAGATGTTAGATTACTTGCTTATTTTCCTAAACATCTTAGCAGTCGAAGTAGAAATAATAAGTACCACCAATATGATTCTTGAGTTTTGATCATAAAATTTTGCTCGCACAGACGTGGGCGTGACATTGAAGGCACCTGGGCGGCTCCTTGTCCCGCATATAGCTGTGGAACAGCCTGTGACTACGCCCCCTGATGCTGAGACCCAATCAGAGAGCACCATCCTTTGAGTAGGAGGAGGAGATGAAACGCCTTCTTCTCATGCATTCAATCAATCACTCCCTTTAAAGCTGTTTTGCGGCAGAGCGTCGCTCTGCAGACAATCCTGGCACTCCGGCATCTTTTAGGCACCGAGGGAGTTTTTAGACGCTGTTACTGTTTCAACATTGCTGTCATATTGAAGCTTGAGGTAAGCGATGAACATGCTGTATACTGTACCAATATCACACAAACTGTAACTTCACTATCTCGTGCCAGAACGGTTCCAGATGCTTAGGCTTTAATTTTACAAATATGTTTTTTGTGTGTCTGTCTGTCTGTGTGTGTGTGTGTGTGTGTATGCTTTTGAGTTGTTTCTTATGTGTATTATGACTTTGTGTATGTTTTACCACGCATAATTGTAAGGGAAGAGCAAAAACAAAGCGAACTAAGCTTTACTGTATGTAAACGAAGTTCTCAGTCACCCGCTGAATTCTGTGTGTGCTGCTTCGTATGAATAGTAACATTGTCTTATTCCTGTCAGCCATCTTTATTGTAAACTCTGAGAGCGCAGGATATCATTTTGAGTACCTAAGAGACCAAAAAACCTGTTATAGGAAGCTTGATTGGAATTGCCATACATATGGAAATGCAACGTGTGGCTGAATATCAAGTATTGATTTTTTTAGTACTTTTATTCCTGTGGTGCAATATTGATTGCAGTTTGATCTTTTTTTTCCTTACATTGAGACAATCAACATTCTAATCGAAATGAATGAAATTGTGATGTTGCACAGGGTTTGATTAAATGGACCAAATAATAACATACAGCAGTAAAACAGTCACATATCTGTTAAACATTATTAAAAACCCCATGTAGAAGTTCATGTATTTAAATGTTCATTCCGGCTGTGTTTTTCATTATTTTTGCATTCTTGGAAATGTAAATACAATGTTCAACTGGTTGCATATTTCAGGGGGAAATGCTATTACAACGTCTTCCAAAAATGACTCAATTCCCAGTAAATTTAATTCAGTTGTAAATTTGTCCCCCTTTTTTTTTTGCATATTTTGTTTGTAATTTTCAATGTTCATTTTGCTAACACTCCAATCAGTGTGAAGAGGTGAATGGTTTGGTTACGCTCAGGAAATAGCAATCTAGAAAGCAAGTCCTTCATCCATGTAATTACTGACAGTTTTTTTTCCATCAAGCTACTTATAAATGACTAAAGATTTGTAAATGCTGATTTGTATTTTTGTTCAACTTTTTTTTTTTCCTTTCTTTTATACTATGTGCACGTTTTCTGCAGCTGCGCTGTTCTGCACATCTCTCAGAGCAAAGATACTCCAGTGTGTTGTACTGATTACTGCTGTATTTCCTACACAGCAAGTTGAATGACATACAATTACCTAATAAAAATGCCAGGCAATAAAGAAAATAAAATTTCTGTTCAAAACATACTTTTTGAGCTGTGTTGGTTATGTGTTTATTAAATAGTAACTAATAAAAACAAAGATTAGCTTAGAATGAATTCCACAATCAAGAACATTTCGTCTGGATCCCAGTGAGGCTTGTAAAAATGCTTCATTGTTGTGTATAAATACAACAGACGTTAACCCTTTGCTTCTCCATCTTGTGCACTCTCTGCTAACACTCGAGGACTGTCATGCCCAGTAGGCAAAAAGAAACACTGCCACTGACAGGCAGATAATGAGGTTGGCATTTACCACATGCCTCATACAGGGCTCTTCCTCCAGGGAGCACGCTAACACCTCAGGCGGTGTTTGAGGAGGGCGCTTTCCTTCCGAATCCTTCTCCATCCCACAGAGCCAGAGCAGAGTGGACTTTAGCTTTGAGGTCGTCTCCGCATGGTGTGTACTCGGGTCTGACGAAAGAGCATATTTTTATGTCACTACATTTCTTGATCTATATAATAAAAAGTTTGGTGGCTTTGTAATTCATGAATTTTAACTTCATTAACACTAGAGAATATTTTCATTTTGCATTTAGGGTTTAAAATGAAGAGGCACCTGGACCTGAACCACATTTAGGGTGCTTTCACACTTGGAACGATTGCTTTGTTTCATGCCCTGGTATGAGGTCCAATCCAGTCCCAGCCTTCCAGTTGGCTTTTAAATTTGGTTAGAACAATGCCTGAATATGCCATACCATGCTCGAGACTACCTTTACAGGTGGACTATGGGGTCAAAAGTCTGTACTTGAGTACTTGGTGTGAAAGCATCCTAAATCTATAGCATCTCTTCAGAAGGCAAAAAGGTTTTTTGAATCCATTTAATTTGGAACTTTCTGGCGCCCCCTACTGGATAAACCCTCAATGGTGCTGATTTATACTAGGCAAAGGTTTAAGATCACATAAAAAATTAACAACTTCCAGTTACGTAAAACACACCATTTGTGTGGTCTTTCAAATTTCCATCTTCCTGATGTAAACTGTTATTGATGGTAAAAGTTCCAACTTCTGTCCTGGCCTCACTGCTCTTTACAGGATCAAACCGTGTAAACCACGTCAGCCGACTTACCTGTGACAAACGGAGCATGTTAATATCAGTTGCGTATGTCATTGCTTTTCTGCAGTATCACTGCGAAATCATGTGGTTTCAATTCGTTGAAACACTTTACAGAGCACGTCTTTAACTTTTATATTAACATGATGTCTTTATCTTATCATTGCTTATCCCTGACCTGTTCTTCTGTGGGTTTCTCTGTGACCAGGCTGACACACACCACCACAGCAAGTGTTAGCAGGGACAAGATGATTGAGAAATACAGATAGTGTATGTATTTAATAATATCAGGCCTGGTGTCGGTCTCGTAGCACTGTGGTACAGGATAGACGAAATCCAGGATCATCCTCACAATGCCGACCAGCAACCCCAGCACCAAACCCCAGAATGCTCCCTAAACCATACACAGCATAAAAGACATGATATAAAAAATATTAATGAAAACAACCCATGTTGTTTTATATAAACTTGAATAAAATTGTATGCCGGTACTGTAGAAACAGGAGTGCCTCAAATCTCTAATGTGTTCAAGTGCTTTTTTTTTTAAACATTCATTGTCCCTTCTTTATCATCAGGACCCCGCAAACTATGATGGCTGTAAACGACCAAACTGTGTGTGTTTGATGCATCAAGTCAAACTTTTTTTTCTGTGGCTATTGAACATAGGACTGATCTAAACTCGGTTTGTACAGCTTATAAAACTGCAAAAATGTCCAAAATTAACAGGACTGTTATTGTTTTAATTTTTTTTGTCTGTGCCCTCTTCAACTCTTTAACGAGTCATGTTGTTTGAATGCTTAGCGGATTGAGCGGTGAGCATCACTTCAGTTTTATTCAAATTATTCACGTGATGAAGCCTAGTCAAAGTGATTTAGAATAAAAAATAGGTAAAAAATTGATTGTATGTCTAAATAGCTAGTGATATCCCTGTGACTGTGCACATCCTTAAGGTTATTGAACAATAATTATAGTATACACAATGATAATCCATTGTAAATGATTTTGAAGTACACTGTACAAGGTGGTATGGCTAAGGATAGGTAGGTCTGAGCATCATCAGAATAGGTTTGTATGAGACACTTCCTGGATAAGGTTTTGTTTGTTTATTTTAAAATAAATTAAATGAAGGGTTCTTACAAGCCCAAACCCCCACACAGTACCTTCTCGTTTGTCCTTCTCCAGAAGCAGCCTGCCATGAACACCACACTGACGGGCGGTTGCAAGTAGGTGCTAATAGATTGGATGTAGATGAAGAGCTGGCCACCCTGACTGGCCTGAACCAGGGGGATCCATAGCACAGACACCACCACCAAGACCAGGACAAACACTCTGAACATAAACACAAACACCTTCTAAAGCACCCAAGAAGGTGACTTTCCTAATTTGTCCCTAGGTATAAATATTTCTGGGACAGACTCTGGATTCAACATGATCCTAACCAAAATAATGGGGTTTATATATTTCTGGCTTGGAAATCAACACCAAAATTACCTAAAAGAATGAAATGTCATTTCTTTAGCATACATTTGTAGGACCTGAGCTTCTAGTTATATGTGAAAGGCATGTACTGTATAAAGCAATGTTCTACCTGCCTACGATCATGAGCTCCCATTCTGAGGCAGTACGGCGGAAATATCTCCATAAGTCCATGGTGAACAGGGTGCTGGAGCTGTTAAAGATGGACGTCAGCGATGACATGAGAGCAGCTATCATTACGGCCATCATTAGACCGCGCAGACCTATGGAAAACACATCTGTCATTTATCATAATGCTAAGACACACAAAATGAATATATATGATTTTTCATAATCAAGGAAGGATAGAAGACCTGCTGGAAGGAGGTTCATGACCAGTTTGGCGTAGGCAATGTCTGAGCAACCCACAGAATTCCCACAAACCTGCTCACAAACTTTAGGGTCTGCACAGCCAACCTCATCTAGACAGCCAAAGACCAAAAGAAACCATGCATAAAAATTCATAACTAGCTTCCCTTAATTGAAAAATAAAAAAAAGTCAAAAAGGACCTGGATAGAGGATTCGACTGATCATGCCTGGCAGCACCATCATGAAGAATGGCAGGACCTTAAGGTAGGAAGCCAGCAAAGAGCCTCCTTTAGCATGCAGCAGGTTCTTAGCAGCCAATGATCGCTGCACTATAACCTGCACACACATAAGGTGAGAAGGAAAGTCTTTAGTTTCAAAAAAGCCATGAAAGAAAAGCAGGAAAGATTATGCTTGATGATCTATAAGGTAAACAAAATCATAAATTAAAACCTGTCTAGTAAATAGCAGTAGTGGACACACATCTTGCAAAAGAAAGCCATATCTAATCAAAATCTGTCCTTGTTATTCTTATGACGGCGGGCTAACAGCCAGTGCTCATGGCAGTTTTCTAAACACCTGTTAATAAAGAGCTGTTTGTGTTCAGTGGAACTTGGCTTCCATGTTTTTCACTGCTTTTCACTCACGCAATGTCTATACCGCTTTATTCTATATTCAGGGTCGCGGGGGTCTGGAGCCTATCCCAGGAGGCTTAGGGCACGAGGCGAGGTACATCCTGGCCACACACTTAGCTTAGCACCCTGTGAAGCTCAACTTGGTTGCCTCCACACCTACACTCAAAGGTCCCCTGTCTGTGGAAGTCTCCCTGGTGATCATTAAAGCCCAGCCTCCCGAAGGTATTAAAATGGCCTCCATCACCAGGTATGAATCGGGCACTGTTCTGCAATGGTCATGCCCTGCTCCATGCCATGGTATACCTGAGTATTGCCATGCTCTACATGACCGTTCTTCCTTAAATACAGTGGGTATAGAAAAGAATCACATTTTGTTGCTTTGCGGTCTAAAATAAAGACAATTTTTGTTTTATCAAGCTGTATTTACTTTGCAACTTTTTAACATCCAAGTGAAAGATATAACACGAACATGTCAGAAAAAAACAGAAGAAGAAAACAATCACTGATATGGAAAAATCAGTGATATAAATAAACTCAGGTGAAGCTAATCACCTTCTCAATGGCACACAAAGCTTTGCAATAAGCAAGAAGCTTGCACATCCACACTTTGCAATATTTGCTTACTCTTTTTGCAAGAACTGCTCAACTTGAGTTAAATTTGATGGTGACCGTTTGTAGACTGCAGTCTTCAATGAGATTTTCAATGTGGTCCTTCTTCAACCACTGTGTGGTCATTTTTTTCCAATGATAACTTTCTGGCAAACAGAGTTTCCTCAAGAATTTGAATCCCCCCCCCCCCCCCCCATCCATTTTCTTTCTATCCTGACAAGTGCTCCAGTCCCTGCTGCAGAGAAACACCTTCATAACAGGATATGCTTTACTGTAGGAATGGTGTTATTTGGATGGTGAGCTGTAATGGATTCTCCACAATTGTGGAGAATTAGTGATATTGTTGTCACACGAACACAATGACTACTCTCTGCCATAAGTTCCTGCAACCGCTTCAGAGTTGCTGTTGGCCTGTTTTAGCTTTACTGACCAGTTTCTTCCTGGCACTTTCATCAAGTTTGGAGCAACGTCCTGATCCAACGAGGGTCTGTGTTCTACCAAATACCAGACACTTTTTAATAATGGACTTAACTGTACTTCTAGGCAGTGATAAAGCCTTTAATTTTCTTTTGCATTTATCTCCTGACTTGTGCCTGTGTCCAACTTCATCACGGAGATCTACTGACAGTGCCATCCATAATTGATTGTTCGCTTCAGTTACACTACCAGGGACTAAAATGCCTTTCTTGCAGAACTAATCAAAATAACCACAGCTGATCACAGTTGAAAGTCAACTGGCTTTATGTGCCATTGAGAAGGTGATTAGCTTCACCTGATTGAGTTTATAAGTAATTTTTTTAATGGGGTGAATTTTCCAATTCAGTGATTGTTTTTTTTCCCCTGACATGTTGGAGATATATCTTTTACTTGGATGTTAAAACTTTCACTGAGTAAACACAGCTGAATGAAACAAAAACTGTTTGTCAAAGCAACATAATGTGATTATTTTAAAGGGGATGATTATTTTCTATACCCACTGTATGCCTAGTTCTGCCCAAATCATGCTCTGCATTGACGCCTAGCTTCAAAAAAGAACTACATGCTGGCTTGCAGAACTACATGCTTCGTCTGCCTGTTAGCTTTGAGGATCTTGTGAGGTTGTGCACTTCCAGTTTGAGGGTCAACAAAGTGCTCAGGCCGAGCTCAGTCCTAGCTTCCATTCCAATCACTTCAGATGTCCTGACTGATCAATATTACAAATGTACTCCTAAAGAATATTCCAGCCTCCAGGATTAACACACTATTTGCTTGTACAGTTAAACCTTGGATTGCGAGCATAATTTGTTCTGGAAGTGTGCTTGTATATCAAAGCACTGGTATATCAAAGCGAATTTTCCTCTAAGAAATAATGTAAACTCAACAGAACACAAAAATATTCATATAAAATGAATTAATACAAAATATAAAGCAAAGATAAAACAAATTAATCTGCACTTTACCTTTGAAAAGAATCATGGTTGTAGTGATTGAGACCAGAGAGAGGAGAGGAGAAAGTGGGGGAAGTGGGATACTGTGTAGGACGACCTTTACATGCTCACATGCACACAGACACACACACCAGTTTACCGATAGAGACTCTCACTCATACAAGCGCGCATGCACAAAGACACATGGACACACACACCAGATTGCCGACAGAACCAGAGAGAGGAGGAAGTTCTATTGTGTAGGACGACTTACACACACACGCGCGTGCGCAATCCAAGGCTCCACCGTATACGACTTATATAATTTCCTCACCTGATCTGAACACCAGTACCATATGGAGGGGATTGACATTCCCAGCACCACCCCTGGCCAGGGAAGGTCAGAGGTCACAGGATCCCGGAAAATGTGGAAGGCGTCCTCGCGAGGGATCCCACAAGTGGTGTTTGGGACTCTAATTGAGGGAATAGCATTGCTGTACCCATCTAAAATGGCCTGCCAGCCCCCGACCTCCACAAAACCTCCCCGTAAGCAAGAGTGACAGGGAAAAAAAAAACAGATGTTAAATAAGAAAATGAAACAGAAGTTAAAGGAGCAGAATTTAGTTTGTTTGTCCATCAAATATCCTAAGAGAACGTGACAAGTCATACATATCTGGAAAGTACATACTAAAGCCCATAAGTGTCAGGGCCCCAATCAGCATGATGACAGTCTGAGCAGCATCAGTGTAGATGACGGCTGCAAGACCACCTACAAAATATGAGTGCACAGCGCCCGTTATCATAATTATTCTAATAAAACAATTCATATGTGCCTCATGAGCCCATAATTTGTTTGATTAGGTTTGATAGCTGCTGATCAGTACCTTGTACTGATCAGGAACCCACAGACTCACCTGCTACTGTATAGAGAGCAGTAATGACAAGGAGAAGAATGACAGCAAGATAAATATTCCAGCCCAGAGCCTGCTGAATGAACACTGCTCCTGCGTACATATCCACCTGCACACACATCATTCATACAGCCTTTAATCTGAATGTTGATTCTTTTTTTTAAATGCACTGGTCAATATTATATTATTCTGTCTACCATCTGCTGTCCATCTGAGAAAATGCTGGATCATGAAGGGGCCTAGTCTCCATTTATTCTTAACTGACATAGCTGGAATTAATTCTTGTTGGTTCACAATTATCCTGAATTTGTTGAGTCTGTTGATATTGTTGATATATTATGGAAATAAATTTGTTTGAAGGTTTGCATCATTTCATTTACAGAACATGCCTACAACTTTGAAGATGTGATTTTTTTTTTATGTGAACCAAATAACAAATAGGATAAAATAACATAAAACTGAACTATTCACCCCTCTAAAGTCAGTATTTTGTAGAGCCACCTTTTGTGGTAATTACAGCTGCAAGTTGCTTTGAATACTGTAAGTCTCTATGAGCTTGCCACATCTTGCCACTGGAATTTTTGCCCATTCCTCAAGGCAAGACTGCTCCAGCTCCATGTTTGATGGTTTCCGCTTGTATCCCTGTATTTAGCACCATCCATCTTTCCCTTGACTCGGATCAGTTTCCCAGTCCCTGCTGCTGAAAAACATCCCCACAGCACGATGCTGCCACCACCATGTTTCACTGCAGGGTTCTTGTGGTGATGGGATGTGTTGGATTTGCGCCAGACATAGCATTTTCCCTGGTGGCCGGAAATTAAAATTTTGTCTTCCTCCATACATTTGGGGTGTCACCCACATGTCTTTTGGCAAACTCAAAATTTGCCCTTATTTTTAACACTAAGTAATGGCTTTTTTTCTGGCCACTCTTACATAAAGCCCAGCTCTATGGAGTGTATGGTTTATTGATACACCAGTCTCTGCTTTGGAACTCTACAGCTCCTTCAGGGTTACCTTTGGTCTCTGCGCTGCCTCTGTGATTAATGCCCTCCTTGCCCGGTCTGTGAGTTTTGGTGGGCAGCCCTCTCTTGGCAGGTTTGTTGTGGTACCACGTTCTTTCCATTTGAAGATGATGGATTTGATAGTGCCCCAGGGGATCATCAAACATTTGGATATTTTTTTATAACCCAAACCTGACTTCTGTACCTCTCAACAACTTTGTCCCTGACTTGTTTGGAGAGTTCCTAGGTTTTCATGGTATGATGCCTCTTGCTTAGTGGTGTTGCAGCCTCTGGGGCCTTTCAGAAAAGGTGTGTTAATACTGACACATCATGTGACACTTAGATTGCATACAGGTGGACTTCATTTCACTAATTATGTGACTTCTGAAGATGGTTGCATTAGAACTTTTGAGGGGCTTCATAGCAAAGGGGGTGAATATATTTATATATATTTTAATACATTAATACAAGGGGGGTAATAAATTTTTTAGAATTGTAATTTTTTAAAAATTCCTATT
>JAOVVB010000026.1:17369557-17396259 GCA_028570985.1 Heterobranchus longifilis
GGGACACATTGTGAAACATTTTTAGTTTATGTCTTATGGTGTTGACTCTTTTAGTGTTCATACAAATATTTACACATAAAGTTTACTGAAAGTAAAAACAGTTGAAAGTCAGAGGATGTTTCTTTTTTTGCTGAGTATATATATATATGCCAGTAATAAGCAGTAAAAAGTTTCAGTTACTATTTTTGCTGAATTTTATGTTTAGATTGGAATAAAAAGTATTGCATACATTAATAAATAATTTACTGCATACTGATTTTTCAAGAGTGCAGAAAGGCACAACACTTACCGATATTTTTGTGAAGATGTAAATAAATAAATACAATATAGCAATAAATATCTGTATTCTTCTGCCTCCAAATCTCTTTTGAAGATACTCTGGCATAGTTGTCACCTATGAGAACATTACATTATTAATGTGAATAGTTTATGAATAAACATGAATAAAGATGCATTGCTGTGTACAAGCCCTCTCACCCCAGCAGCTATGTAGATGGGGAGGAAAACCCAGCCTAGAAGCAGAACCACCATCATACCCTGAAAGAAATCAGGTAAGAGTCTAATCATGCCAACAATTATTGGATTTCCCACAATTTTACAGGGAATATATTGTGTCTGTATGAACAAATGTAACTCCTGGAGCTTTACATTCCACTCATACGCAGTCGGGCCGATGCCTGCTGCAGCTGCCGATCCAGCCAGACCAATGAAGTGACCACTGCCCACGTTACTAGCAAATAGAGACGTGCCCACCTGGAAAAACATCAAAGAATTCATTTACCTTTTCCAGAGAAGTCTCCAAATCTCCAAAATGTTCACTGTGAAAACTCACCGGCCACCAAGTCATGTTTTTGCCTGCTAGGAAATATCCATCCACTGTGCTTCTTTTGGTTTTCCACATAGACTTGAAATCAGTAATGCATTAAGTTACACATAATTTTCAATAATTCAATAGTTACAGTATGAAATACACTGTAAAAGAGTGCATACTTCTTTTCTCAATAAATAGATCTTTCTTGTCTATTTCTTACCTGCAGCACCTTCTACACATTTATTATCAGTTGTCTGGCACCAGCATATGTTGCTCAAATCTTCACTCTCTATGCTCTGTATGCCATGTTCTGAACCACCTTAATTTAATTTAATCAAGCCTTCAGCAAATCAAAATGTAATAAACAAATTTACCCGCCTGCCGTTACATAGAAATGTGCTCAAAATTTGCATACCTTGGGAGAATTCGCAAGATGTGTATCATTTTTAATGAAAACATGAGTGAGAAGGCAAAACAAATGTATTTTATTTCTTATAGGACTCATATGTTCATATGTAAGGCATAAGAGAATGGCATAATCATCATACAAAAGATGAAAATGAAGAAAATGAGGAAATAATTCCTGTAGTTCATGATATTGTGTATTGCCCCCTTACCATCAATGATGGCGTGCAGGCTTTTGTAATAATTGGGTATGAGGTCCTTAATTCTCTTAGTTGGTGTAGCCGCTCATTCTCCTTGGCAACATGCCTCCAGTTCCTGTAAATCTTTTAGTTGTTTTGCATGAACTGCATGTTTGTTAAAACTGCATGGTTGATATTGAGGTGAGGAGACTGTGATGGCCACTCCAGAACCTTTATCTGCTGTAGCCATAAGAGGGTCAACTTGGCCTTGTCTTTTGGATCATTTGTCATGTTGGAACATCCAAGAACTTCCCACATACAGCTTTCGTGCTGTAGAATACAAATTGTCCTCCAGTACTTTCTAATAACATGCTGCATTTATCTTGCCATCAATTTTGACTAACTTCTCTGTGCCACTGGAGCTCACACAGCCCCAAAACATAAGACATCCACCACCATGCTTTACAGTGAGGATGGTGTACTTTTCACTGTAGGCCTTATTGACTCATCTGTGACTATAAAGTTCAATTTTGCTTTCATCACTCCAAATCACTCTGCTCCAGAAGCTGTGAGGCTTGCTAGGTTCTGTCTGGAGTACTGCAAGCAGGCCTTTTTGTGGCATGGCCGTAGTAACGGCTTTCTCCTGGCAACTCGCACACGCATGGTCATTTGTGTTCAAGTACAGACCTTATTGAGCTTTTTGAAACAACAGCACTGCTTTTTTTTCAGGGCACCCTGTATTTCTCTCAAAGTTTGTTTGTGGGTTTTTCTCCAGAAATCCAGAACAACTCTTCTGGTGAAATATTTCTTGGCCTACCTGAGTGTGGCTTAGTATCAACTGAACCACTTATTTTCAAAACAGTACTGACTTGCATTTTCAAGAGTTGAGATATCCTTTATATCCTTTTCCTGCTTTATAAAGTTCAACTACCTTATTATGCAGGTCCATCAGCAGTTCTTTTGTCTTCCCCATGGTTCAGTATCCAGCCAAGTCAGTGCATCACCTCATGAGCTGAGAAACGTACTGACTCTTTATACACAAACACTAAGTACAATTACAAAAGTGTGGAGATTTCCTTTTAATAGCCATTTACTCCTGTGTGTGTATAATGTGGCCAAACATTCAAGAATATAAATAAGTTTAGTTATCATTAGGTTTTATACTGTAGGCTTATAATTAATGACTTCATGTGATCACTATCCTGAAATTAAAAAATATATTTTGCATTATTAATATTAACATATTATATTATATTTCATAAGTGCAGAACGTCTATTCATAAGTTGTGAAAACTGCAAGCTTTATGCATAATGTGAACTACACTTAATATTTTATTTAAAAAAAGGTAATTTTTACAAAAGTTTTCACAAAAATTTAGTATTGTTAAATGTTAGCTTGGTTAAAATACATTTGTGCAGAATGTTTTGTACAGAACATTCGAGTGACCGGTTGAGCAAAGTATCATATTTCGATGTATGCTTGTGCCAAAATGTTGATGTTCAACTCATAGAAGGTGCTGGAAAGTTTATGACAAATGGAATAAAGCTTTTTGTACACACACACACACAATTTTTAAATTAGTGCAAAAAATTTTTAAATCGTAGTAAATACGTAATAGTAAAAATTGATATGTTTAGGTAATTAAAAATAAGAATAGTACGAAAAATAATGAATCAAAGTACTCAAAACTTTATTTATTTTAGTAAAGTAGACATAGTATTAATATGTAAAAGCTGCACAGGGCCAGAATCGTTTTTTGTTGTATATAACAAGTTATAAATATTTTATTCCAGTAGATGTCACCTGTTTTACTTGTTGGATGCTGCCAGAGTCAAACAATGTAGTTCTGTTAAATATGTGGTTGCATGGACTTTTTCCACTGTCATAATGTCACCCCAGTATATTACTGCTCTGTCAGGTGAAGATGGTGAAATGACATCCCATTTCTTGTATTTTTAATGTAGTCTTGAGGAATACTGTAGTTCTCCAGGCCTCCTGAAGAACTTTTTTTTTTTGCTCTCTTTTTCAGTCCCTATTTCAGAGGAATGCTTTTTTTGTTAGTTGGACCACACAGTGATATGAATCATTCAAGCAAAAAAAAAATAAAAATCTAACTTAAGGCATGAAACAAGTAAGAAACAAGTGCAGATGATGGTGGATGATCAGGTTGTGATTAATTCACTGCTGATGCTGAATGCTGAGTGGTTGGAACAGACGAGAGGGGAAATGAGGTTGCTGCTGATGTTGTTACATAAGCAATCAATTATTATATTGTATCATTAGGCACTTTGCAGCCTGTCGCAGTAAAACATTTTTTTCACATTTGTTATTATAAGGAAATGAGGTGTGGCTCAAGGCTTTTGCACAGAACAGTGTTATATTTAAAAGAAAATATTACAAATTAAAAAAAACCTTTATTTAATGTTCAATTTGCACAATTCTGTTATTATGCTGTCATTGTATTTTTAATAAAAATGAATTTTAAAAAGCACTTACATTTATATTCAGAAGAATCATAAGTCTGTTATCATTACAGTGTCAAAGCCGACACTTAAAGTGTAAAAGTGTCATACTGCAAGGTTTCATATCAATATTTCCAAATACTGAGTTCAACAGAATACTCTATTTATTCAGTTTTCTATTTAATTATATATTTTAATCATCTCTTTTATGTACCAGTCATGACAACGTCTGGACAATCTAACGTAAGTGAGCAGTGGAAATGTCATTAACAGCCTCATGAGTACCATCTGTCACTTCCAATCAAAACAATGAAAACTCGCTTTCTGTAAGACAGCTCACATCTACTGGAATAATCCTGCATAAATTCATGGAATATGAGAACAACTTAGAGGACACACACACACACACACACTCACACACACTTGTATCCACTGCATTCACATACAGTATGAACGTGCTTTTAAGTAAACCTACCCATATTCCCACTGCCAGAATCAATATGAAATATATAGCAAGCACCGCTATATCAGCTGCAGACAGAGTGTTTGGTGGCTTTGAGACCCCGTCTGTTGGTGTAGGGGAGACACTGGGGATCTCAGTACTAGCCATGAGGTCAAAGGTCAAGTGTATTTTCCACTAGAGTCGAAACAGCAAACAATAAGACTATTATGCCACATGATCTCTGTGCCCCTCTCTAATGCACACACATGCAAATACTTTTGCTCTCAATCTATGATTGCATAAGTATTCTTCTTTAAACATCAAAAATCTCCCACAATTTAACAGGACACGTTTTAATGCAAATTACAACAAATATTCTAGGAATAATTATTCATTTGATTGGAAAATGGGCATATGTTTAAAATCAATAACATTTTTCATCAGTTACCACAAACTGCCCTTTTTCCAACCCTTCACTGCCACGTCATTGCAATAAAAAAGGAACGCAGTTTGTGTAGAGAGATTTGACGATGAATCATGTCTATCATTAAAGCCATCTCCCACACCCAGTTGTCAGGTGTGAAAAAGTCATCAACAACACCATCTGGCCTTCGTCAAAGCAATGAAGGGCGAGGAAAAGATTCACTTACCGCGGACGAGTTTTCCTTCCTGATCGTGGAGCTACAGTACACACTCTCAACTCTATTTAGACATTTGTAAAATTGTCACCGGTGTCTCAAATCTTCCCCTATGACCGAGGGATCAAACTCCACATTCCTTCCACTCCTTATATAAGACTACACACACTGGTTAAAATGTAAGGAGGTTTTATTACCAAAAAGGTAACAGAATCATGTTGCCATAGCAACTAAACTGTACCAAGACAAGCCTAATTGTGGAATGACTGCATGATCTTAATTATTGCAACTGATGAGAAAATCCCCCCCAATAATAATAAAAAATAGAGACATTAAACATGTTCTGTATTGCAGCACAGCTACTTGGCAACAATGCACCTTCTCAATTTAAACATATACACAAGGCCTGCATTTACTGTAGGAACCCAATTAAAAGGTCAGGAAACGACCACACACAGTAATATGCATGTTATTACTTTCTTATAATACCATTTATAAAATAATTACTAAAATGTAGATGTTTCCCTTTGAGAAACTTATAAGCATATATTTTATCAATATATCTCAACAGTGTTGAACAACTTCATTATTAATTTTCATTATATTTCGAGCCCAAGCACTATGATATCACATCTATGATGTCATAGTGTGTGAAGGGCAGTCTTGTAACTTTAGTAATTATTGCAAACCCCAGGCCTAATAAACTTGTATGTAAACTGTAAAAAAAAAAAACACAATATACAAAAAAGATGATAATAATTACTCTACCCCAAAAAATAAAAAATAAAGAGCACATAAATATATATATGGAATACACAACATAAAAATTCAACATAAAAAGGATACATTTCCATTTCCTGTAACTTTTTTTTCATAAATACACATCAAAATGAAAAACAAACAAGTGACTTCCATTCTATTTCACATTCAGCATATGATATAGCAATTAATCAATCAATCCATAAATAAATTGTCCACACACTAATGGCTAAATGCAAACATAATGGATAAACATAAGACATGTACAAAAGGAAACATATTTAACTCTCTCACAACTTCATCATACTACAATAAAAAATAACCTATAGAAACTCTTACAGTTACTCTTTATTATTTATTATTATATACCTTTATTTTATATATTGCACAAAATATTGCACCCTATTTATAAGGATCACTTTACTAGTTAAAACATTAATTGGAATAATCATAAATCATACAGTATCTCTATAACAAATATAGAATGCTATATCCAAAGTGACCAAGGTCTATGTAAATACATTCTACTATAGAAGAATCAGAATCATTACTTAAACAAAGCCCTCATGGATTAACAGTAAGCTCATTTCATTGATGTACATTTTCATTCACAGTTCTGTTCACATTCCACAGCACATTTAGTACCCTTTATAAGTGTGTGTTTTAAAAGCCACGCTGTATAATTCTACAACAAACTTTTGACTAAAGACATATCTTCTGGTTTTTTTTTTATATATATAATTCAGTTTAAACATTTTCCAAAAACTCAAAGTACCCTACAGTATGTATCCGCACAAATTGTCAGTATGAGAGCTTGTGTATAGAAACAGTTTTTCCAGGTATGTCTGCATGTTGTAACAAAGTCTTTTAGTGCATGATGTGTACTGTATGTGTGTGTATTATCATGTAAATGTGTATATAATATATGTATGTGTGTGTGACCCCGTCACCATGCTAGGGGGGATGCCATGCGAGGACTTCGTGGGCTGCGTGGAGGATTCTCAGTAGCCTGGTTTTCCATTAAGGCTCTCTATAAAACACATACACACGCACACACACATATATAATATTTTATTTTATATTTAACTGGCATTGCATTACGGTGAATAAAATAATCATACTAACAAGATTTGGCTATGGACAAGACTTCCGTTGCAAATGTAAAAAAAAATCTTTACAGACTAGGCAACTTACTTCAAACTTTGAAGTGAATTCGGAAAAAATGCCAAAGAAAGCCTCGGTGGTGGTGACCTTGCCGTCCTCACCAAAGAAAGAGGCCACCTTACAGAATTCCTCCATAGCTCTTTGCTGTAGAGACTCCAGAGATTGCACAGCAGGGTGGCTGTTCTCCAGAAAACCCTACGCACAACACGGTTAAGGAAACACACCGATATTTTTCTCATTAACCTGTATACTATTTCCGATAATCACACAAACTAAATTTCTATTTTTGTAAAGCTGCTTTTTGACAAAGTCCATTGACACAAAATTTAAAAAATGCTTCATGCGTACGGAAGAATACACGAGTGACATACGTGCACTGAGACTGAGCATGGGAGACAATCACCCACAAATCCCACAAATGCAAGAGAAGAACCATTGACTCAGATGTGATTATGTGACGCTCGGAAGACAAAGCGTATATATGTACTACAGAACTCGTATTTCAGAACCACGCTCGTTTTCAAGTTAAAATTTATTTTTCAATTTTGCTCATCTTGCAAAACACTCACAATCCAAGGTTTTACTGTATTTTATTATACACTGATCAGCCATAACATTAAAACCACCTAGGTTTGTGCCATTGGACGTTGGCAGCGGATCCAAGACGTTGGCAGCAGAACCTTTGGGTGCCGCTAATTGCAAGGTTGGGCCTCCATTAATTGGACTTGTCTTTCTGACGCATCCCATAAGTGCTTGGGATCTGGGGAGTTCGATTGCCAAATAAACAGCCTTGGGCTCTTTGCCTGGCGGGTTGTGGGGCATCGGGTGTTCTGGTGCTTTTCTATGGTGGCCAGCACTGTCTTTTTTGGTAATTTGTGCTGCATTGGCTTTTCTGTGGGATCAGACCAGACAGGCTGGCGTTTGGTCCCCATGGATGTGGATGAGCCTTGCGTGCCCATAATCCTGCCATCAGTTTACTAGTGTATAGTTGGTGATCATTGTTGTTCAGTTCACCAGGCAGTGGTCTTAATGCTATGGCAGGTTGGTGCATAGTCATATATACCAGAAGGAGTTACAAACCGAGGGACATGCAGTATATAAAGTACAAGTACAACATGTAGGTGTAATTAAATAGTAAGCAGAAGAATTGGCTCATCTTTGCTGACAGGAGTGTGTGGGTGTCACCAGAGGATTCCAGGAACTTATTCCATTCATCATTTGTCATCAACAGATTCATATCTCTCTCAAAACAAAACAGAAAAATTCCAGAAAAGTAAATTAATCTACTCATACGTAACTGATAATTTTTGTTAAAAAAAAGAAAGTGATTTAAATCAAAGTGCACTGCTGTTCTTTTTTTCCTACCAGTAGCACAAACAGAAATAAAAAAGCAGGAGCAGGTTCTGAGGGAATGGAAAAAGTGAGGTTCCAATTTCTCCATACCACCTCACAGCATGAAAGCTTCAGTATATATGACAGCCATTTGGGATTCTTAAAGTGTTTTTGTTACACGGATTGAAAGGATACACTCATAACCACAGCAAAGCGGTCCTCAGCAGTGGCTGGCATCTTGTGGCAGGCTGAGCGAATGTCTTGGATGGTGCTGTGCAGATCATTCATATCTGAAGTGATGTTCCTCTGATTCACTAGTCAGACAGAAAAGGAGAAGGAAACAAGCATCATTCTTGCATCATAGAGTCTAAATCAGGAATCTTCGATTTTAGTCCTGGAGAGCAAGTATCCAACACAGTTTGGTGATTCTTCTGCCGAGACACAGCCGATTCAACTAATCTGTGAATTGTCAGCTTCAGTGGGTGTTGGTGAATTACCAACGGTCCTGGACACAAGCCTTCGAGGACTAGAGTTGAACATTCATTCTATTTTCTATTTTCTTGGAATAGTAGTATAAAGTGGAAATTTTTATATAAACAATTACGGTGCATAGGAATGATATGGAATTGATTAATTGGATTGAAGAACCAAGGCAGTACATTAGAATGTGTTTAAATTTGTGATTTAAACAGAGAATAATTTGTACTTTTACAAAAAACCTGGTAAATATAAGGAAATGGGGTCATGTGGTTAAAAAATATACAAATTAAAAAAACAAACAAACCGTGTGCACTGATTACTAAACTGGGCACACTGATTGGTTTACCGGTGTTGTGTGGAATTTGGTTTCCCCATCGAGATGCGTTTTTCTTAGCCCTACCCCCCTTAAAAACAAGAGAGAAAGGCTCATACCTGTGCGCGGACCACTGAGCTTCTACGGATTTCAAAATTGACATTGTTACCATTTTTTAGTCCCTGGAATGGAAGAGACAGAGAATTTCCTTTCCTTTCTTGTTTGTTCGATTTGTTATTTTTGTCCACATGACCCCTGGGGGGCGCCGTACAATATTGCACAAGCAAGCGTAAATATCAGCACGGATGTGAGGAGGAATGTCGGCCCGAGACACTGACCATGGTGCTGACAAAAATTCTGACAAGAATTCATTGAGGTGTGGTGCATTGTGGTGTAATAATATTGTGGTATCAGTTTTAAAATAAAAGCTCCCATTTAATTAAACTTTAATAGAGACATTGGAAACAATACTGCAATCAGCTCTGAGATTTATTTCTCACCTTTGGCTGCCATTGGTACAGTTGTGAGTTCTTTGGCAAAGTCCAGTACCTCAGGAAAATGTTGGCACAAGGATTTGGCAAGAATATGCAAAAAAGTGGATTTTCCATCCACGGTTTTGGTGGTAGCAAGCTACAAAAAAAAATGGTTATATCCATATTTGATTAAAGTATGGAAAAGGAATTTACACAGTAAAGCATCAAGAAGTCTCTTTACTGTGAATTTTTACTTCTCTGACTGTGCATCTAAAACTTTAAATCCAAAAACAAGCTCTTAAGCTGTAAAACAGTGCTTTATAACATATTAATGAAAATAAGAAACGCTACCAGACTAGGAAAGGAGCTTACTTCAGTTAGGAAATTGATCTTAAAGCCAGTGGTCTTACTTCCCTTGGGCTGGCCATTGTTTAAGTAATTCCCCATGGCAAGGACAAACTGAAAAAAGACAGACAATAGAATCAGAGTCATGAAAAAACACAACACTATGACACAGTAATGAAGTCAGACTTCATTCAGAATGCCAATTAGAAATGTGAGAAATGTAGAAATATTCTAGGAAATATTATATTTTGCAGTTCTCACTAGTGTGACAAAGTCAATTCTACCTCCAGAATCTTTGCTAGTTTTTTGCTGTTTTTGAGCTCCAGTGAGGCCTTGTAGATACACTCATATCCTGCTCTCATCTCCTCAGTTTTCTCCTGCAGTATGCTTTTAAAATGCAGACTCTTCAGACGGGTCTTATACTCAGGCACAGACAGCATCTGGAGAACAATGCACACAAACACATACCAGGAAATAAAAAAATAAAAAAAAAACAGCTTTATGACTACCCATTGGGTGGAAACTGACCCTAGGCCTGGGCCTGCATGGGAGGTGAAAAACTCATCACTGAGCCACCAATGCTCATTAAGAACTGATACAGTTATAAAAGCATTTTTTTACTGAAACAATAAAAATCTATGGTTTATGATTTACTTATTGGAATTATTACCTGTAAGACAAACTGATCTGGCTCACTCAGCTTGCTAGGGTCATCAGTGTACTGCTCGTAACGTTTGACTTCTTCATCATCTGGCGCATACAATAGCAGCTGCTTGATGTGTGCTGGCTCCAGGCGATCCGTCGACATTGTCATTAGCACATGCCGCAGCTCACCTGGAGACAGCTTCAAGTGGGCAATCAGGATGGCTAAAAGGAGAGCGGAACAAAAAGTTTGTCACAGCATTGGCCGGCAAAATCTGGAAACCTGTAAGATTGAAAATTAAACACAGATAAAGACTAAATAAAATCACATCATCAAACAGATCAGCAGAGCTTGACACAAAATGTCCCCAACTGACCCAAAGAAGCTGCTTTTAGCTTTTCTTTTTCTACTCACAGGCATTGTATGCTTTCTTATGGGAAAGAATCTCAATCACATCCTTCTTTTTAAATGTTTCAGGTTGAAGTGCAGGTTCTGGAACAGAGACTGACACAAAATCAAAGAATGAGAGTGTGTTCTTCATTAAAAAAAAAAAAAAAAAAAGGTGGAAAAGAAAAGTTGAAAAAATCTGCTTTACTTCTGAGTGGCAAACAGATGCCACTATCAATTGCTTATTTTTAAATTATATATAGATAAGACAAGATAAAAATCTGAAACACACAAATTTCTCAGTAAGTACTGTAATAGTAAAATTAAATCAGGATTAAAAACATTGCAAGCATAGATGGAAATGATCCATAGTCATATAACGATGAATGAGATTAGGAGCAGCGTAAAATGTGCTCAGTGTCCAAATGTATACCACTGAAGCCATTATGCCCTGCTCCACTCACCTTGGAAGTGATAATTGCTAGTTGGAATTACCCCAATTTCAGTCTCAGCATGTTCGTTGAGAGACGTGGAAAACAAACTTGGACACCTGTCTTTGTTAGCAACAAGGTAATCAGCTAACTGGTATTATGTAATTTACTATATATATTTTTCCTCCAACAGTCACCTGTATAGTCAATAGTTTAGATTTAATAAGTTAATATGTATGTTTGCTTCTGATGCTGTGCACAGGCACACTGTTTAAACATCATATGAACTCATAGGCTGCATTTGAGATGAAGTTGTAATTCCCTTCCTACACCCTTTAAAACCCACTGAAAATGCCCCTCAACTTGCAATTTCATTTGCTGGTCAATTGTAAAAGTCCTTTAAAAGTTTAAGTCTTGCTTGTGTGATGACATCCATGCTTTTTTCCCCACTTTCCATGTTGATGGTGCTGAGGTGAGAAGTAACATTATTATTACTTGCAAATTACCATTTAGTCGGCACACAAACACATTAATAGTTAAGAAGACATGTTTTTTTTTTTGGCTTTGAGTAATTTGTGGCTTTATATCACAATAATTTTTGGCCTTAAATCATAAGAAAAAATATGAATTGCTTTCAATATTAAACCCTTGTTTATATACAAAGGCAGCATAATTCTTTCACTTAGACAGTTTAGAATGATTTAATAAACACACACACATACAGTTTACTCACTTGGATTCTTCTGTGTGCCAAAATGCAGTTCCAAGTCCAAATATTTTACCATGTCACTGAGCTTGTCATAATCAGAATCCTCTCCCAACTGTAGTAAAAAAAAAAGAAGGTGTTTTACACTTATTGGTATTTTGCCCATGTTCTACATGTTACATAAATAGAGATGTCTCAAAACAAGATGTTCATTGCTTCACATCCGATGCTACTCAGTACAGAACGTAGAGTATAGGGAATGTCACTTGGGTGGGCTGTATATACTGTACATTCATTCCTTTATATTGGAAGTTAATTCTTTAGACAAACTAAAAACTGATACGTCAACTTACCTGTCCCCAGATAGTTCCTTCAGAATTCTCAACCTGTTCCCAACGTAGCCTCTTCACATTCATGTGACTGGAGTCTGATTTATGTGGTGAGCACCGGGGCAGAGGGGGTGGCACACAAGGAGGGGGTAAAGGTGGAGGAGGAGGTGGCTCCAAAATAGATGCTTCTTGGTGGTGCGTCTGAGGCTGGGGCTGAGGTTGAGGCTGTGATTGAGACAGAGCTTCATGGTGATGTTGATGCCGTTGGTGCTGAATGGGATGAGGACTCTGTCTGGCTTGGGTTGAAGGTTGGGAAGAATGAGACTGATGTTGGTGTTGATGTGGCTGCTGCTGTTGCTGTTGTTGTTGTTGCTGTTGTTGTTGTCTTTGTTGTTGTTGTGATACTGGCTGATGCAGAGGAAGGAAGGTGGAGAGGACCTGGGTCTGGTGAGGTTGGTGGGGCTGGTGGATAACATGGTATTGAGGGGAAGATTGCACAAGCTGTGTCTGATGGATGTGCTCAATTTGGTGAATGTGATGAGAATGGTGACTATGTGGAGAAGGATGGTTTGGTGGGTAAACTTGATGGATCTGATGGATTTGGTGTTGACTGGGATAACCTGACTGAGGTTGTGGACTCTGTTGATTCTGGCGAATAGACTGGGAGTTCAGTTGACACACCTGGGCTTGATGCATTTCAGCTCTCCTTTCAGCTCTCTCTGACCTCTCCAACCGTTCCATTCGTTCTAAACGTTCCATTCGTTCTAAATGTTCAATCCTTTCCAATCTATCCAGCCTATCCATGGAGCTGGATAGGTGAGCTTGATGGCTCTGATGATGACTAAGGGGAGTCTGATGACCTTGGTGCACTGGTTGAGGATGGTAAACCTCATAAACATGTCTATCAGACAGTTCCATTCTATCAATTTTGTCAAGCCTGTCCATGGAGCTAGAGAGTTGGGTCTGATGGGTATTATGAGTTTGGTGGCTTTGATGCATTTGACGGATCTGCTGAGCCTGATGAAGTTGGTGACTGTGCTGAGCCTGATGACTTTGGTGAATTTGATAGGCCTGTTGATCTTGTTGACTTTGCTGAGTTTGGTGATGCATTTGGTACATCATATGGCTATGGATGGCAGATGGAGATAGGTCTGGGGAAGGCAATGGGGGCAGGGACTGGTGCATCTGCTGTAGGAGATGCTGGGGGGGTCCAGTTGTTGGCTGGACTGGTAGAGACTGTGCTTCTTGTATAACCTGGTGGGACATCAACTCATCCCGAGTAGGAAGCACCTTGGTAATAGACTGTCGCTTTGGAGGTGGATTGGCCCTAGGAGGAGGGGGAGGTGGAGGTCCTGGGTGACGACGGAAAGTTAAATGTCGCGGGATTTGATCAGGGGTGAAGTTGCTAGGAGGTGGTGGATCATTAAACTGAACAGGTGGTGGGGGAGGTGGGGTGAGAGGTGGAGGTGGAATGTGGTCAGAGCTGGATGAATAGGTGAGAGAACTTGCATCCTCACTGCTACTATGCATCTCACTGGCACTGCTAAGTTCAGGTGGGATATAAGGGCCTTCATCTTCCTCATCATCTTCATCCTCTACTTCCTCATCCTCCTCATCTTGCAGGGTCATCTGGACCACATCCTAGGGTTACCATCAAACACATTGGAACAGAACTTTAGGTTTCTTCTACTAACCACTCCTACACAGATAAACTGAATCTATTAAACTCTGTTAAACAGAGTGTAAATTTAACCATTTAGCCAAATAACCACAACAACCACAGCAACCATACTGTAAAGCATGAAACACACTTTTTTTAAATCATCAGATACATACCTCCTCGTAGTCATTCTCTGGAGACAAAAAATCATCAACAGAGAGCTGCTGACCCAACTGCTCTGTGAGGGCCTCCATAAACAGGTCTGTATCAGCATTTCGGGGGGGACGAGAAAACGTGTATCGCTTCTTTCGGATGGGAGGACTGGATACGTAGTCTGGGGGGCTTGGTGGATAGTCAGGGGGAGATGGTGGTGATAATGGTGGGCTATCCAGACTAATGTAGGGGTTGGACTCTGCACTCCCCTGGGACGGAAGCTCCTGGGGATAGCTTGAGTCTTGGGGACTGGGCAAGGGCTCAATCCATAAAGGTTGTGGAGGTGGGGGAGGGGGAGGGGGAGGCTGGACTGATATAATCTTACGACTACCTGTAAATGATGGAAAAATATAATCATTACTGAAGCATTTGTCAATTACTTAAACTAATAGTAATTCTGGTTGTCTAAGGTAAGTGGGTTTCCTTGGCTGCTTTTGTATACCTGAAGTAGCCCGTACAGAAGGCGAGGAAGATTTAGCTCTAAAAGAGTGGCTAGATGAGTGAGGGTAGATGTCAATCAATGTTTCAGGGGCAGGAGGTGGGCGACTCTTTAGCGATTTAGACCTCTTGCCAACATGCACATTTTCAAGCTCAGCATAAACAGCTGATAGCTATTGAAAAAGAAGGAAGTTTCAGATAATAGAAATAAAACTGTGCTGTAATCAATACAAAATCTAAACAAGCTACAGAACACAAGATGATCAAAAATGGTAATGTCCTATATCTATTCTATTAGACACCTATGTTAGTTTTTATTTTTATCTCAGAAAGTGGGTAATAATCCTTTATTTAATTTTCCATGACTAAAGTTAAATGCACTTCAGTCGTCTACTTCTTTGCTCACGTTAGTGAGGTTGTTGGGTGTTTCTGGTAGAGAAGTCCCATCTCCAGACTGTCTTTCTCCAGGGGCCAGTCTCATAGGAGCCACCTCAACAGGCTCTGTGCGGATCCCTGATAAAAAAAATATAAAGAAAAATATAAAGCTAGAAATTCAGGAAAAGAAAGATTACAGAAAGATTAAAAGAAAAACTACACTGTTTGATTTAGTTGAATGAGTTAATGTTATGACAGTTTAGTTTAGTTTTACCCATTCCTAGATGAGTGCCAATAACCAGGTCATCTGAACTACGGCCTCTCACACTGCTCCGGTAGGTGGTGCCCGTCACCTTCATGGAGCTACTACGCCGATGGGGCTCTGGAGCTGGTGGCTCTGGCTCTGCCACAGGCACTTATGACACACAAACAAACAAAACATTACAAAGAACAGCCAACCACTGAAAAAACAAGATATTTTCTGGGCCCAGATTTGGCCAATTTGTTTAATAATAATAAAATTACAAACACTAATTAAGTAAAATTTGTAAAAGAAAATAATACATCTGGGATTAACGGAGCAAACTTTGTACACCTTCTGTAGAAAATGTCCATAAATCATTTAAACCATTTTCTAAACTAAAAGCAATGCATACTGTTTATGATTACCAACACTCCAATGTATGTACACACAACTCACATGTGATTTTGTAACCAAGGAACCGTGAGATCTTGCTTTGACAATGTTCTTGCTCCTCATAGGTCAGTAGTTGGTAAATGAACTGCCAGATCACCTGCTTAGCTGGAGTATCCAGGATTGGAAACACATCTACGATAAGAGTATCCACATTCCTATACAGCAAATGCAAAAGTTCACATTTGTGTGCAAAGTCACAAAGAATGATGTTTGCATTTAAATTAGCAAATTTTGATTGAATGCTTACTGCTATGATTAATACTGTATGTTAATAAGTTATGAACTGTCCAATATATTATTCAATTATATTTTTTGTTACAACACTCACTCAGGCAATCAAAACAAACACAGGTAATCCAAAAATATAATAATTTAAACAGCCAAGGGTCAGTCGATCAGCAAACAACTTCAAAAGGTTGAGCAGAAATCACAATCCAAAAAGCAAAGCAAGAGTCAAAGACAATATGCCAATCAATTAAATGGTAACATCCGTAAAATGGAGCTGCTGCTGGTGATGAACTGATGATCATAAATTCTGATGAACATATGGTTTCTCCTGTTACAGTTGCATGCTAACTGACCTGAGTAGCACACCACTCACCTGTGCTGGAAGAAGGCCTCAAGGGCCTTGCAGATGGTGTATCTCTCTTGCAGGGTGAGCAGGTGCTCCAGCTGCTGACTGAAAGTGCGCCCATGCACACGGATGCTGGGTGGCAGAATTTCCGCCACCCACTGTAGAGAGCTGAGCACAGGAGAACGTGAGCGTGGAGATGCCTCCAAAGCCTCTGGCTCGGCCAGCATGAAGGATGGAGGGCCATCTTCTACAACTAGCGAAGGCATTGCACCACTTCCTTGAAGCATCGCCACCACCTTCTCATGGGCACAGTTCCTACGAAAACACTTATGTTTGTTGGATTTTTTTCTCCAAACTCTATACCTTCTTTAGCCTCCAGTAATAATTGTCCCTGCGCTTAGCACTAGCCAATGAAATTTTTAAACATTGTATACATTACAGGTAAGGGTGCACTTTCTAAATGCTCCATGTGGTTTAGAATCATGGGATAGACATGGGTCAGCATGCAATACATGACAAGTAACACAAACATTCACTTGCTTGTTACTTTGTATTGTAATAATAAAGGCAGATTTATTACAATAAAAACTACCTCATGTCAAGGCCATTGAGAAACAAGATGCGATCTCCAGGTTTGAGGCCTGCTTTCTCAGCTGGGCTACCTGAAAAACAGTCACATGTTTCACATACACAATTCAATACACTTTTATTTAAGTGACACTTTAAACTACAGGCACTGACACAGAGCACCCCCACCCATCAAACCCTGTTGGAGAGGAGCATTTAAACCAATTGACACCAATCATACTCACATACTTAAAACTTCACCACTAGTTAACAAACGTTAAGTTCCTCACTTATCCCCATGCTAGCATTTACACAGAAACATCAGCCATGCTATTGTTTTGAGCCTCAAGAAATGCCTTAAAATGTTTTGGAACTTGAATGGAAGAAATCTAGCACATCAGGCATTGGCAATATTTAAACTGTTTATGTAAATAAACCATGGAAGACATACACACAAATCAAGATGTACATAAATATTATATTTACTGGTTTATTTATGTGTTTTTTGTACCTGGAATAACTGAGTCGATCCAAACAGGAGCGTGCCCGCGTAGTGTAAAACCAAAACTTTGGTTCCCTTTGTAGACCCGCACTGTCCTATAATGCAGGAAGAAAAAAGCCAAATGTCAGGTTTCAATCTTAAAATGCTTTTAAATAATGCCTTAAAATCTTTGTATGGCATAAGTCCCTCATTCATGTAGAGATCCTCACACGCACACACCTCGGCCCTATATAATCATCCCTGTGTTTCCATAGTAACTCCCTAGGCCACCACTAGAAATAATATATAATGCATCTGTATAATAATAATAATAATAATAATAATAATAATAATAATATGAAGAACTATAATTTTTCTTCTTATGATTTATTGTTATTATTGTTGTTATTGTTATAATAATAAAAAAATATATAAAATGTTATAATGTTATTATAATAATAATAATAGTAGTAGACGAAGTAGCTGTAGTACAGTAGTAGTATTACATAATATGTATGCTTCCAGTGAATTAATACTTCACTATAAAAGCACAAGATAAAACACTCTGGGATCACAGATTTTTTTTGTCTACAAGTCCATATGGTAGCTTTGATTCTAGTAATAAAAATATACCTGAAAGCAGCGATTGAAGGTGCAAGCTCCCTGAGTGATGTTTTATAATTCATGAGAACTAGAAAGGTTATTGTTACGGTGAACTTGACCCATCAAATAAAAATCTTCAATTAAATATACACTTTATAAAAATTGGCTGGGAATTGATCAATAAAAACTCAAGCTCTAAAGTAAAAAAAAAAAAAAAGGCACCAGAGAACAGTTTGAAGACAAGATTTACCTGTAGTGAATAAAGTTAAGGCAGACAGATCAAAGCTTCTCTGAAGGACATCATGACATTTCACCAGCGCTAATCCTGTGCCACACTGATAGTAGTGATGATCCTACACTGAAATCTGAAACACCTGTCTTTTTCTTTTTCTTGATCTGAAAATTTGTGGCATCATTTCCATGAGAGTGTATTTAACAACTTTTTTGCTTTTTATAGTTTTTCAGAGCCACTGTTGAAATTTACCTTCATTTTTCCAATTAAAAAGTCATTTAATAGCTCTTAATATACTGTATAAGTGCTGTGATCACATAGGTGAGGTAACTTGCAATGCTATTTAGGGTACTTAAGCATTACTTTATGTCACACTCCAAAGCAAATAGTTCAGCATGTTACGGCTTTAGGATAGGTAACCTGCATTTTTAGCCACTACATCAATATGGACAAGATTTTCTGATAATGTACTGTATGAGTGGTTAGTTTGTGAGCTTTAGTAATTTACAGTTTTCTCTCGGTACAAACATCTGAAATAATTGAAGGTGAAACTACTATTATAAACAAATCTTAAACTCTAAAGGAATAGTATAATAATCACAGCATATCATATACAGTATCATACATCATTATTATTACGTTACCCTGAATTACTTGCCTGCGGTTGGCGATGGCGCCGGTGTGGCCAGCGATGAGTGAAGTCGTTTTGCGAAGGCCACGAGAGGGTGGTATGATGCCATCCTCATGGGCAGTGCGTGGCACTGAGCTGGCCCGTGTAGACACCAGCAGCCGCTCCGGGTGATCCTCACTGCGGCTGCGGCGCAGTCCACTCTGCCTGTGCTCGCTAAAACTGCGACCCCTCAGGCGGCTTATCAGACTCTGGGAGACCACATCATCAAAACGTTGCCGGTGCTTCTTTGGAATGAAGATCCTAATGAACATGACAGAAAAAGAGTAAAAACAGGAATAGGTGCAAAGAACAGAAATGACAGTCTCTCCACCAAAGTCAAAATCACTGAAGTGAGAAGTATGTAGAGCCATTGGAAGAAGAGAGAGAGAGAGAGAGAGAGAGAGAGAGAAAGAATACATGGAGGCATGACAAATGTTCACACATATCTCCTGAGTGGAGGAGGAGGTGAGTGAGTGTGCAGCAGAGAAAGTCTGCTATCATTTACATCATAATGAAAATGCATTCAAAAATCTCTTTCCCTTGGCACTTGGTGATGTCCATTATATGCAATAAAACAATTTTGTCACTGTTGATAAGAAGGAAATAAAAATAGACCTATTCGTCTAAGAATCTGGAATCTGATGGCAGTTTGTTGGGAAAAAAAGTAAGAAGTGCAGTATTACTTCAAATGATGTATATGCATTTTATAAATGATCTTCTCATTTGTCAGCTTCAACATCTCATCCAGCATCTCACGTACCAAAATTATGAATTAAGTCTATCTGAAAAAATAAGAGGATATGGGACTGCTAAATTTGTATATTTAAATAGGATGATATGTTTCTCCAGGCATTAAAGATAAAAGTACAAAATAACCTGATCCATATGAATAGTGGACTTATTTGGTGAAATTTTCATATTTCAATCTGTCTTGTCCCAGCTAGCCGGCTAATTAGGTTTCTTAGTTAGCTCGTTAGTTTTCTGTTAATTTATGTTGTAAATTTATGTTGCATGTAGCACCTTGGTCCTGGAGGAACGTTGTTCTGTTTCACTGTGTACTAACTGTATATGGTTGAAGTGACAATAAAAGCCAACTTGACTACTTGACTTGACTTGACTTGATTTCCTATATTTTCTAGTTCTGAAAACTATCCACCTTCCTGACTAAGAGTACGGTATCTACAGTATCGGAATACAGAGTCTCTCAATAATAAATACATTTCTAGCTTTTAAAAACACACCTAAAATTGAAAGGGGTGAAAAATGCATTAAGAGTTAATGTTAAAGTACCATGTGGTGGGCAGGCATGCCATACAGGATGTTTCCCCTCCTAATGGGATAGGTTCTGGATCTACCATAAGCCTGACAGGGATAAAGTGTTTACTGAAAGTGAGTGATTGATTCCATTCAGCTGCAGTGTAGTTACACCTCAGACATTTTGACAGTCAGTAACAGCTAGCTGTCATTATTATAAGCTACAGTAATTCACATTCTTTTTTTCTGCTTTTTTCTCTATGCGGCAAAAACAAACGAACAAAAGTGAAGAACAGTAATATCAAAATCACTTTTAAATAAGTTGCTTCAAACCTACTTAGCATTTAATAATTTGTTATAATGAACTACTAAAGAAAGGGAATAGGATATTCTGTAAGCTGCAGGAAGTGATATGTCTTCATATTGTCAGGCAGCCAATTAAAGAGCTATACCCATACACCATAGTCCATGGGTAACACTTCTCCTAATTAACACATTCCAGAAGGCCACTTGCACCGTTAAGGAAAAAAGGAGAGCAAGTGGGCTTCTTGTTGAAATCAATTCTACATTGTATGAATAAATTGTACCTGCTCTCATTCTCCCTCGTAACCCTCCCTCAGGAATGGCTCCATTTCGTCCTCTCTCCCTACATCTCATCTATATAGAGCAAAAAGGGTCTACATAATGGTTGTGCTTCGAAATAGCACTAGCTGATTAAGGTGAAGAGCTGTGCTTGCCATTCCTCAAAATTAAAATGTCTCGAGGACGCAGAAGACAAAACGAAGCTATAGTGGAAGACAATTCTGAATATTCTGGTAGATTACAGCTGTCGGAAAGTGCATTTTGTAGGCTTTCAGAATGTGAATTGACTAGTCATACTGTAGATGAGTTAAAGTAAGTATGAAAGTTAAAAGGAGGACATGGATATAAAGTACAAATCAAGTAAAATAAATATTAATAAAGGGTTTAATGAAATAAAAAAACAGTAAAAAAAAAACATAAATGGAGTTTATATATATTTATATACCAATCAAACATAATGTTAAAACCACCTGCCTAATACTGTGTAGGTCCCCCTTGTGCCACCAAGACATGGACTTCACAAGACATCTGAAGGTATGTATGTATCTGTGGTATGTATTTGTGGTATCTGGCACCAAGATTTTAGCAGTAGATCCTTTAAGTCCAATAAGATGCAATGTGGGTCCTCCATGGATCAAAACTGTTTTTCCAGCAGATCCCACAGATGCTCTATTGGATTGAGACCCGGGAAATTTGGAGGCCAAGTCAACACCTTGAAGTCTTTGTCATGGTCCTCAAACCATCCCTGAACCGCCCCCCCCCAAGCCATCCTGGGACCATATTTTCCCCAGGTAAGCGACAGACATGCACTTGGCCATCCTCAGGATGTGAAAAAATGTGATTCATTAGACCAGGCCACATTCTTTAATTGCACTATCCTACACTTTTGATTTTCCTGTGCGCATTACAGGCACTTCTGGCAACATGGGCTATCAAATACAGCTAGCTGCGATGGTCATTTACCTTCCTTTCACATCCACCATTAACTTCTAACAGAAACTGTGGGATTGGACCAGACAGCCAACATTTCTCAACCCTTGATGGGTTCCATTGTTATGAAATGATCCATTTTAATTAGGTTATCTAATTAAAATTACTGGAGTGTTCCAAGCCCTTACCTTAATCGCCCAAAATTGGGGAATTAATTAATAAAAGAAGAAGCCTTTTGTTTGCCACATATACATCACAGCTCAGTAAGATTCTTTTCTCCACATATCGCAGCTTGCTAAGGAGCAAAAGGGACTCCGTAATAGGGTTAACGGTCTCACTCAAGCCCTAGCTTTGCAGCTCTGAGGCTTGAACCAACCTTCAGATATGTAACCCAAAGCTTTAATCCCAGAACCATCAGTGCCCAAATACTGTATGTCCTGTTAAAGAGGTCCTCAAACATGTCGGCAGGGAAGGGGAAAATTACAATTAGCAAAAAATTAGCAAAGTAGTACAGAAAGCATGAGCAAGGTTATTCCAAGCATTTGATTCAACTTAATTAAAAGGCAATGCCTTATTAGACTGTTGCAGTAATATGTAACCAGTGAGTGAGTATAAACATCATTTCACTATATATTTCTTATTTAAAAAAAAAAAAAAAAAAAAAAAAAAAAAAAAAAAAAAAAAAAAAGCTCTGACAATAGTTCTGGACATTTCATTATTTAGGATTCTTCTTATAATAAGTGTATAAAAAAAAGAGAGACTGTTGAGGGAATGAATGTATATCATCAATAATAAATTAAAAATTATAAATTGTTATATGTGTAGTTAATTAATAAATGTTACATTTTTTAATTATTTTCAAATTGATGTTGTACAAATATTTTGGAACATTATGTTATATAAAAAAGAAATCAATTAATTGATTTTAAGACGTACTTGCTGAAAATAGCTTCATACATTCTAACAATACGGAGGAACTTTTTCCATTACTGACAGATCAGAATAACCTCAGCTTGTATAACCTAAAGGTCAGATTTTAATTATCCAGCATGTTCACACCTTTCCAGTGGCTGCATCTCAGCAGTGTGTGCAGCAGGATATCAAACAGTTTAACATGGAGTCCTGCTGAGATCCACTGAGCACAACTTAGACAGCAAATGGCCCAGCTGGTCATCTCCATGGCAACAGAGTGATTGATTCAGGGAAGTGGGATTTAGGGTTTGTGTTTGAGAATCAGGATAAATGGCAAAATTCTAGGGAAAGCTTTGAAATGCACTGCCACCTACAGGAAGAGAAATGATTAACCACCCATTGTATGTGCAACTACACATATATATTTAACACTGCTGTATTTAAAATAAACTGCAAAATGAATAAGTATTTTTAATTACTACAACAGCAAGAGATGGTAATATCAGGGAAGATATAGTGGGCTTGGTGCATGTGTTTCTGCTGAGCTTTTATATATCTGTATTTAACATACTGTCCCAGCAATCCTAGACTGATTTCCACACTTCTTTCCATTGTGTATTTCAGTATCTCTTTGCTTGGCCTTTTTCCAAAGGGCTACGTGCCCTTATCCTGAGCAGTGTTAGAGCAGCATATCTGGGTCAGAACACAGCACCTGTGCTTGTGCTGGAATGGACCATCTCGTGCCAAAAAGTCATGTGACTCATTCCAGGAGATGAAAAGGAACAGGTGTGACAGCTACTTTTTGTGCATTTGATACACTGTAAGTGAATGTATAAGTGGAAAGTGGATATTATACAGTATGTAGGTCTCCTTAGTAGTTACCAGTGACTGGTACAACACTAATAAAGCCAAATTCAAAATATCTATTAAACATTTCTATTTTCATATTCTAATGTCACCATATTGCATTCACACATAAAATGTTCCTAAGTTGCTCTTGAGCAGAGCAGAGCCCAGGTTATTCTTGTTTAACTTTCATTTATACTGGAATGCCCTCAATTAGAAGGAGGTCACAGGAAAACTAAAATTAACCATGAAGTGGGGTTTGCAGATCAAGGACACACTATTCAAAGGAGTGACAACTGAGATGAGCAACTTATTAAGGAAAAGCCTCAATCATGAGAATAAATGATTCTCATGCAATGCCTACAAAGTACTTATGTTTCCATCAAAAAGGTAACTTTTGCCATAGCACTCCAGTTATCAAAAATGCATAGAATGATATAATGATAATATAGTGATATAGTGATAATATAATGTCAATGATAAGTTAGTGTCTTACTATAAGCATGTACGCTATGCCCAAGAACTTAAACATATATCACAACTCAATTTCCCATCATGGTAAAAGATCAAAGTGGCACTGAACTCACTGAAAAGATTCCTCTTACCGAAAGTGTTTGGAGAAACTTCTGTCCCTTCCCATGCTTCTCAGCTCATCTCTCAGCAGCAAGCCAGAAGACTAACAGTGTAGGTTCCCATAAATCATTAATCCCTGAGCGAAAACACCTTGAGAAGAGCCAGATATAGCAGATCTCTAAAGTCCAAACATGTCTGTCTCAGTGCAGGTGTATCAACCAGCATCATGTTGAAAACCATCAATTATATAATTATTGAAGCGTTAAAGTGCACCAGAGGTCACGTCATCGTTCCAACTGTTACCAATATTTAAGCTCAGATAATACTCCATACACTCCAAAGAACATGCCACAGGGCATTCAGGTCTTGCTGCAAGTCTTCACCCTCTACCTCAGATCAACTGCCACCCACCGAGGACCAAGCAGTGAGGTGTGTTTGCGACTGCCTTGAAGTTGGAGCGAGAAAAATGAAAGGAGGAGAGAAGCAGGAGAGGTGGGAGAGAAAAGTGAGAGGAGTGCGAGGAACTCCCTGAAGAATTTCATAGGCAGGTCAGCACGGCACAAGGAATATCCGACGAATGAGGGGAAAAAAAAGAAAAAACCTGCTGATAACAGTTTGGATAACCATTAATGCAAACATCAGCACATGTCCTGTTCGAAGTCATCTGATCACCTGGCAACATGACATTAGCACAAGGGGCAATAATTCAATGGTTTGCACAACCAAAGCCAAAAAAGTGAGAGATACCCAGCAAAATCTCAATCACAGCAAAACCCTCTTTGAAAGACAAAGGTAAAAAACCTCATCATGAATGAATATAGACCCTTGACACAAACTTTATCTGCCATGGCTGCCATGTGGAGTTTGTGCAAACTTGCAGTGCGTCATGAACCAAAAAGCATTTATTAAAGTAAGTAGGCTGTTTAAAAATAGTGGACACCCTGAGGGAGAACTGTACAGATTTGCACGGACAGAAAAGCAGACCGCTGCTCGGATCTTTAAGGGGAAAACAGCTAGCGTGAACTGATGGAGTTCTGTTCATAATGAGCAGAGTGGCGCAAAGTACACAAATCCTGTACTTATCTCTTAACAAAGAGATACCCTTGGTAATTCTACATTTACAATTCTACATGAACAAAAGTACAAAAGCACTTATCTTTATAATTACTTTAATTTAGTTTTTTTTAGTTCTAATCTTATATTAGCCAGCAGTAATCTTAAAGTCATAGATCTTAAAGACATTAATCTCTCTCTCTCTCTCTCTCTGTCTGTGCTGCCAAACTGTGAACACACTGTTTCATCACTATATGCAACCGTCTGCAATTCTGGGTTCAAACACCTGCTAGATGATTAGGGAAAGCAAATCATGCAATTATGCATAAGAGCCAGCAGGTGGTGATATTATTGTTTCACACCACTTTGATTCTGTAACGCAACTCCATACAGAAATCTAGTGGAGTAGAAAGTACAGATATTTGTAGGATGTAGTGGAGTAAAAGTAAAAGGTGTCCACTAATAAAACTACTCAAGTTAAGTACAGATACATAAAACATAAGTACAGTGATTAAAAAAATATGTAAATGTAAATTTACATATTTGGTTACCTTCCACCTCTGATAATGTGTAAATGAAGGCCTTTGAGTCATGAAATATTGTAATTTCCACCAAAATACTAAAATATTAGGAGGCTTTCTATGCAAAATGCAATTTAAAAAATATATATTCATATACATTTATATATTTATTTAATATATGATACTAACTGACGTTGCCATGTCTTTAAACATTTGAGGCCATTGTGATGCTTATACATTATAGTTTTAAGATTTAAGGTAAATTGTAAATACAATTTGAAATGTTACATGTGAATTTTAGATTAAAATGTAAAATGCAAATGTTAAATATTACATACAAATATACTGTTTAATTATAGATATAACTTTTAAGAATAATTAAAATCCCCCCCCCCCCAATAAAAAAAAGGGCAGTCATACACTTATTTAATTTACACTAAAATTTTAAACTTTAGTTTACCTCGAAAAATGTATTTAATGGAGAGCTGCACAATGTGGAATTACTGAAAAAGGGACTGCAGTGTAATGATATAAATAAATGTACAAAACAGAGCTTCTGGCATCACAAGTAAAAAGTGAATGTGTAGGTACTTATTAACAGCAAGAGGAAATACGAGCCTATTAGAATCTTTTCATGGTATTAATCATACTTATTTTTATTTATTTCATATAATAAAAGATTAGATATGGTGTTAATTTTGAAAGATATTGATATGGTAATGCAAATGCTGAAAACTAATCCAAAGGATGAATTTATTCAAAAGAAGATTTGCTACTCACAATAATAACATAACTTCTTACTAACAATTTAACCACAATAATGCAACACGGCATTAAATTATTGTTAAGATTTACAAGATAACACAACGAACGTGCTTTTTTATTGTTGTGTGCTGCGTCCAATTAGCATTGATTATACAGTGGGATAAAACATTTTTTAGTCAGCCACCAATTGTGCAAGTTCTCCACTTAAAAAGATGAGAGAGTCCTATAATTTTCATCATAGGTATACCTCAAATATGAGAGACAAAATAAGAAAAAAATCCAGAAAATCATATTGTAGAATTATTAAAGAATTGATCTGCAAATTATGGTTGAAAATAAGTATTTGGTCAATAACAAAATTTCATCTCAATACTCAATATGTTATATACCCTTTGTTGGCAATGACAGAGGTCAAACATTTTCTGTAAGTCTTCACAAGGTTTTCACACACTGTTG
>JAOVVB010000026.1:17396359-17407065 GCA_028570985.1 Heterobranchus longifilis
TAGTGGAGTTTGGAGTGTGACTGTTTGAGGTTGTGGACAGGTGTCTTTTATACTGATAACAGATGCCATTAATACAGATAACGAGTGGAGGACAGAGGAGTATTTTAAAGAAGAAGTTACAGGTCTGTGAGAGCCAGAAATCCAAATACTTATTTTACGGAGGAATTTACCAATTAATTCTTCTTCTTAATGAAATCCTACAATGTGATTTTCTGGATTTTTTTTTCTTATTTTGTCCCTCATAGTTGAGGTATACCTACTGTATGATGAAAATTACAGGACTCTCTCATCTTTTTAAGTGGGAGACCTTGCACAATTGGTGGCTGACTAAATACTTTTTTACCCCTCTGTATTATACTCACTATGCATGCACTCTTTTCATTTTAAGTTAATGTTGTTTTTCTTATTTTACTATTGTGTTTTGGTTGTGTTGGTATATTGTCTGATGTTTAGGTCGATGAAATGTTGTGCAGGGCACTATACAAGGGAACGAAATAAATGTTTATGTGTGACAAAAACAGATCACATTTTCATCAATGATAAAGAACCAGAGTAAAAATTATTCAGAGGTAAAAAAAAAAATGGATGAGGAGCATGAATCTAGGTATTTGGAACACAGTGCTCTACTTCCTAGCTTATTTCTTGCGGAGGTTGGAGAGTCCACACAGCTTCATAGGATGCTCCACTTCTGGAAAGTTTCAAAACAATCTCTTTGACATTATATTGCCATATTCTTATTGTCCTTATTGTCTCCTATATAGAGTCAAGGCCATACTGTCTGTGACATAATGTTTTATTAATGAGAATTAATGTATTATTAATGAGAATAAATATGCCTGAATCATCTCTGATTGCCACGGGCTAACACTCACACCACTCCGTTAGTGTAGCCTGCCAAATCCTGCTGTGTTAGGATGCCTCAAATTCCCATGACAGTGTACCTAATCAGCAGCTATTCGACCCAGAGAGAGAAAGAGAGAGAGCGAGAGAGAGAGAGAGGCACCCTACTGGCATTGCCCCATTAGCACTCTTCTCCAGGGCCATTTAAGCAAGAATTAACGCTAGGTGTTACTCATTGCAGATTTTATTTCATCATTGCTGCTATACTTATACAGATCACAGAGAAACAGTTCATGGAGTGAATGTTTTAAGAAAAGTGTCTACCAAAGAGAGCGGAAATGTTCAAAAAGGCTTTTTGTGCATGATTGATCTTATTTCCACTGTGAGGAAGGAGAAACCTGAGCATGTTTAAATCAAATGAAAACAACGACAGCTGCAACTGTCAGTTCCATCCCGCTGTGGTTCACCACATAGCCATGAGAGATAAAAAAAATTAAAAAAAAGAAAAGAAAGGATGTGGCTGCTCATGAAAGTACATGATCAATGCAGCAACTAATATTGCCTATCAACAAAACATGTTCTACAGTGAAGGAGTGTGTATCCACAAATGCATGACCCGTCTCCTGGGTAGTTTTGTTATTAGGTACATGATACAGCAAAGTCATGGTAATATTTTGTTTTTTTCCATTCATTTTATTCCTTTCTTGGTTTAGATAATTTATTATGTTTCATTGAATTATTTAAATGATTGTAGTAGGTGTTGTTGTATGCACCAATATTTTTCCCCTAAAATGTAATACTATAGTGTAACTACTGTACTTCCATTGCATAACTGCAGTGAACCCTTGCATTCTCATAAAGCTGTATTAATTGCACTTACAGTACTAATTAAATAGCTAAATTGAAATAAGTGAAAATCATTTACTTTAGAAAAAAAAAGACTTCAAACTACAGTACAGGACTGTCCATGACACTGTATGGACATGTCCTGACTATACAAAGAGGCTGTCAATGTTTAAATGTTTCTGAATTATAATGGGTGTACATTTCTTTGAGTTATTATATATTTAGGCACAGGTATCATAAAGGAAAAAAAACACAATTTAGCTCAGTAATCACATAAATGCTACTCCTTAACCTACAGATGGTATTTTTCATAAGAGTAAGACAGAACAATATCTAGAATACTCACGTTATCTCGCATGCCTTTAATCACGTCACAAGACAAAAACACAATGAGGCACCACTTTGTGTAAATCACACCTTGCAGCAGCAGAGCACAGAGAGAGACAAACAGATCAGGAATGTCCAGCATCACTCACCTACAGCAATTCATCACTCTACCGTAGTCCCACACCACACACGGGAACTTCGCGGCTGCTGCTTCAGTGCACAAAGCATCAAATATAACCTCGAGTTACTCCATCACCCCATCCACCTACAGTAGGGCTATACAAAGCCAGTGAGCAAATTGGCTGGAATATCACACTTCCAAAGGCTGCCAGTAGCAACATTTGGGAGAAGAAAAAATGCCAATATGAGCTTAGTGCTGGATAAAGAGAAGGGGAGGGGAATGTGTGATTTTTATGATGTGATAATAAACTATGCATGCAAACTAGAAAATGGACAGGAAAAGGCAAAATCAACGCAATATGGACATTCAAAGATTGGCAAGATTTAAAGATTAGGGCATACTGAGACAATAGAGAAGAAATAGTTCTTGAGAGTTACCATATTCTTAACAATAATTTATGCAAGCGGATAATCAAAGACCTAAAAAAAAAAGAAGACACTCCACTCTAACGAGAGTTTGTTTCCTTTGTTTCCTAGTGTCAGCATGTTTCTGTTTTGGAGTCTTTTTCCATAATGGATACCGTTACTTGCCCAAGAAACAATGAAAAATGAAAAGCAGGAGCTTTTGTTCCTCCAATTGATTTCCTTCCACTTAGCAAGCTTTGTGGTTCTCTTGTTGTCAGATATAGCCACTTTTATAGTCCATTTAATAGACACCAAGTGAGAATAGGCAGCACAGTGGCTTAGTGGTTAGCACTGTGGCCTCACACCTCCAGGGCCCAGATTCGATTCCTGCCTCAGGATCTTTGTGCATGGAATTTGCATGTTCTCCCTGTGTCTGGGAGGTTTCCTCCATGTACTCCAATTTCCTCCCAAATTCTAAAAATATGCAGATTAGGTGCTCCCAACTTGTCTGTGGTGTATGAATGTTGGCCAAAGGTCCTACCGTGGTCGTAAAAATAGGAATAAATACAATGGTCACCACTGGCCTCCATGGTTCCTAGTTACTACAGTGGTTTCTAGAGGTAGTGCTTTTTTCTGTTAGAGAAAAACAGAATGACCTGATGACTTCCTGAATACCTAATGTGCTGTCATACAGATAAAAGAGTAACCTAGCATTTGATAGCTTCCGTATGGCTAATTATTTTTACATGCAGTATGTTGTGGTGAAGTTCGTAACTTCTTCAAAACAGAAACAAGCATGTGGAAATGGAAGAATGAGGTAGAAAGGATATTAATTTGCAAAAGTTTGTATCATAACATGCTTACCTCAGACAGTGTAAAACATGTGATTCCTCTTGGATTTGGTGTTGTTTGCTACCAATAGCGTTAGTTTAGTCAGTGCTTCTGTTGCAAATGAGATGATGCTACATTGCTTTACATTGCTTTATGCTTCATGCTGTGCAGGCAATGTTAACTAATTTTAACATTTCAAGCCTTCTGATTCATAGCTAACAAACTTAAATGGATATCGTAAAAAAGAGCAAAATGGAAAGCTATTTTGCAATTCCTTGTTCCACACACCACATAGTGCCCTTGTTCAGGAATTAGAGATGAATTTGGGATTCAGCCTTGGTTTAGAACAGGGATACTGAATTAAAATTTAAGAAGGTTTTGTCAAAAAAAAAAATTGGTTCAAATTTCATGCTTGTGTTAGGATCAGGTCTCTCTATATGTAGTCATTGTAAGTCTATAAAAATAAGCAACTTAAAAGTTCCATACCATTTCGATAATATTTATTGTCAATTTTGAGCACAGTGGAACCTTGGATTACGAGCGTAATTTGTTCCAGAAGTGGGCTCGTATCTCAAAACACTTGTAAACCAAAGGGAAATTACAGTGGTACCTGGTTTAGTAGCCATAAAACAAGGACTGTTCAGAGGCAATTTGGAACAAGCTAGAAACATTTACTAAAGAGACGAAGTGTTTTTTAAATGACATAACGTAAGCTGATGTGGTTCTTTGCTAAAAGTGCTACCATGAAAGGTTTTGAATGTGGGTTTTTGCACTGGCATCTGGTAAGTAATGGCCGGTACAACAGCAGGTACAACAGTTATAATTGTAAATCATATTGCAGGTTTATATTGACTCAGTTGTTCTAATAAGCTGTCAGTTCTCTAAGAAACCTGCATAAAATTGTCTACATCAGCCTTTTTTAAATTCTGTTGTAAAATCACTCCACTTTGTAAAATCAGGATTACTGCACCCAGGTGAACTAACCTTTGCTCCACACCTGGATTATTGGTCCTTCATTGGACTACTAAACACTGTAACGTGATCTCTTCAGGTTGCTACCCAAAGCAAAGTTCAAGTATTTTGCTGTCTTGCTAATGAGCTAGAGTAAACTACAGTGTGATTGACTGGTGGATTAGTGCAGCATAAGCAGGAGCTGTACTGAACAATTGTGGCGAAGAAGGAGCTGCACAGAGAGCGAAGCTTTCAATTTATCAGTCAATCTATGATCCAACCCTTAAACATAGTCATACGCTATTGGTAGTGAACAAAAATGAGATTTGCAATAAATAAATAAATAAATAAATGAAGTGGCTGAAATGAGTTTCCTATGGAGTGTGGATGAACCTGTTGCCTCTAAGACTCAACCTCATAAAAGCATCTGTTAATGGATGGATGGATGGATGGATGGATGGATTAGGTATTTTGTAAGGAGAACTTTATTTATGATCTATACAATTATCAGCACATTTGTAGAGTTGGAATAAGGACATCCTCTTATTAAAACAATTATCACTGGTTGTAACACTTTCCTATTATGGCTTATTCTTTACTTAACTGTGGAACATTTATGTTTGGCTACATTTATATTAATTCCAACAGTGAATAAAAGATTACACAAGATAAAAGATATCAGTGCCAAAAAGCAAACCTTTCTTAATGTGCCCTTTTATTGAATCAACCAGCCACTTCACATCTAAATAGAGTCCCTTAATGCAAGAAATGTGAGGGTATCAAGCTTCCATTTCATCAAATCTTTCTGCAGCTGATGCCATTGGACTTGGCATGGTTCCTAATTCCCTACAATATTTATAGACACTGTCCTGATTATGACAAAGCTGTCAATAGCTTCTGTCACCAGAAAACAGGCAATTTCTTTGATTTAAAAATTTTTATTTTCAGGTTTCCATTGTAGATTTTTAATGAATTTTGTATTTTATTACTGAGTAATTCTACTCAGTTTTCTATTTCCCTCACTGTTATATTTGGGAAAGGAAATGAAAAGACAGGAAGAGCAAGAGAACTTCAGTCAAACCTAGAAACAGGTAATGATGTCATTTACACTATATAATGTTGTCATTTAAACTTGATTGTATGAAACTGCAGACTCAGCACAAAAATACAACAAAGCCTACTGAATTAAAGATAAAAGAATTAACCAGAAGATGGCTTACATACTATTTAAGGTATTAAAAGTAATATGGAGTGACAGTTTGCTGATCATTTCATAACTCGACTTAATCTCAATGGTACCTGATGCTGTCAATCAGCTGTTGATGTTCCTCATTGATCAGTATCTCAGGGAGTGTGGATGCCAGCTGATCCACATCCCTCTCTGATGCGTATTGCTTCAGCAGGTCAAAAAGCCTCTCCTTTACCATTGGCTCCTCACCTAAAATCTCCTCAACCTGGAGACACAAAGGAACCAGCACCAACTTCATATTCTTCAAATAAAAAGAATGATTGCTGTTAAGAAGTGTTTTATTTCCAAGACCATTGTACTTGATTGCAAATCAACGGAATTTATACATTTAATATAAAATCAACATTATGAAAAGTTAAGAAACTGTCCAAAAGCAAAAAAAGTCATGGTTCCAGTCACTGTAGCATGTAGCGGAAGAATGTAGTACCAACCTTCTTGTTAAACTCCAGGGCTTTGTATTTGCGGTCCTGACGGACTATATCTCCGCTTTGGTAGGTCTCTTTCATGCTGCTGCTGGTGCGTTTTTGCCAACGGTTCATTCTGAGCACACCAAGGCGCAGTGTTCGCCCCTGCGATGCTTTAATCATGGCTGCTGCCATCTCGTGGTGTTTCACTGGAATTCCATTCACCTCCATCACGTAGTCCCCCGCTCGTAACCCGCTGCGGCCTGCTGGAGAGTTGAGCATGCAGTCTTCCACCAACAAAGGGCAATCTCCAACAATGGTGAAACCAAAGCGGCCGTCAGGTCCTGGAATGATGTCCAACTGTAAAGTGACGAAATGTAAAGTTTAAATCCTCAAGATACACCTACAGAGTATTTGATAGTTTTAATACAAGTCATTTGGCATTCTGACATCACACCACATTGGCAACTTTTAATACTTATAGTTTCAGTGACCTGTTCAATGCGGGACACAACCCCGATGCTTGGAGGTACAGTTTTGAGAGTTTGGGCTAAGGCGATGAGAGCTTTAGTGCTGAGAGAGGAGACATTCTGGCCATCAATTTCCAGCACCTGGTCCCCAGGCTGCAGACCTGCCATATAGGCACTGCTGCCCTCCACCACAGAGAGGATGTAGCTAGGCCCATCTCCACCTAGCTTGAATCCAAAGTCCTCAGGCCAGCCCTGGTTATTCCCCGGAAGAGCCAGTTCTGAAGGAGAATAACAGGATTTTAAAGAGAAATTTACCTTCTATAAATATTCAAATTTAGATTTTCCTATAACCTAAGGGAAAAGGGTACCAAACTATAATTTACCATGTCAATGGCACTTTTATTGTACATTTAGTACTGCATGTACAGGAAATGTTCATGTTGTGTTGCTTTAAAGTATTACTCTAAAGTTTATAAAAGGTGCAGGAGCAGTCCATAAAATTCAAGTTTACATGAGCTTACTGTCAAGACTGTGTTATATTAGGTGGAAATATTTTATCTTGGAAGTGTATACTAAAACATGAAGTAAAAGAAGTTAAAACCATAATTTAACATGTTTTCATAATTCTTTTGGTGGAATGTTATATCAATGTTTTCGCACAAAAGCATCATCATCATCGTCTATACCACTTAATCCTGTATTCAGGTTCGCTGGGGGACTGGAGCCTATCCCCGGAGACATAGGGCACAAGGCTGGGTACACCCTGGACAGGGTGCCAATCCATCCCAGGGCACCACACACATACACACACTCACACACTCATTCACACACTATGGGCAATTTTGGGAACGCCAATTAGCCTAATCTGCATGTCATTGGACTGTGGGAGGAAACCAGAGTACCCAGAGGAAACCCACGGGGAGAACATGCAAACTCCATGCACACAGAAGCGAGAATCAAACCTGGCCGGGAATCAAGGCCGTCCCTGGAGGTGCAAGATGACAGTGCTAACCACTATACCACAGTGCCGCCTGCACAAAAGCATATTCAAACTATTTAAAAAATTTGCTATATTCATCGTAGAAGTGCAGTCAACACAATTACAGTCAAATTCAAGACCAGGACTAGTTGAGATTGAGGCAAGACAATCTTATGGGGTTCGAGACCATATCAAGTCCACATGAAAGTAAGCCCAAGTAAAGTTCAAGACAATCAACTTTACAATAAGGAATCATTTCTTGTCAAACTTGCAAAAGAAAAGGAAACACAAATATTGTTTTTACCATCTTTTGACCAAGACCAAGACCATATGTAGTGTGACCAGTGCCCAAGAATAAGTCCAAGCATAAACAAGAGAGAGAGAGAAATTCAAGTAAATAATGAAAACCTCTAAAACTGGCACCTAAAATTTAAAACATCTAAAAAAAAAAAAAGTGTTCAATTACCAAGACATGTACAGTAGCCAGGCCACAGCCTTCACAGCTATCAACTATTATAGAGTCATTTTAACATAAGCAAACGTAGATAAACAAATTATGTCTAGACACAACGTATCACATCTTCAGCAGGCCTAAGGTATTGTCCTAAATTTGTCCAGGAGGAATCAAGTTGCAAATCCAGTAATAGTGAAAATGTACAGTATGTGAAAAAACTACATGAAAGGATCTATGTTCACATACCAATGTTTAAGGGGAAGTCCCTGAGCACTTGTGGATTTGGGTCTGTGAAGAGAAACAACAAATGTAATATGATAAATAAGGAAAAATTAATACACTAACATAAAAATCTATCAATATAAAGCAAAACTCCTATCATGATGAGCTTTTCTTAAAAATAAAAACATTGTAGTATTATCTAACATGATAACCAGTATTAATGTTAAAATAAATTATTTTACAATGTAAAAAAAAACGTTTAGTGTTTCATCACTTCACAGCATGACTTCATTAAATACACACACACTTTTTTTTTTCCATCTCTAAACCCCCAGTAGAGCTCTTGCCCTCATTCTTGTACTGCAGGCAGTCTCTGACAGAGAATTATTCTGAAACCAGCCCAAATCTTCCTTATCTATATTTTGTGTTTTTACACAGTGGCTAGAGACACTGACAGAAGAACAGTACCTCCTTATAAATAATATATAATAGAGAAACAGAACCAGCAAAAGTTGTAAAAATGTATAGCTGGGATTAAGACCATGAATATGGTCTAACCTATATAAATAATTTTACATGTGTCTATTGCGTGCACTGTAATATCCACATGCAGCTTTATAACAACTCTAAATTGTTAACTTTGTTGTCATTACTTTAGAATGTATGATATTATATAACATAAAAGCCCAGCCCAGAGAAATGTGTGAGCTGTTGGCATTTACAGTACCTAATGCCAAGATGAGAGAACAGCTAAATATAATTAGTTTGAATCTGAAACTCACTGGAGAGCAAAAAAAGCACAAATATGAATTTACAGTCTTACTTGTAATAAGCAATAAACAGTAAGATTAAAAATGCAACGTTCACTATTACTACAAATAATCGCTCTGATACACAGCCAAGTTTAGCACAGAAACCTGAATCCCTTGTGATCTGTCCTGCCTCTTAGCAGTGGGGCTGCTGAAGACACACAGTGATATAGATAAAGGACAAACTTACAGAAGTCCTTGGAGGCACTGCGGGATCCTGAACGGCTTTGGCGGAGTGAAAAACGGCCCTTCTGGCTCTTCAGAAATCTTCTCATCATGGTTGCAGGTGTGTCGTTTTGCGCTTTGTATCAGAATCGAAGTGGGAAGCCCAAGGGCCCGAGGAAAGTCAGCTGAGTCTCCACCAATCACTTAAAACCATTTACAAAGTCTATCTAAGCTCCATCAGACCTGCAGCTTAAGCCCAGGATGAGCTTTGGAGAACAACGGAGTGTGTAGGAGAACGGACACGCTCTTTCCAAGCAGGGCTCTGCATCCTCTGTTAAGTTTGTCTAGCCCTGGCCCTCATGCAGAGCACTGATCAGAAATCTGGGACATTCTAGCTGGGTCCTCTAACGATTCTTTTTGTGAGGAAAAATGTACTGCGAAGCCCTATTTTTCTATAAATACCCCCCCCCCCCCTCCTCTCTCTCGCTCTTTCTACATCCCGTGGCTCAGGCCCTATCAGAGGGCTAAGGACTGACCCAGAAAAAAAGCTGGCACTCAGGTGAAGGACAGCATTCAATGAATTGCAGTTGAAAGACACAGTGAGACAGTGCAAGAGAGGAAAAGGTCTGTTCTCAGGTCAAGGTCAAGCATGCTCACAGTTTTAACATTAAGTACATTTCACGTTAATAAACACTGCAACGCCTGTCCATGGTCCTGACAACATGCTATGCCCAGTGTTGCAAAAAATAAATAAATAAAGCAATTCCCAACATTTAGACTTTTGTTGTAATTTAAAGTTTGAATCCCAACTGCATCATATGCCATCAGTGATTGAGAATACAGTACATAATAGTGCAGGGTTACAGTGGCAAAGGAGAGTAATATGCACGCATTATTCAAAGCTTAAAGACATTATTTGATTATTTGTTTCATTTCATAGCACTTCCTCATCCAGACCAGCAAAATTATGCTCAGTGAGAAATTTTTAAATAATAAACACAATGTCTGGAAATAAATGGTCACCATTTCAGAAGGGTTAAACTATTGGGCTGCATCAAGCAAAGCAAACAACCAAGGAGATTTGAAATTACATAGTATATAGTGTTAAACTGTCAACTTTGTGGAAGAAATGTGGTCAGAAAAAAAATCATGAATTGGGATCCTTTAAACACTTGGTGTTGCATGGTAACAAAATCTACAGTAAAAAACATAACTACAGTATGTTTTATAGTGAAAGTAAGATCATTTCCATTTGCACACAGTGTGATGAGAACAAATGAGGATTGGTGCTAAACATCTGTGTGGCCATGAGAAAACCAATTTTAATCAGAAAAAGGCATTGGTTTGCTAGGGACTGTAAAGATTTTGGAGCAATAGAAAAGGTCATGTGGTCTGATCAGTTCAGACTGACCCTATTCCCGGGTTATGGGAATAAAAAAAAAAGTGCATGAAGCAAACAAGAACCAAGAAACAGCATTTTTTGTCTCAGAAACAGCATTTTTAATGTCAGGCTACAAGTTTTCTATTGGATTAGGGTCTGGGGATTGGGCTGGCCACTTAATCTTGTTGGTCTGGAACCAAGATGCTGCTCGCTTACTGGTGTGTTTGGGGTCGTTGTCTTGTTGAAACACCCA
>JAOVVB010000026.1:17436563-17460770 GCA_028570985.1 Heterobranchus longifilis
TTCGGCAGCAGAGAGATCCTTTTTCTTTCCCATATTGCTTGAAATCTGTGGCCTGCTTAATAATGTGGAACAACCTTTTTCAGTACTTTTCCTTTAATTGGGCTCATCTGCCAAAGTAATTATCACACATGCCTGAGATTAATTTCAGTGATCCAAAGAGCTCTGAGACACAACACCATCCATGAGTTTAATTGAAAAACCAAACATTTCATGTTTATGACACTTGCATCCAATTTGCATAATAATTTGGAACGCGGTGTAAGTATATTAAATTTTAATGCCGTATTTAAAATTTTAACGAACTTTGGAAGACCATCCTAAAAACATGGTTCAAGCCATCGTATCTAGCTTAAGTGTTTTAGTATATTATATTGTAAATATATTAGTTGAAGTGCTTTAATGGATTGGCATTCAGCGTGTTCCTGCCTCATGCTTACGGTTCCTGGCATTACCTCTAAATCAGTCATAATTCTGAACAGGATAATGCACTTTGTATAGATGCAATTCTGGAGTTTTTGTTTTGCTGTGTATGCTGTGTGGGTCCACTGTAAATTTAGTGATGCTGGGATTCTACGAGAGTCAAAAATGATCCAACCTCTGGCCGTAGAATCAATTTTAATTATATTGTAGAAAAGACATTACATAATCTCCCTTCCTTTCAGTACACTTTGTCAACAAGCTTTCGTATTCCCTTATTAAAAAATATTTTAGGCTGAGCTACGAGCCCACTGTCTTTCCTTAGCCTGTCGGTCCAAAGTTTGTTTGGAGATGTCCAAATGCTTCTGTTTATGCTCTCCCGTGAGATGTTTCAGCACCAGGTACACCCCAGACCACAAAAAACTAATCACTGCACGCTCCTCTTCTTTTGTGCAAATCACAAATGGAACATCTATTTTTGCTCTTACCGCAGTTACCAGTGAACTGATGTAACATGTTCACACCTGCACAGAGGTGACTGGGGAGACAGTAACCTTGAATGGAAAGTTTTAATATAACTGGAGTGTGTATAATTTTTGACATGCGTTTGTACATTATCACAACTGTCCTAAGGTAAGTGTCTCTCTGTGTAGCAGAGTAACGGGAGTCAGCAGAAGCTGGTTGTAGTGTCAGTTTCACCACAGTCTCGAGCTTCACTAGCCGCACACTACTCTCTCAGCAGCAGCGAGGTGGCCAGGAGACTTACAAACTTCTTCAAAAATCTGGGTGAGTGGTAAGGGCTGGGAACAGGCCAATGCTTAGAATATATAAGCCTTTATATTGAGCAAAAACATCTTTGTCCATTAAAAATAATGAGGATAGATGGATGGTAGATGGAAGAATAGGAGGTTTATACCTTTACTTTATGCTGATATTCATATGGTTGGATTTAGTTCTATTGAGAAAGTGTGCTGTATTTCAGGTGTACATTACGTGTTTGACACTGCCTTCAGTCGCAACTTCAGCCTGCTGGAGAGTCAGAGAGAGTTCCTCAGGAGGTTTTCTCGAAAGGAGGAGGACAAGAAAGCCTTGCCCATGCTGGCGTCTGCCTGCCCAGGTAACCAACAGATTTCCTTTATCCTTAGACTCCTCATAAAGATGTCGCCTTATTATATTTCATATGGTATTTTTTTGTTAAGATTAATGTCTACCTTAGAAAGGCTAAGACCAGAGAATTGAATAAGCATCTTTTCCTTGAGAACAGGTTGGATCTGCTATGCCGAGAAGACCCATGGTGACTTCATCCTTCCTTACATCAGCACAACCCGTTCTCCACAACAGATGATGGGTTCACTGGTCAAGAGCTTCTTCGCTAATCAGCAGGTAACACAAATATAGCAGGCTGTTTGATTTAGATGTATTCTACATCTGGAATTTCCTTGTGGATAAATAAATAAAAAAAACATCCATCCATCCAATTAGTTCATGATGAGCTAAATCTTTTTGTTGCACAGGGTGTTGAGCCACAAAATATTTACCATGTGACTGTGATGCCTTGCTATGACAAAAAACTGGAAGCGTCCAGACCTGACTTCTACTTTAAAGAGGCAGAGACCAGAGAAGTGGACTGTGTCATTACATCAGGTAAAAAATAGAGGAGGCTGTTTGTTTGTTTTTGTTTGTGTTTCTGTAGGTCATCTTTGGAATCTGATTCATTTCCAGGTGAAGTTCTCAAGATGTTGGAAGTGGAGGGTGTGTCTTTGAGTGATGTAGAGCCGGCACCTTTAGATGCTATGTACGTTTCTATCTGTGTAAATAAAAGCAGCATGGATTTAATGAATAATTCAGTGCTTCAGGAAACCTTTGCAGTTTAGCAGCAGGACACTTTTTCATTGAGTTACACCCTATACTGTGTGTGGTCGTGACCGTAGGTTCAGTAATGTGTGTGGTGAGGAGTTGCTGTGTCATGCTGGGAGTGGCTCAGGAGGATATCTTCACCATGTCTTCACCCATGCTGCCAAACAGCTTTTTGGAGTTGAAGTAGAGAAGCTCACATACAAGACCCTCAAGTAAGTATGAACAGTCCAAGGCACACCATTAGGCGTTTAAATTTAGAAGTAGTTTCCCTCAGTCAGTATTTTGCAATGGATTGACTTGATCTCGATAGCTTGTCCTTTTAGTCTTTACTCATTGTTGTTTGATCGTCATATTTTAACTCTTCTGTCTGTCTTTTGGTGCATTGCTTTGTGTCCTATGCACTTATGGAGATTTAATTTTCTGCGACAGAAACAAGGACTTCCAGGAGGTCATTCTAGAGAAAGATGGAGAAGTTCTTCTGCGTTTTGCCAGCACCTATGGCTTCAGAAATATTCAAAATCTCGTACAGAAGTTAAAGAGGGGAAAGTCACCGTACCATTTTGTAGAAGTCATGGCATGTCCTTCAGGTTAGAGGAGTAGAAGTCATTTTGTAAAGTGATGTCATTATGTGTCATGGAGCGCGGATGGGGTCCGTCCACATGCCATCTGGCACATTTGGTAATGGATACCTCACACCCTGTAGAATACAGTAGCCATATGTTCTGTGGAAGTTACTTATGGTGTCGGGTTGTTTCTGAGCATTTGGGGGAGAAAGACCTTGCTCAAGGGTCCAACAGTGACAGTCCAGGCTCGAACTGGGGACCTCCTGATGAGCAACTTCCCACTGACCTATACCTGCCCAAATGTATCATCGGCCATTTATTATTATTTTTTGATCATTACATTTTTTTAAATTATTCCTAATAACTTATTTTTATTCTTGATAATAAATTTTTTAGACAGTCTACCATCATTAAAAATGAGTAGCGCAATATTGCCAAGTTAGCCCTGATTGGTTTCCTATGTGTGTGTATATATTTACAAACAGCTGACCAAGGACCAGTAAATCAGCAAGTTTCTAATATATGAGGGGTGTTCAAGTAAAACCAGACTTTTGTTATTCCATGAAGGCGTAAAAAACCGATTGACATTTACAGAACACTTCAAGCACAGCACAGTGATGAGACGCTTAGCCACAATAAAATATTCAAATTTACATTCACATTGCAGTCGTTCCCATGAGTGGAAAGCCCGATACTTGAAAATCGCTGGATAACTTGCCATTATTCTGCGCAATCCAAAGTCCCGGTTTGACTTGAACACATAGATAAACTGTACTTTAATTTATTATTTATCTACTGTAGTATACAAAAGCAAAACTTCAGTTATCGTGTTGATTTGTTATAGGCAGCATGATGTGTATGTGTTCACAGGGTGTTTGAATGGAGGAGGTCAGCTGAAGCCTGTAGCAGATCAGTCCAACAAGGAGCTGCTGCAGCAGGTGGAGGAAGCGTACTGCACGGAGCAGCCATCCGCACCTGAGGAGGATCAGCGTGTCGCTGAACTTTACCACACATGGCTGAATAGTGTGGGTGAGGAAAAAGCACGAGAGCTCCTACACACACAGTATCATGCGGTGGAGAAAAGCACCAATGGACTCACCATCAAGTGGTGAACATCTGAAAGCCTGCTGTGATGCGAAATGACGTAATGGAACGTAATCAATGACCTGCCGGTTCAGGCCAAGTGTTAGGAGCAATGAACTCCTACTGACAATCCTGAGTGCTTTCCCATATCAAAAAGTACAATCAGTACTACTAATGTAGTTAGTTCAGCAGATAACTGATTATCATCTTATTTTCTGCAGCTTTGTACTAGACATCAATGAGTGCTCCAGTATTTCATGACAACATCCAGAAGTACAGAAATGAGAATGATGCTCTTTAAAACCTTGCATTTTGAAATGAATAAAAAATAAATAAATAAATAAAATCACAAACTTGGTTGTATAGCCATTTCTGTGAAACCTTTACTCTGTAGTTGCATCTTGTTGTGCTTCCTTAATTTTTAATTCTTGTTGTAAGACCCCTGTGTCAATATAATGCAATATATTTGTCAGTAAAAATTCTAGTCTCTACCTGACTGACAAACAAACAGCTGTCTCCGTAAACCTGCAGCGCACCGCATAAAAGAAAACGGTTATTATTTGATATTGCCAAGAATTGTGAAACTGATTCTTTTCTTTCTTTCTCCAAGTGTGAAGGATTTTCCTGAAACATTTTCCCACACACCACTGCTCAGTTGATCTGTACATCACACAAGGACACTGATCAGCATCATACTCAACACACAATGAGAGGCCACTTGCAGTTCCTCTAGTCTTGCGTTTAATGATTTTAAATATTTAATTTGTGAAGGATGTTCAAGTCAAACCAGGACTTTTGATTGATTTAGAAGAATAACAGTTATGAGTGTATAAATTTCCTTTATTTCTTGATACAATTTCCTGCTAATATATACTAATGCACTTCACTAGTGCTTGGATAGCATCAGGGTAGAAAGTTTTCTCAGCCCAGGCTCAACATTCGTGGACATACAGGCTTCTTTAAAATGTTTGCACCATTCAAATGCATGTAAAGGACTGCTTGAAGTCTTCTGTAAAACGTCCATCAGTTTTAAACCCTCAAGTCTTGGATTGACTTGCATGATCCTGATACATATGGAAAATAATTGTAGATAGAAGACTCAAATTACTTTACCTCTGTGTTTGCACAATCTGTTAAAAAATTGGTAAGTATACAAATTATTCTTACTGTATTTATTTAGGAAATAAACATTAATGAATAAGTTCCTCAAAAAAAAACAACCTTATGCTTACTTGTAGCTTTATTGAATGATTGTTAAATCCACAGAAATTAAGCATCCATTTTGTAGTTAAAAATGCAAAATTGTGTCATTATTTCTGTATTATTTATTTACAATTTCATTCGGTCAATTAGTGCAAATATGTGTCCACAAGTATACTTCAGGATTATTAATGCCTCCTCAGTGTTAAAAGATGCAGACATGCGAATTATAATTTTTGTTATTACGTGCAACATAACCGGAAGGTTAAACTTATAAATCATGTTTCCAGATAATGGCATCACTTCACTGAGGTCAGTGTGCTTCACAGCAGTCCAGTGCTTTGTTTAAGTGAGCTTCGGTCTAAGCAGTCCCCACTGCAGAGCTAGCATGGCGTGTGGTGGAATGCGCTCTTTGGGCTTCTTAAAGTTGTCCTTCTCTTTCCGGAGCACACGTAGAACCTCGATAGGGTCGGACTTCCCTGTGAACTTCTGCACACCCTCCTCACTGTGCAGTGAAAATAACACAGGAAAATAATGTTTGATACAAGTGTGCACAAGCCCAATATATTCTAAAACACTTTCATAAAAGGGTGCAAAATCAACACTGAACGTAAATCATGTGTCAGGGTCACACTACACAGTCGTCATATCATCTAATCATCAAACTAAGAATTGCTAAAAGTTAAACCACACTCTTGTAGATAAAAAAAAATTAAATAAAAATATGGAACACGGAAGTATTATTATTTAGACTAATTTGTACTGGGTAACCTTGCCTTGGCTGTCTGCCTGCAACGATTAGGACTGTTAAAGGAGCCAGATTAATGAACGCAGCTCTAAATGCGTTGCTCCTGTACTTTTGGATTTTCAAAATACACAAGAAGATATTTAGCAAGAGAACAGATCTATGTTTATTGCCATCCCGATGTAGAGGACGGAGATCAGACAAGTAAAGACATGACGATGGGACTTGTGTTTACATGCCACAAGCAACTTCTACCTCAGGAGAAAAGACTGACATGACTGATCATAAACGTGATAACTACAGTCACGATCACGTTCAAGTGCATTTAGTGCCAACTGCAGTTGCAGCGCTTAATATGGTTGTTAATTTAGGTGTGAAACTGATTCCTTATGCTTCTAGAGTCACTCTTCTTACCCTGACTTACTCTGGAATAGGGTCAATCTGGACTTAGACAGAACAAGACATTTTTCCATTGCTCCAAGGTCTAATCTGTATGCACTCTACTAAATAGAAGCATTTTCTTCCGATTTGTCTCAGTAACAAGTGATTTTCTTATCACCACTCAGCTATTTAGTCTCAAGCCTATGAGTTCCAGTCGCAGTGTGCAAGTAAAAATGCTCTTATTTTCACCATTACACAGCTGTGTTTTTTTTTCCTGTTTTTTCTTTTTCTTCATTTTTTACAATGCAACTTCAACAAACATTTAAGTGATGTCCATTCATGATTTTTATTTCCAACTACTGTACAGTTGTTCCATGAAGTTGACAGTTCATCTAGAGGATTTAATAATGTGTTGCACAGCACTTACCCCAATTCCTGTCATTTTAACGGTTTCTTTCCGGCCAATAATTTGACGTGTCTGTCAATGCTTTTCCAGAAGGCCCAGGGTGAGTCAAAAATTATCCACACTCTGGCTGTAGAATTTATTTGAATTGACTTTCAGAAAAGACAAATACACCCTTATTCGACACAAACTTCTCGCTTTTCTGTACGCTTTGTCCATCTGTCATAAAGCTTTTGTGTTCCCTCATTAAAAATATTTTAGGCTGAGTTGCGAGTCACGAATGCACCACTTTCTTCCCTTTTTTATCAGATGTGAATCTTTGTCCTCGTTGGGCTGCTTTCAGGGGACCAAACAGGTGAAAGTCCGATGGATCCACAGCCCACAAAAGATAAATCACTGCACTCTGTAGATGGGATGTTCATTTTTGCTCGCACTGCATTTACAAATGAACTGATGTAACACGTTGCACAGCACAGCAGTGACTGGGGAGAAAGTAGCCTTAAATGGAAAGCGCTAATAAGACAATGTGGTGGACAGAAGTTTTTAAATAACCGGAGTGTGGATCATTTTTGACTCACCCTCCGAGACAGGTTGAGCATCTTTCAGTAGAATTGGACTGTAAGCTTTGAACATCACTTTCAACCTTTTTCAATTTTCCCAGTGTACAAACTTTAAGATAGTATAACTTTACTTCACGTAGTTTGCAGAACCCATTTAGTAGAAAATGTCAAACACACAATGTTCCCCTCCCATATCCCATGCTACTAAGCTAGCCTGGGAAAAAGACCTAGGCCTCACTATTGATGACACTGTTTGGCGGGAAGTCTGGATCTATCTGGAGATATCTGTCTGTAATCGAACAAAAGCTACTCAGTTTATGATTCTACATCGTGCACACATTACACCTGCTCTCAGAAATAAGATGGATGCCCAACCTGTTGTAAATCTGAGAATGGTACCCTTCTCCATTGTTTTTGGTCATGTGTTAAACTGCAGAGTTTTTGGTCTAGTATTGTGGAAGATCTGGGTGTTATTTTTGATGTTCCATTTGAGTTGGATCCTACAGTATGTGCCTCATTCTTGGCCTCCCAGATACTCGTATTGTCAATACCATGCATAGGAGCTTATTCAACTTACTGACCTTTGCAGCTGGGAAAAATGTCTTATAAAAAAAAAAAAGGACCCTTATTTAAAATTTATTGGACCTTTGTTAGAATAGAAAAATAGAATACTATTTTTGTTTGTTTCCTTATATATTTGCTTATCTATGTATTAATTTCTAGTCTCTTTATAGTTTTTCTTTCCTCTCATGTTCATGTGGGTGCTGAGCTATTGTTGTTGGGGTTTTTTTTCCCTCTCTTTTTGTGTTAAAATTTTTTTCAATAAATATATTGTAAAAAAAAAAAAAAAAAAAAAACACCACCACCACCACAATTTTGCACTTATTGTCTCAAACAAAATCAAAACCGATCAAAAGTGCTCACTTTTCATAAAGCTTTAATCGACAATTCGAAGCAGGTGTATTATTCAACCCTTTACTTGGACTGACCGCCTGCTTTTTTATATGCTAACACTAAGGGTGAATAAAGATGCACTTACGAGAGACGGAGGAATGGGTTGTATTCAAATTCCTCCAGTAACGTTGACGGCACTGTCGGCTTATCGTCATCATCTCGCGCCTGATAATCAACCAGCGACATTTTAAACACTGCATGAGACAATCTTCATAGCAATTCTATGTAAATGTTACATGAATGAAACTATGCAATGATTTTTCAATGAGATGAGGTGATCGCAGGGGAAAAGGCTGACTGTACCCGAGCCCAACTGAGCTTTTCCTTCACCCTCTCGTTCTCTGGTTCCACCAGCATTGCAAACTTCAGGTTCTTTATCGTGTACTCATGACCGCAGAAAACCTTCTGAAGAAAAGGACACTTCATGTAAGTACAAAGAGACCTTTTTATTAATATTATTTCTTCACAAAAGTGTCAGCAGTGACATACTGTGTCCTGAGGTAAAGTTCCCAGCACCTCAGTCAGGTTGTGGTACATCTGTTCTGCTGTTCCCTCAAAGAATTTCCCACAACCACCCACAAACAATGTGTCCCCTGTCAATCAGAGTAGACAAGACAACCACTCAGGCTATCTCACTCGCTTATGAGACACCCTGCTATGTTAATCATAGCACATCTTCAAATATTAGCTGGTTTCGAAAATGTACTAGAAGTAAACTTTACTCTGAACTGAAATGCTTACTTGATGGAAAACAGAACGCACAGAACCACTGCATAACAGGAGCCCGTGTGAGCTAATGACAAGAATAATTAAATAAAGGCACATACCAGTGAAGACTGCAGGAGAATCAGGGCAGTCGTCTTCCCACAGGAAATAGCACATGTGTCCAGAAGTATGGCAGGGTGTGAACAGACACCTTACATTTACAGCATTAAACTAGAGAGGAAAAGACAACACAATAATCGATTCACTAGTTATTTACCATAGGTGCTGTCAAATACCAAAATGATTTTTTATTTTAATACTTGATGCCATCCAAAATTTTAAACCTTTCAATACTTTCTGTCTGAGTAAAAGACAGTGAACTACTGTAAGTAAAAAAAAAAAAAATAATAAAGGGATATAAAAGTGATGGTGAGAAATGTGGCATAGTAGATGGCCTAATTAGTTTATGAGACACCATACCTAGGAAATATTTTGATGATGAATGACTCGATGTAGTATAATCTAGGACTAGGCTGTGTCGTATTGTAGGCTAAAGATAGAAAGACAGGAAGGAAGGAAGAAAGAAGAATTCCAATTCGGTCTTCATACAGTACAGTATGTATAAAACCTCAAATGGGTAATGACCAAATCTCTGTATGACTGTGTATGAGAAGTGTTTAAGTCAAACCAGGACATTTTACAGAAGACTTTGAGCACAGTACACTGATGAGACTCTTAGTCACAGGAAAACATCAGAGTGGTTGAAACGTTCATTCGTGATTGACAATCCCGGCCGAGGTGGCTTGGAGCCTGATGCAGCCATACGCATGAACATTCAGCGAGTGGTCGTATTTTTGAAAAAAAAATAAATAAATAAATTAAAAAAAGACAGTAGTGTTAATTTCGTCAACGAAAATAATGATGGAAATTATTCATTGACAACCTTTTTTCCTAAGACTTAGACGAAACGATGACGAGACGTCACAGATATCAATGAAAAGTGACAGTGACGAAAACAGCACGTAATATCGTTGACGAAAAAAGACGAAACTAAAATGTGGTTTAAAAAAATAAAAACGAGCTGATATTTGGGCCTATTTTCTTCATATTGAAACGGAAAAAAAGCCGATGTGTAGTAATATCGCAGGGGGAACAGTGTGGGCACAAAATTGCTGGGAAAAGTTAAACCGTTACCAAACACATTAAGTTAATAAGTTAGCAAATAATTGTGACCCATAGGAGCCATACAACAGTCCAAGTGTGTACATTCATATTAAAAAAAAAAAAGTTTCAAAACACTGTATTGTCCATACTGCTCCTATTGTTTTGTAGTTAAAAAAAAATATGGAGATGCATCAGTTGTTTTGGTTAAAAATAAATATAATTCGCTGAAAACATCAAATGAAAAGATTCAGATTAAATGTTAAGATAATTAAAAATTTATACATTTAAAAATGGTTTTGGCTAGACTACATTTACTGTAGGGTTCATTAATAATATACTTATTGCTAAAATGTTGACTAAAACTAGACTAAAATGTCCAGACTTTCAGTTGACTAAAACTTGACTAAAGAAAAATAGGATAAGATTGACTAAATATAATAAAAATTTATCCCGGGACCAAGACTAAAAAAATATCTGACAAAATTAACAGATATTCTGTTGCCAACTTGCAGAAGAGACGCTGGGAACTGTACAGATAATCAATCACAACCAACACTTAAGCTATGTTTACACTGTCAGTTAAATGTGACCCAAATTCGATTTTTTGCTTATATGTGACACATATCCGATATGTTCTATGTCCATGTAAACAGAAAAAAAAAAATGCATGCATTACGATATTTCGAGATCGGTTTCAGGCCTCCCTCATATGTGGAAATAAATCAGATATAAATCAGATATGTGCTAATGTGCTTGTCGTGTAAACAGACAGTTCGGATTTCCTGAGGCATTGTGTTCTGTACGTCATTAAAACTGCAACTTCTTCGCTGTTTAATGACGTAACGTTATTCTCCGGTGGAAGCGCGTGTGAAATAATAACATCGCAGGTGACATGGAAGAGAAAAAAGCCCCCCGCCTTGTGTTAATGCTTATTTTGGCTAAATAACATTGAGAAATCAGTATTTGGTGAATGAAGCATATGCACAGGCTGCAATTATGGCGTTTTTTCCTCCTCCTCCGTTTCAAAACCATGGTGATGTTTCGCGAAATTTGCATATATCGCAGATCTAGCGTCAAGCATATTTCGCCTTCGTCCATCTTGGCTAGTGTGTAGCGCAAGAACCCCCCTTCAAGTATGCGCAATGCTTCAGATGGTATGGCAAGTGTAAACACTTGAATCGGATATGGGTCATAGTTGAAAGAACATGTAAACAGACGGTCAAAAAAAAATCAGATATAGGCAACAAATCACAATTGGGCATCGAGACCTGGAGTGTAAACGAGGCTTTACTTGTTACAGAATTTCCAGTTTGACTTGAACACCCCTTGTAGATGCAGGTGTGCATTAATTTCATCATTGTTAGGGGTCACCTGCCACACTGCTAGAGTAGTCACAATGGAATTTTTCACAGGAGATAAATTTATAAGCATCTTAAACATAAATGGTAACAGTCTGATTTTGCTATTAGCTCTTAAAAACAGCAGTCTGGAGTCTTTTTTCACACTTTCAAGGTCATGTTAATTAGGATTCTAGTGCAGAAGTGGGGCAGATGGCAAATGTTGGCCTCAATGTTCCAGAACACAATGAAGCTAAATACAGTGCTAAGCAAAAGTATTTGCCTGCTTGCTGATTTTTTTTTTTAGCATGTTTGTCACACTTAAATGATTGAAATCAAACTAATGTTAATATTACACAAAGATAACCTGAGTATATACAAAATGCAGTTTTTAAATATTGATTTTATTTATTAAGGGGAAAAAGTTGTCCAAACCTACCTGGCCCTGTGTGAAAAAAAAATTACCAGTTATTGCAAAAGCTTGATTGCTGTTGTTTCCACCAAGGGTGGCACAACTAGTTATTAGGTTTAGGGGCAACTACTTTTTCACACAGGGCCAGGTAGGTTTGGACAGATTTTTTCCTTAATAAATAAAATCAACATTTAAAAACTGCATTTTATATTAACTCAGGTCATATGTGTATGATATTAAAATTAGTTTGATGATCTGACTCATTTAAGTGTGACAAATATGCAAATTTGCCCTCAGGAAAGGGGCAAATACTTTTTTACAGCATTGTATATAAGATGCAGCTGCATGAAGTTATAGGAGAGACTCGGCTCCTTTAGATAGTGATCTATGAAATATCAAGCATGATGGTGCTGATAGAGTATGCAGGTAATAGCATGCAACCTGACACTTTGGAACCTGATCTGTTTCAGCAGAATGTACAGATGTGGAGGTGCAAGAGAGAGATTAAAGAGCTGCTGAAATACAGTTTGTTTAAATAGAAATGAATTCCCACTGGAAGAGGCACTTCTTTCACATCTCTGGACTGTCAAATTGCATTGTGGGTAATGGAGGAAACCAATAACCAAAATAATAAAAGAGACAAATATATTAATTTCCTATATTCCTAAAATACTACGCCTAATAAAACTTAAATAGAAACTTGATCAGCCATAACATTATGACCACCTAATATTGAGTATGTCTCCCCTTTGCCTTTCTATTGAAACCAGCATTAACATTTTCCTCAATTTGAGCTACAGTAGCTCTTCTATTGGATCAGACTACACGGGCCAGCCTTCACTTCCCATGTGCATCTGTGAGCCTTGACCACCCATGCCCATGTTGCCAGTACATCCGTTTTCCTTCCTTCCTTGGATCACTTTTTCTATGTCCTAACCACTGCAGACCAGAAACATCCCACAAGAGCGGCAGTTTTGAAGTTGCTTTAACCCAGTTGTCTAGCCATTGCAATTTGGTCCTTGTCCCACTAGCGATTGGATATATTAGGCAGCAAAGTGAACCTTTCTTGCTGAAGTTAATGTGTTGGAAGGAGAAAAAAAAATGGGAAAGCATAAGGATTTCAGTGGAGCCAAATTGTGATGTCTACAGGACTGGGTCAGAACATCTCCAAAACTGCAAGTTTTGTGTGATGTTCCTGGTCTGCAGTGGTCAGGATATACCAAAAGTGATCCAAGAAAGAAAAACAGGTGAACTGGTGACAGGATCAAGGGTGGCCATGGCTAACTGAAGCACAGGGATAGAAAGATGTCAGAACACAGTGCATCGCTGTTATGGTGGCAAAACAGGGACCAACTCAATATTGGGCATGAAGGAAATTGTTTCTCCAGTAACTGCATATTTAAAAGATACAAATACAATATGATAAGAAGAAAATTAGAGAATAAAATAAAATACAATGTACTATAATGTCAAAAAACAGATATAAATAGAATAAAAATATATAGGAAAAAAAAAAACTGACTGTACAGAAAGGTGCAGAATTGTCTCTTTTTTGTATTGTACAGAGGATATATATTGCACATAATATTTGATATTGCATATAGAGAGTAATAGTGATATTGCACACTGGATATAGATATATATATATATATGGCACATGATTTTCATAATATTGCATAATTATTGGTTTTGCATGTGATATTATTGTGATACTAATATTGCACAATGTATCAGGGCATGATAAAGCTCTATTGATTATGCCGTCATGAAAACTCCCGAATGAAGGGGGAAGAGTTTGATTGCCACTGGTATAAATGACTTTGGTAGTCTCAGTGTGTGGCTGAACGTGCTCCTGTATGACATCAGTGACTCGTGTAAGGGATGTGATGTATTGTCCATGATACTAAAAAGTTTCTTCAGCATCCTCCTTTCAGACCCAAGACTCCAGCTCCACTCCAATGACAGAGCCCGCTTTTCTGATGAGCTTGTTAAGTCATGATGTTATGGCTGATCAGTGTATTTTGACATGCTTATGTAAAAACACACACACACACACACACACACACACATTTCTAAACACTTTTAATGATTCTTATGGTCACAGATACCTTGAGCTCCTGGCCGTGAGTAACTTTATGTGTCAGTCCAGTGATGCGGTCATCTCCACCATACACTTGTAGATCAGGGATGTCCTTCAGCAGAGCCTCGTTGCCCCGTGCATGATCCCTACACAGTGCACATCACACACCACACCACACCACTATCCTCACAGTGACACAGTGCAGCCTCAGGATGCTGAGGCTCAGGCTCATAGTGCAGTGAGTGCAGTGTCACCTACCAGTGATGGTGAGTAGTTAACACTGCTGTGAGTCTCACTCCTTCTCTCTTCACTATCTCAAGCAGCTGCCAGTGAAACACATCATGCATGAGACTGAAGGCAGAAACTTATAAAACTACATGATATTGCACTCTTACCCGGTGAGGAACAGCAGGATCTACCGCAATGGCTTCTTTACTTTGTTCATCTATAATCAAGTACATGTAGTTGTCCTCCAAAATGGAAATAACCTTCACTCTCATGTCTCAGGTATCAGTGAAGCGCTGCACTAAACCAAACCGTGTGGTTGTGACTTTTAATACAATGTCACGTTTTAAAAAGTAGCATTAAACTAAGCCAATGTCACGAATAACATTCTCTTGCGGTTGACTGACACCGGCCGAAATATAAACGCATGCTCTCTCCCTTTATACGCACACTATATACTTGCGATATAAAATAATGCCTTATGCACTTCATATAGGGCACTTCGTATACAACAGGAAGTCGTTTGGAACGCAAACACCGAGTGACGTCACGCTTCCGGGATTGCATCTGTGCAGCAAATGAAATCAATTCAAGAAATGCTTTAACTGATTCGTCTAAAGGTGAATACATAGCATTTTGGGAATGCTTTAATGTTCGTTAGATGAGCACGTGTACTAATATACTGTACATGCATACACACTCACACACACACACACACACACACACACACAGAGGCTTTAATATGAAAAATATATGCCTCTCTCCTGATGGTCGCATGATAGCATATGATGGTGCCACTACTGACTTCTTTAGAGGAGACATAATGTTGCACATTGCTGCCATAATTCAATTTAAGATTTAAAAAGGGCACAGATAATAACTTTTGAAATGTAAAATGAAAAGCGTTCTAAGTATAAAGACTCCTCCCAACTAAGCAGTTCCCTAAAACTTGAAAAATGAAAATTATTGATGCCCACAAAGTAGGAGAAGGCTATAAGAAGATAGCTAAGTGATTCAGGTAACAAATTCCTCAGTTCAGAAAGTAATTAAGAAATGGCAGTTAACAGGAAGAGTAAAATTCAAGATAAGGTCTGGGAGACCAAGAAAAATATCAGAGAGAACGGCTCATAGTATTGGTAGAAAATCAAGTCAGAACCCCCGTTCTGACCCCATGAAAAAGGCCTTCAGGAAGATTTGGTAGACTCTGGGCTTGTTGTACACTCTTCAACTATTCAGCAACACCTGCACCATAATCCCCTTCATGGAAGAGTCTTCAGAAGAAAACTTCTCCTGTGGCCTCAACACAAAATGTCAGATTTTTGCAATTAAACATTTACACAAGCCTAATCTATTTTGGAAAAAAGTACTGTGGACCGATGAGGTTAAAATAGAATAGCCGCAATGAGTAAAGGTATGTTTGGAGAAGAAGGGGGAGAGAATTTCATGAAAAGAACACCAGTTCAGCAGTTAAGCATTGGGATGGATCGATCAAGCTTTGGGGTTTAATTGCAGTCAATGGCACAAGAAGCATTTCGGGTAGAGGGAAGAATGGATTCAATTAAATTCCAATAAATTCTGGAAGCAAACATTGCAAAACACCATCTGCAAAAAAGCTGAAGTTGAAAAGAGGATGACTTCTACAAATGGATAAGGATCCTAAACCCACCCATGATGGTCTACCTCAAGAGGCGCAAGCTGAAGGTTTTGCCATGGCCCTCGCAGTCTCCTGACCTAAATATCATTGAAAATCTGTGGGTAGACCTCAAAAGAGTAATGCATGCAAGATGGCGCAGGAATCTCACAGAACTGGAAGACTGTTGTAAGGAAGAATGGGAAAAAATCCCTCATACAAGCATTTAAAAGCTGTGATACTTGCCAAAGGGGGTGCTATAGGTACTAACTATGCACGGTGCCCAAACTTTTGCTGCAGCTTTTTCCTTTATTTTAAAAATGTAAAAGATGAAAATAAAATAAATTATTTTGTTTCAAATATGAAGGGAATGGGTCATCTGTAACTTCATGCTTTTTGAAGATCATTTCATGCAACATTTTAATATTTTAAATTCACATACATGTCAAAGGCATCTTACCTGGGCTAAGGACAAAATAACTTTACTGTTGCTCAGTGGACCAAAGTCCTCTTTTCAGATGAAAGTAAATTTAATTTGTAAATGTAATTTAATTTGTAAATCAAGGTCCTAGAGTCCAAAGGAAGAGAGGGGAGGCACAGAAGTTGAGCACTTTTTAGAGCACTTCATGATTCCCTCTGCTGACCAGCTTTATGGAGATGCTGATTTAATTTTCCAGCAGGACTAAAGCCTAGTTTAAGGACCATGGTATCCCTGTGCCTAATTGGCCAGCCAACTCGCCTGACAAAGGCATAGACAAAGGTAGAGATTCTCTATGGGGTATTATGAAGAGAAAGGTGTGAGATACCAGACCCAGTTGGTGTGGAAGAACCCGAGCGAATACTTTTGGCACTATAGTGTGCATACTGTAAATGGATTCCAGACTTCATATAATTTATGATTGTCACTTTTAAGCCTGTAAAAAAAAAAGGCTGTTTTTCCTATGGTTACTGCAATATTTTCATTAAACCACTTGAAGTCAACATTTAAGGCTAGGCATCAAACACATCTTGATTGCATCCTTTAAAATCTACTGCGCTGGTGTGCAGAGTCAAAAGCATGAGAATTATGTATCTGCCCAAATACTTATGGACCTGACTGTACATCCAGCATTTTTATAAATCCTATGGGTGAACCAGCACCATGCTCTCCATAGGGTGGAATAGCAGCACAAAGCAGTTTTGTCATGTCACTGGTACAGGTGGCCCAACAGCGTATTTATTCATCACAATAACATACACATTTAGAAAATAAATATATTACCATCAGGGTAGAACATGAATGTTTGTTCTCACAGGCACTTTATTGATTACACTGATATATAATCATTTTCATGTTTTCACTTTTAAGAACAGAAAGTGCAAGGCAGGGTACAATAATAATTAGAGCAAGGCAACTATTGCCTTTTTACAAAATAATTTTAAAGCAATTAATAACCCATATCTGATTACTGTCTGGAAGCCTGTAAATGCATTTTCTTTATGACTTTTATAACAAGATCATAACCACCTGCCATATTAAAATAGCCTTCTTCAATTAACAAAAATAAAACATTGCACATTAAGACATGGGTTACTGATTAAGATTCTCCATATTCAGAAATCACAACATACATAAATATTTTACATCAGAAATATCTTGCTTATATATTTTTCATTTACCAAACTAATCATACCAGAGAGAAACATTTGAAACTCAATTTTTGTAACTCTGAGAAGCTGTCAGTATTGCTTATGCAGATTCTATAGGTACCACTAATAACTACCTTTCACTTAGAAACTACAGGAATCTCACATTTTCTACTGAATAAAGATTTAACCAAATCAAATATTTAAAGGTGCAACAGCACTGTGAAGCATCATGTATCTCCAGCTCTAACACAAATAATACAATCCGAAAAGGGGCTCTTTAAAGAAATACATGAGCTTATATAAGCAGCAGATGAGCTTAATACTTCAGTGCATGTTCATCTTGAACAACTAGCTGACTAGAGAAACACACAACATTTAAATCAGTTCCAACCCCTTTAAGGAATTTAGAAATGTTGGGTTGACATGAATGTTCTCTTTTGTGTATAGCCCAGTTTATGGTATTAAGAGTGTGAAGTGCCTAAGTGTAACTGAGTATTTTGTCAATGCATTGAAAGCTGCACACAAGCTCAGTCCTTGGGCACTCTGAAGACGTCCTTCTCTTTCCGGATACTCCTCATCGTGTCTATGGGGTCACTTGTGCCGGCATGCATCTGTACTGATTTCTCTCTAGAGAAAAAAAACATGATAAGATTACAAAAGATACTCTGAACAATTTGCTGTGCTGTCCTGAAAATACACTGCCCAGCCACAACAACTAATCACACACACTAATATTTAAGTGGACCACCTTTTGCTTTGATTACAGACATGACATCATTTCGATAAACTTATGGAATGTCACAACATTTATTTCTGTCCAGAATCACATTAATTTCTCTCCAAGTATTGAATATGGCAGAGTCGGACTTCTGTGTAAAGCCTTCTCTAGCACATCTCAAAGAATATCAGTTGGGTTAAGGTCTGGACTCTGTGGTGGCCAATCCATGTGTGAAAATGATGTCTCATGCCTCCTGAATCAGCCTTTTACAATTTAAGACTGATAAATCCTGGCATCGTTTTTACATTTACATTTAGGCATTTGGCAGACGCTCTTATCCAGAGCGACTTACATTTTTTATCTCATTACACATCTGAGCAGTTGAGGGTTAAGGGCCTCGCTCAAGGGCCCAACAGTGGCAACTTGGTGATTGTGGGGTTTGAACCTGGGATTTTCCAAACCGCAGTCCAATGCCTTAACCACTGAGCTACCCCTGCAAATATGTTACACCGAAGGAATGTACTTTTTTTTTACTTATATAAAAAGGTACCCTAAATTATAGAATGACTCAGTACTAGCATGTTTCCATGATAATGCATGACTAGCATGAATAAAAAATTTGAGGAAAACTGATGCTTTTTAGCTTTTTAGCTAGTCCTTCCACATCAAGTAAATTTAAACACAAACTTTAGGAAACTTTCTGTGCATCCTGACTGACTTTACTCAAGAGCACAAAAGTACGCAATGCTCTTCCTCACCAATTACACGGAAATGTTACACTGTTCAGCACATAAATCCGTCAGGGTAAAGTGCAGCTGAGGTGAGTAGGGGCAGGAACGAGTGACCCACTTCTAGCTGAAACATCAGTTAGTTGTGTGAGTCAGTTAGCTGTGGTTTAGTGTAGGATGATTCTTGGTCATACAATACCCCATTACTGTATGTTGAACATGAACAGTTCTGTTATTATAGGCATTTAGGTGCATTTTCTAATTCTGAATTTTGTAACTACAGTATATTTTAAAAGCAAAATTTGGTTATTATATATTAAGGGCCATGCATTATATATTAAAGGCCCTTATGTACTGCACAGTATATAGAGCTATATTGGCATTGGCTATATCACAGTATACATTGTATGTATATATATATATATATTAATATGAGGAGATAACAAGTGTGGTCTAATGTAAAATAATAGTGCATTAAAAGTTATTATGTGGAAATGGTCACGGATACAATGGAAGATACAGCTAAACAATAAACAATCTTTTATTTTTTTCTCCAATAAAAATTGACCAAAGAGTCAAATGTCGATGAAATAGGTTTAAACTCAACTCACAGTAAATATTTAATGCCACTGAAAGTCATTTAGCGTGGACTTTTTAGCCCTAACCTCTTCTGCGCTCTGTCCCTGTATTCCTATTTATACAGTATATAAGAAAACATTTCTGGAGATATAAAGAAGAAACGAAAAGTTCTGTGCAGTGGTAAACTTACGTTACAAGTAAAATACAATACAATTTCCAAATATCAATATACTGATTCTGTTCTATTCTGAGCCTGGATGATCTGCAATGTTCAAAATGTTGTGGCAGCTTTCATAGACAAATGACTTCTCCGAAATAACGGTTCAGAAAGGAAGTGTGTGCAGCCTTCACACTTCCATGTTGTCAGCTAAAACCTGACTGATCACTGGTCTATGAGGCCTGAGAAAAACCACAGAATATATTGAGTATTGTTAAATAGGCTATAATGTCATTATCCAATAAACTAGCGATTTAACAAGAGTGAAAACTGAACATGTGAGAAATCTATGGTTTCTTAATCATCACTCCCTTTTGTTCCAACAGGAGAGAGAGAGAGACAGACTCCATCCTGCAGACATCTGCATCCCATGCCTCATTAGGATCCAAAAAGAAGCTGCAAAGGGAAGTGATAGGCCCAGGTCTGGTGCTGTGTGTCACCTTTTCGATATGTGAAGAGCCATTAGTGGTCCAGCCTGAGCTATCTGTCATTGCTAAGGATGACCGTTGCTTCTCAAGCATAACCCCATCCACACAGTGAGAGTGCTGGTTCTGCTTACTTTGCACATTGATCCACACAGTGCGTGAGACGATGGGATGACTGGTTTCAGAACGGCCCACTTGGCATTCGTAGGGGGAGGCGTCTTCTAGGCGAATGTCTTTAATCTGGAGATGGTATTGCCCTTTAGGAGTGGAACAGAGACATGCATGGTGAGTTTATGCTTTTTTTTTTTTTTTTTTTTTACAAAATACCTGATATAAAGAAAAAGTCATTTAAGTTTATGGTTGAAGCTGCTATACAACATAACCGTTGAATGCTTGAACTTGATTGGTCAGAAAGTATTTCTTTAATCAAAAATTATAGTCATTGAACTTGTCTAAGATATTTATTTAACATTTATGGAAGGAGTCTCCAGTGTCAGCAGTGTCTTTGTGACATTCAGGAAATTTACTGCAGTATGTAGTCTTCAGGACCGAGGACTTTCTCGGATTTGTGAAGAACTGTGTATTTTTTTTTTTCCCTTCTATTATCTTCAAGAGAGGAAAAAAGAAATGAATCTTAAAATTGGTATAAACAACTAATTTGTCTCATGGAGGCTAGGTAACTATAAATGGACAAATATTCTGATGCATCATACATTTAATACATAAATAAATATAAAAAAATAATAATAATAATTCACAAAGCCTTATGGTAGACAAAACCAGGAACAGGAAGGAATGGAACATACAGTACAAGGGGTGATCTATTACACTAATGCACTTATCCCAGCGTTTCACTGGTGCTTCGATACCATCAAGCAAAAATTTATTTCAGTATGCCAGAGTCATGATCGAACTGCTTGCTTTACATCTGAAACTCTGGCCTCCAGGAACTCCTTTAATGGCCCAAACATGTATAAATGGCTTGGAGCGAGGTCAGGACTGTATGGGGGATGTGGTAGTAACTCCCAGCAGAGTTCCTGTAATGCAATTTTCCAGGATCACCCTTCTTGGGAACGACTGCTTCTAATCCCCTTTGGCCAGGATCGTCATACGGCCTTTTTTAAAACATTCGCACCGTTCAAATGCTTCACTGTGGATAAGAGTCTCATCACCGTACTGTGCTTGAAGTCTGTAAACGTCAATCAGCTTTACGCTTTCCTTCATGAGAAATTTCATCAAGTCCTGGTTAGATTTCAATACCCTTTGTAAAATGTAACTATAAATTGCATTACTTAATTAACAATGGCAAAATGATTCAAATTGTTGTGATATACAGCATGCTGCTATTAGACAGTAATTTAAGTGTTAAAAGTAACATATCGGATGTTGGTTCTTTTTCAAAAACGGCACAACCAAGAGTGTTTATTCCTTGCTTTTTTTTTTTTAGAATTACAGGAATCCTTCTTGAGCTTTTGTTAAACACCGTCTCCTAATATGCATTACTGAATTTGTACGGGATGTTCGTTTAATATGAGCAATTATTGCCACTAAAGAAAGACTTTATTCTATTTGATGTTGTCCCATTTTTTTCCTGTGTGAGATCCATATATTATTTACAAGATGAATATTGTGCCGCCAAAGGGTTAGTTCACTCAGTTCTAGCTCGGTGACGATTAATGGCTCTTCTGCAAACTCTAGGCATGCTGTTTGAGCCTTGAACTATTTTTTTTCCTCTTCCCTCCTTCAGAAGAAAACTAACATGCAGAAAATAGTATCTTAGTATGACAACCCACTGTAGCCGGGAAAAAGGAGGTGTCAACCAAGCTGGCAAGATAATTAACACCAACCAGTAGCAATTTTCAGATCAATGCTATCATAGAAGGAGAAGAAGGCACTTTAAAATTATTAATTATTTTCCACTCTCTTGGAGTTGCACTTAGTAAATGCTGCAATGATGTTTGTGTCGAGGATGATGGCGAGCGTGTGCTTGTGTTTATGTGAGACTAGTAATTATGCCCCTGACATCCAGCATGCAAGGCTGACAAGAAGCATTTCATGTGTTCATTTTCTGTCTTTGGGGGGTTGGTGTGTGTGGGGGACATGGTGCGCGCTTTAGTCTGTCAAAGTTGGAGACCGAAATGCCTATGTGAAATTAGTTAAAAATCTGTCAAGTGTCTTTACAATACCAATCACCATGATGCAATGTTATTAAGTCAGCTATGAGGTAATATCTGCCTTATTTAATTATCAGATTGAAAAAACTAAGAACAATTTTAAAGCAGAATAACAAAGTCACTTTGATCTTTACTGAAGAGATGTGTGTTTCACAGCTCTTATTTAGCCTTGGGTTTAATTGCTGATGGCTTTTCATAGACAGTGGCTGCCACACCTGCTACATGCACCATGACTATTGATTGCTGTAACCCTCCAAGCACCAGACTTAATTTCCCCTTATTTAACCCTAATGGCCCCTAAGGATAGCAATGATTGAGCACCATTTCTGTTCAGGCGTTCACGCTTCAAAAAAAGCAAAAAAGAAAAAAGAAAAAAAGATAATAATTTCCTAAAACCAGATCTTGAATGGTTAAATTGCAAATGTTTTGTTGTCGCTTCAGAAAACTGTTTGGAAGGAGAGAAAAAAAATATATTTCCTCCATGTTCCCATAAATAACTTCATCTCACGGACATGAAAGTATTGCTATAATATCTATTAGCACCCATCAAAACATTATTACTCATTTTCAAATTTAAAAGAAACAATTATTTAAATAAGAAATTAATTTTTCTTTTATACAGAGTGTGAAAAAAATGATGTACAATCTTATTATGCACCAATCAGCCTTAATGTTCGAATGCAAAATATTAAGCCTAGTTGTGCCACTGAGGTCGGTGCTTGTCCCTTGGTGCTTGGCTCAACAAGACGTCTTGGGGTGTGCTGTGGTGTCTGGCACCAGGAAGTTAGCGGTGGCTCCTTTGAGTGCTGTGGGGCCTCCGTGGATCAGACCTGATTGTTCCCAGGTGGACTAGGAATTTTGAGGCCAGATCAACAACCTTCAACTTTTTTCCTAAGTTTTATATGCAGCAGGTTGTAATGCACTTGGTGTTCCGATACCTTTCGATCATAACCAGCTGCAGCTGCATGGCTTGTTTTCAAGCTTCCTATGTTCTCGCACACCACACCATTTCTCCGCTCCCTCCACTGGCTTCCTGTAGCTGCCCGCATCAAATTATACAAAACACTAATGCTTGCCTACAAAGCTGAAAATGGCCCAACACCCTCTTACTGTACCTTAAAGCATTTGTTACACCCCGCATTGCACAACGTTCCCTCTGATCTTCTAGCACTGGTTGACTGGTCCCACCATCTCTCAGGGATCAAGGAAGATATGCACCTAGACTGTTTTCTGTCCTACTAGGTGGTGGTTTGAACTTCCTTTAGACGTTCGTATATCCGAGTCAGTAGTAATCTTTAAGCGACGACAAATGACCTATCTGTTTCTTAGTTATTTGGGTTAACTTCCCAACAGTGACTGATACAGTAGTACTTCTAGTTAGTAACCAAGTAGCCCAGTGTAAGGTTGTATCTAATGATGAAACTTCAAAACACTTTTGTAAGTCGCTCTGGATAAAAGCATCTGCCAAATGCCTAGATGTAAATGTACCCAGCATTGACATTTTTCCTGTGCTTTGTATTTTGGCTTTTCCATAGGATCAGACCAGACAGACTGGCCTTTGTTCCCCACAGGCATAAATTACCCTTGGGTGCCAATGAGCCTGTCACCAGTTTACTCGTACAGTATATCATTGATAATCAATGTTATTCAATTCACCTGGCGATGGTCTTAATGTTAAGGCTGATCGGTTTATAGTGTTCTACAAAGGGCTGCATTTTCTGCATAAGCACAATGGGAAGGTGATCGTAAAGTTTCCCTTTTTCTCTGAAATCTGGCTTCAAATAAGGTCATGAGATGAGGTAATATATCAGATATATAAAGATGGGATTTTTCACTGTAGGGAGGCAAAGATGTGGTGCATGTGAGAGAGATGAGCTCCAGGAGCAAGTATGTGTGTGTGTGTGTGTGTGTGTGTGTGTGTGTGTGTGTGTGTGTGTGTGGGTGTGTATGTGTGGGGCGGCCTACGCAACTGCACACCAGCACACAGGCTACACAGCACAGCTCAGTGAGACAGAAAAAGA
>JAOVVB010000026.1:17460870-17472793 GCA_028570985.1 Heterobranchus longifilis
AATTTACTAACTGCATTCTGGAGTCAAATTAAGCTGATTTAAACAAATGCTGATTATTTATTAATTCCATTTCAAGTTTGTTTGTTTTTTCAGTTTAAAATCAGCAAGGAAAAAATGGGGAAATTTCACAACTAAAGAAATGTAGTAAATTTTACTCGTTTAGAGAGACTAGGTTCTACTGCCAGACAAGTTTTGCCCAGGTTTTTACGTCCAGACAAGGTACCATATGCTGCAGGATCTGCATTTTTCTTAAGGTGAGATTTGTTTAGTTAGTAATAAGTATGTACAAATAATTTTGTAACTCTTTTTTACAGACATTTGTGAAATATACACATTTTATTGTGTGGTTAAATTCAGTTAAGCTATTTCCTCTCAGTGTGTGAATTTTATTACAATGTGCGTTATATACTAGTATATAATATTCTTTAAAGAGGCAGCCGGGCTAGTCAATGTTTCAGAGTTTCAGCGTTTCAGCGTTAGCTTCCCCTCCCCCACTCTAACGAGTGATCAGCTGACCTTGACACTGAGTGCCTAACTGCAGCAGTTAACTGTTGCTCTAGAGATGAGTAATTAACTTAAAGATTTACCTTTTGTGTTTTGAATTGAGCTCAATATAAAATATTAAATGAAAGGGGACACGTGTAGTAACAGAATATCGCATGTTTCTTTATGATGAATATGGCCCACCTTTGTAATAGTCTCATAATGCTGTTTGGTAGTTTTAATGTTAAAATAAAAACTCTTGATGTTTCATATTGTAACATATTTGGCAGTATATTCTTTTTTGATACACAAAGTATACAGTTACTATCCATTTTACCAGCTTCTGATGCTGCATTTTAAAAAATGTTGGACAATGTTTATGGTGTCTGCAAATAAATGTCAATGTTACAAATGTTAAATGCTGTTCCTGTTGTTTTTATGTTAACCCAGCACAAGCATTTAAGTAACTTAGAAATATTACAATTGGTTCAATGAAGTGACATCCAATATTAAGTAGATTTGATTTTTAATTTAACTGTATTTAGGTGCAGATGAAGATTTAAAGATCTGTAAAAGTAAATCAGGTTCACTTAAATATTTAATTAATGTTAATCAATTTGTCTCAGATATTCAATAAAAATCAATCTCTTCCAGATTTCTCTCACGTATTCATTGAATGTAACACATTTTTTTCTAGTAAAGGTAAAACTTTTTTCCTTAAAATGATTTAATTTAGCTTAAAATATTTATGCTGAATACATTATATTTTCAACAGTTAATATTAAATCCAACACAATAAAAGACTTGATTTCATTTATAATTAAATATATATTTTGTCTTACATTTAAATAATTTATCCTATGTTTCTTACTCATTATTATAGTAGTAAAATTTACTTAAATATGTTAGGTGTCACTTTGTTGCCATAATTTTTTTTAAGTAAACCCTAGGTCAGATTTTTTACAGTGTAGTTACTTTAAAAAGTAACGCCCCCCAACACTGCTTACACATACAGTACATACCCCACATGGAACTCCAGGTCTTTGCAGTGAGTGTCTGAAAATCACACACCTCAATCTTCCACCATTTACTCCACATAAAAGTATAGTACATCTCAAAAAATAGTTTTTTTTTCATAGCATAATTTCCAAAGTGAAACTTTCATGTACACTAGATTCATTACAAGTTCCAAAAAAAAAAAAAAAAATCCAGTATCTCAAAATATTAGACTATTTCCTAAACATAATCAAAAAGAATTTACAATCCAAAAAAATCCAGATGAATTCTGTTTATTTTAAGCAGTAATCAATCAAAATTGACTTTCATCTGAAAAGACTTTGGACCACTGAGTAATGGTAGTAATAAAAATAATAATCCAGTTTTATTTCTCATTAGCTCAGTTGAGACACTTCAGTTCTGATATTCTCAGGTCCAGGTGTGGCTTGATGCTAAGAATGCAACAGATACAGTCCATTTTCTGAAGACTTCTATGCGTGGTGGCTCTTGATGCACTGACTTCAGCCTCACTCCAGTCTTTCTGGAGCTCTCCCAAGTCCTTGATTTAGCTTTGCTTCACAATCTGTTTAGGACCCCAGTATTCTCTGTTGCTTGTGCACATTTTCCTACCACATTTGCATATGCATCAGTACAAAACTGCCAGTCTTTAAAGCAATGACCTTCTGTTGCTTACCTGACTTGAACACGCTGTCGATGATTGTCTTCAAATTTTTCTAGATGCAATGTTTTTATAAACTTTTTTTGGCCTGCTGTGGCCTGTTTCTTAGGGCCACCATTAGCCATTGGCCAAACCAACAATTTGGAAAGCACTGGGGAGCTCATCACCCAAATGCCTAAAAAGATCATGGAAGATAACTAAACTGGATGATTGAGCTTTTCCTTGATAAAAAAAACAAAACATTGTCTTTCTAATTTAAAGAAGGGCAACATGATGCCTTCACATGGAAGTTTTATTGAAAACACAACGCTGTTACAAATAACTACAGCAATGGCTTTCAGCCATCTTGATCATTTAATAAACGATAAATAACCATTTTATTACACAAATATGAATCAACATTACCTAATGTTATTTTAACGATGTGCTAAGGAAATTAATATTACCTCAATTTTGTTTTTCCTGGAGGTAACAAGTTTTTTGAGTTGATGTTTCCTGGCACTATAATAAAATGAACAAGCCCATTCAGTCATGGTTGTGGTTATGACTCTGCTTACTGTTTCACCATTGTATAGTTCTGTGCCGATGGACCAGAGGTAGGTCTGTATGATTACTTTTACTATGGACTACATTTCTCATCCTTTTGTTCCTTGTACTAGGTCTACTTGGTGGTGCATTAAAGTACTTCCCTTCTTGACAATGCTGGTGGTGGCGAAGGATGTTTCCTTTCAAACATTTTCTTTTAATCCGATCAGGACACCACACAAATAGCGCTTTTGGCTCAAAATGTAAGAAGGCAAATTTGATCAGTTCTTTTCGTTCGTGCTTGTCCAAAATGGCGAAAATAAAGTAGTCCAGTGCGCTCTGCTTGACATGGGGAAGTGTGCCTTTAATCAGAGTCTCCTTGAGGAAGAAGTAAACCAGTGGTGCTTGATACTGACGGAACCCCAGTAAACCCAGACACTTTAGGATGCGGGTGATGCGAAGATTATTGTGCATGTTTCTGTTATATTAAGGACAAAATAAAACATTTAAACTTATTTAATAATACGCTGAGATAAATGATGTAGAAACATAAAACAGCATTAACCTGTTAAGGTTTTCAAATCGCTCTCTCCAGTTGTTTGCACGTTGAACCTTTCCAGTTTCCTCATTGATAAGTTGTATGCCATAGAAATCCAACATGAGCTTGTAAGACTTTAACAGTCTTTTCTTTACTGTTGTATCCTCACAGAAGTGCTGAAATAATCACATTTTAATGCATATAGTATATAAATCTTGCATGTAGTTTTGCATATTACAAACAATTAGTTTTAATATATTATATTAAAAAAAAGGCATAGGAAAATGTCTAAACTAGACCCTCCTCTACAGTACATCGGCTTGCCAAAAAAACTTTACATAACATAACATAACATCACATAGCATAACATAACAGTCACATATTATTATATACTGATTACATATTTTCATCTGTTTAGCACAAAAATGTAGAATGAAATATGCCTGTGAATCTATATACAGTACAGTTAGAGCTGCAGAGTTATGCACTAATGCAATTATCTAATCTCAAAAGGCTGCAATTTTAACAAGGAAAATATGCATAGGCAGGAATTTATGTAGGATTTGACAATAATTTAAGGGCTCTCCAAATCCAGTCCTGCAGGGCCAGTGACCAGCACAGTTTGTAATTCACCAACACCTAAACACACCCACTGAACCTAGTAATTAACAGATTAGGTAAATCAGCTGTGTTTGAGAAGAAGAATCACCAAACTATGTTGGACACTGGCCCTCCAGGACTGGATTTGGAGACCCCTAGTCCAAGGTATTGATTTGGTTTACTACATAGACAAAGTAATACCATGTCCATTGTGACACACACAAAAATTAACAGGGAAGATGAAGGAAAATATCCCAAAAAATTTTGCTTTCAGAATAAATGGCCTCATGATGATACATCAGTGTTGTTAGCAAGGAACATCTCAGGAAACCACTGCCTTGTTACTGGCTCTTTCTAGTGTGAACTAAATATGCAAGAGTAGTCATACATATCACAATTTTTCCTTTGCTGATGGCAACTTTTTACATATTTACAGTATACCTACTTCTACATCACTGGTCTTAGGTAAGTTTAAGTTTTGGAGCAGTTAAAAAACAAACAAACAAACAAACAGATAGACAGAAAAGGCAATTGCTTAATTCTTCTTGTAGGAAAAGCAAAAATGTCAATGTATTTAAGTATTTCAGTTGTAAATAAGATTGAAAGGATAGGGATGATCAATCAGATTTCTGTTTTTAACGAATTAAATTTTTTCTTTTTAAACCAATGGATGATTCAAGTACGTCTATGTTGAAGTGTTGTTGGAAATGTGATTTATTTTGTTAACAAATGTGATTTGTTGTTTAACACACTTTTACAATAACTTTTTAAAAATATGTTTTGAAATGATTACTATAATATACATTAAACTTATTTATTACAGATAAGTTAAAAATTTCTTTTTTTTTCTTGCTCCCTCTCTCTTTTTCTCAGTTGGCCCTCATATAGGAAGGTATTGTGGTTCCAGTAGTCCAGGCCGGGTTGTGTCATACACTGGCATTTTGTCCCTGTCCATTCACACAGACAGCGCCATAACAAAGGAGGGCTTCTCATCCATTTACAGGATCCGGTCCAACCAAGAGCCCAGCCATGAGCAAGCATGTTAGTACTGCTCACTGTCACTCATCCTGTCAGTTATTAGAAAAACAATGTTTCTAATATTTTTTTTTCTCATGAAATGTACATTTGTCTATGCATCTGCCCAGTCATCAGCAATTTGTAAGTTTTCATGCAGACAATGTCACAGTCATCTATAGCTAGAGTCTCATCAAGCATAATTGGCCCTACTTTCTGGATTGAATGGATGCATTTTTTTCAAAGGAAATTAAAGTGTCCTTAGCCAGTTGTGGTGTCTTTTAACTTAACCCGCAATTGTGGGTGTCTTTTAACCCTTTCAACTTCAGTACATTCATGACAATCTTCTCCAATTGCATTAAGATTTTACATATTATTTCTTGATCAGCAGTTTACTGAATTTACTTGGCTCAGGAGAAGCACAAGTACACTTGGCCAGAAAAGTTATTTTTATTCCTGTCCTTCTGCTGAAGCCCATGACAATAGTTTATTTAGAATATAAAACAAGGGTCTTTATGATTACATGAGAAGTTTTATATTTTATTAGAGAACTGGCATTGGCATCACCTGAATTTCCTGAATGCCTGAATGGTCTCCCAATGACAGGTTGAATGTTTTTTTTTTGTGCCATGCACGAGCCACTTCATAGTTATTTACATGCATTGTCTTTCATACATAATTATTTTCTCAATTTTTTAAAAACCACACCTGTGAACCTTTGTCCTAACAACACAAATGTTGTCTTTAGGAGATTGCAGGATAATTTTTTTCCTCAGAATGCATAGCTTTCTTTCGAGTGTGTTACACTGCCCTAGAAATATTTGGATGTATTCTTAGCCAATGAAATCAAAAATATCTAGTTAGTAATTTCAGTTAATTCCTTGAGATTCTCAGCTACCTATTGTCATGGCATGCGCTTGTGATGGGCGTGCACCTCAATCTGTTATCGCCCCTCGCTCATTCCTTAGGCTCACCAGGTAGGAAATGCACGGCGGCAGCATTATCAGCAATAATGGATCGCGGGCGTTTGCACACATTATAAAAGCAGGGCGGGGAGTGTGCCCGCTCATGGTCTGGTCTGGTCAGTCTGTTTGGTCTGTCTGTTATCGTGCCAGAACAGAGTCTGATCCATCTGCATGAGTGCACCTCCTTCACAATTTTCCTTCCCTTTCTCTCTGTCCTCCCTTCTTAAACCCGTTTCTTTTCCAACTTTTTTTTTTAAATAAATTGATCCTTTTTCCGTAAGACCTCGCCTCGTGTCTGTGTTTGTGGTGCTGCCCATATGTCAAATATGTTACACTATATATTTGTTTTGTGAAGACACATCAGTCAAATAGTGACTGTGTTTTTGGGTGTGTTACAGATGAGTGCCTATCGCCTTTGGGAATGGAATCTGGTGAGATTAGAGATGAGAGAATTATTGCATCATCCAAGTACAATCCCAGTTGGTCTCCATCCCGGTCACGATTAAACTACCACAGTAATGGCTGGACACCATCAGAAGATTCTACCAGGCAATGGATACAGGTACAAACACACACATAAAGGACAATGGAAATCTGTAATGCACCAAACAGCAGAACGGATTTTGGGCTTTTTTTGTTCACATGCATAGCTAAAAAATATTTCCTGACCTAACCGAGTTAAATACATATTTTAACATGTGTGTGGCACATGTGTACATTATGGACAAATTTGACTGATGCCTATAAAAATCCTTTGCATTAAACAATTTACAAAAGTGGAACTGGACATAAGGTTAGGTTTTAATTGTAGTAATTAACAAATCAATGAAAAGATACAAAAATATGCAATGCAAGTGTTTATCAGGGTATATGGAAGAAGCCAAATAGTGTATAGGTGTATAGACTAAGAATGCTATAAAAACTAAGGAAGCAAAAATCTTTTTTATTTACTTTTGCCTATTAAGGTTTAGGTTTGCTTTCAATAATTTAACCAAGGAAGCATTTAATTGTAACTACCTAAAATCAGTTAAACTACTCAACAAGCGTTTAAATGAATCTTAGCCAGCTTGATTAGCATGTTATGGTTTTTTGAATGCTGTAGATGTAGGAAGGGTTTCCTCCCACAGTATTTATAGACTAGGCTGATGGTTCTGACGCATTTAAGAAAACAAATCCATGTGGAGAACACATCCATGTCTGAAAACAATGTCTTGGAAGATGAAAGGAGCGATAGAGCAAGACAGTGAGAGAGTGAGAGAGCACGAGAGTCTAGCCTTAGTAGTGTCTGAAGGCTAGTATAGATCATTGTAAACAGCATGCAGCTCTGGCATGTATAATTTGACAGTAACTATGAATGGAATTGTACATGGCCTCTGAGAGCAGGTCTCCATTAGGAAAGGAATTCATATACCCCTCCACTTGCAAACTGATATCAAAATGTTAATGGTCCATTACATCAAAAGAACACAAAACAGTTATATAACTGACTTCATGTATTTTGAATTTTTAATGACTAACAATTATAAAGGATTTGTATGTTATAACTAAAAGCATACATATCATTCTGAAGACACTTAGGTTTTCATTGCCTGAATGCTCAGATGTGCACGTAAATGAGAAACCATCAGATGTTTAAGACCTACTTGGACTAAAAAGTGTCCAAAAACCTAACTCCCAGTATGGCTTCAGCCCCAGCTGTGTCTTAAGTAAATACAGGGGTTAGTATGCTATTTCATTGGTGCATTCCATTTGACATTTATACCTACAAATGCATACATCCTGTTTTTTACAGGAAGAGCTCTTTTTGTTTGTCTGCAGGTCACTTGGTTCACTGTCAGTTCATGTATGTCCTGCCATTGTTTTCTTATTTGCACTTATTAGCACAAGGCTTGTTTAGGGTCATAAATACTTAATCGGGCAAAGAACTACATTTGGTAACTTACTTAAACGCCAGTATCAGTACCTTAAAAAAACTCTTATTTGCGTATGCTTAAAAGACGTTTTATTTTTACATTTAAATGTAAACATGTTTAAATTGATGTGCCTTTACCTTTGTGTGTGTTCTTTTTTAATATTTCTTGTATTACACTTTTTTTTAATTAAGAATTGTAAATGGTAACATCACTGACCTTGATTTGCAACAGATAAATAATAACATTGGATTTTTTCTGTTTTAAATAATCACAAAAGTAAAAAAAGTCTTTACTAGCCTATATCTATCTGGGTACTTTGTGGTGATGGCTGGCATTTACCAGTGCAATATTGAAAAGCAATTACAGTGGAACCTTGGATTACAAGCATAATTCGTTTCGGAAGTGGGCTCGTATTCCAAAACACTCAAATCGAATTTTCCCATTAAAAAATAATGGAAACTCTAATTATTCGTACCACAGCCCAAAAAAAAAAATACATAAAAAGAATTAACACAAAATATAAAGTAAAAATAAAAAAATTAACCTGCACTTTACCTTTAAAAAAAGTAAAAATAAATCCCGACAGATAAGTGTTTCCGTTTGGTGCTGTGTGTGTGTGTGTGTGTGTGTGTGTGTGTGTGTGTGTGTGAAGCTAAAGGAAGCTCCCCTTGGCTTGGATAATATCTTCTGACATTCTGGTGGTATATGAAGGAAGATGTTATCATTAATAATATTCTGACCAGAAAAAAATAGTGTTGGGCCTGCTAAAATCTATACAATTCAATTCAATTCAATTTTATTTGTATAGCGCTTTTAACAATTGTCATTGTCGCGAAGCAGCTTTACACAATCAAAATAATTATTTAAGTTTGTATGTGTATGAATCAAAATGGTCAGATATGAATTTTATCAGAGTAAAATAGCATTATAAAGTACCTTAGCCCATGCCAGTTTTCTTCTGATGGCCTCATTATCTGGTTCAACATGGCGTGCAAATTTTAAATTGTTGATTGTGTACTCATGACCACAGTACACACGCTGGAGTACAAACAGAGCATGTAAGTATAAATGGCATTCAAAGAGTCTTCTATTATGAATGGATGTTTGATATTAAAATATTTTTTCCAGAAAGTTATAAGCAAAATATACAAACTACGAGGCATGGCAGAGTGATACACTGTGCAAACGTGTCAAAGTACTTACCGTCTCGGGAGGAAGTCGTCCCAGAATGTCTATCAGAGCCTTGTGCATTTCCTCAGCTGTACCCTCAAAAAACTTTCCACAGCCTGCCACAAATAAGGTATCCCCTATACACAATCAAAGAATAAAATTCAAAAATGTGAAATCAATTACAAATCTTTTTGTTTAAAAAAATATATATAAACAGTTTCACTGCAAAATGTGATGAACAGTTTTTTTACTTTTACTCATCCTGGCAAATGATTTTCCTCTGGCACACAGCATTGTTTATAATCTTTTTTCAATTTGAAAACCACTAAATATCCTGCATTTTAGTCAAAGCAAAACATGGAACAGCCTCATTATATAGAAAAACTGAAAACCAATTGCACTGCTTTTTTCGGTCATGTGACCAGTGATGCCAATTAATGGTCTGGGCAAAACTGCGAGTGAAATGGACTAAAGTGGTATTTACAAGATGTGACTGCCATTGCAGTTACCCCGGCATTCATGGACTACAGATATGCGTCTTAATTTCTGCAATACATTCTGTGAAATAGGGCATTAGGCGATTTGGATGTTGTGTGAACACCATGTTATATACTTTAAAAGCTGTGTGAGATACTGATGTGTAACCTGTTTCACTTCAAAATACATACTGCTCTACTGGCTTTTGCTGCAACCATCAAAAGTGGGTTTGCTGCCACAATGCAGTTTATGCTGATATTTAAGATAGAAAATGAAAGAGAGATAACTTTACCACGCTCAAGAGACACATCAGAATTTTGTGTTCAAGAGACAGGAGATCATGTATTGTGTGTGAGAAGCTGTTGTATTCGACCGATATTATACACATACTATAAGGGTGCTGTGAACAGGTACCAAAGTGAATCTGGAAGAGGAAGAGGCTGACCATGCATTGTAATTGAACTTTTGGTATCATTTATGATATTTCTATTGTTTTTCAACAATCTGTGTAATAAAAAAGGTTTGTGTAGAACAAAACTCAAGACTTTTTTTTCATTGGAGGAATTGTTCTGCCACCTTTTTATAAACTTGGTCCCCATTCACAATCACTTCTCTATGAGCGGAAATAATACTCAACTATGAATACTTTTCCTCTGTCGAGAGACCTATTTCCAACAGCAAATGGACAACATCAATTCCTTTTCACTACTGTATTACACGTGTCCGAGATGCAATACTGTATATTTTGGCGCATACCATACTCCTTGCTTCTTAAAAAAAAATCTATAAAACTGCTAAACTGAGTTCTCATTTTACAGTCAAACTGTTCACAATAACCACATTAAACTTTTTTAAATAAGATCCATCTTGAATGTAATGTATAAGGAATAAAGGAAGACAGGTGCTTTAATAGGATATTAATCATATTAATATTAAAATTAGGCGTGTAAACACTCAAAACGTTGATTCTTTTTCAGTAGCAGCCTGTCCTAAAGTATTTTACTCCTCCACTTGCATAGCAGTTTGCCGAAAATTACAATTTAGGTTAATTAAATAATTTTATCGTTTATTTTATTTATTTAATGTTTCCCGAAATGTTCACACAAATGAGTTTGTTCCTGTTAAATCTTAAATTATAGCAGATATTATATTTCCTCAATTTTCCTAAAACAAAAGGAATGCAGCATGTTACTGAGATTACAACGCACTTTCTCTCCTGAAACCTTTTTATTTTGGAACGCTTAAAGGTAAAGCTTTTCCTCTGACCGTTACAAAGCACTGATAATGGAGACTCTTTCCATACATATATTATGTTTCGTCACTGAAAACTTCAATATATTGACAACTATATGGTTTTCTTTATTATTTTATTTATTAGCCCTCTAAAAATATTAACAGTTACTCTAGAACAGGTAAGAAATTGGAAATAATTAATTAATATAAACCTGTAATTTGCCTTGCTCTCGGAGTATGTTCCATATTCTGTTAGAGAAACACATTTTATCAACCAGATTTGAAAATTTAACAGCCCTGTGGTAACATTTAGATTTTATTTACAATTATATTATACCAGCATACTGTATAGTATGGTATGAAAATTACAATGCTCCATCATTGCTGTGAGAGTTGAGCATGTTTGATTATGTCATACCTCTATGTGTATCATACCTGTAAACAACGCTGGGGGTTCTGAGCTATTTTCTGACGTCACAAAATAGCAGATGTGTCCACTCGTATGGCACGGAGTAAACAAACACTTTACATTGAGCGAGCCCACCTAAATACAGAGCACACAAACAGGTGAATATACTCTTTTGTAAACCTTAGCAAAAAGAAAACATGGGAGGCAACTGAATTACAGAATCACTGTACTGTATGTATGGTGATCTGATGATATCCTACATTTGGTGAAATTCAGACTATGTTCTATTACACAGTATAAAACATTTTTTTTATAAAACAAAGCATTGTGCACAATGAATTCATTAGTCTTATGTCCATTTCACTCTGATACGTGGCTATTGCACAATGTTTAGCTCGCAACGTTTTTTTTTTTTTCTAATGAATTTGTGTAACTGCCCAGTTACCTAATTTGATCTTTGAAAAAAAATCTTGAAAAAACTTTTGTAGGCTATATTAAGGTATCAAAGGTATGTTTTTCTGGATATTCATAAAAGAAGTTCACATTGATTCATTGGACGGGGGAGGGGGTTACTCTCATAAATATGCTCGGTTATTGAATCAAAACTCCCAGTTTGACCTGAACACCCCTTGTACTTCCAAACAAAATCTAATTTTCTTCAACACATTTGTTTTTCTCTGTTTCTTTAGGACATCCCTAAAGGAAGCAAGTAATTGCATTCAAAGCTAATAGCTTTATTCTTTATTTTTTTCATTCAAAAATCATGGTGGCTCAGTGGTAGGTGTTTCGCCTGCATTGCGGAAGGCCCGGGTTCGATTCCCAGCCAGTGCCCAAACCCCAGCCACCGGTCCCAAGCCCGGATAAAAATGGGAGGGTTGCGTCAGGAAGGGCATCCGGCGTAAAACCTGTGCCAAGTTGTAG
>JAOVVB010000026.1:17503091-17526262 GCA_028570985.1 Heterobranchus longifilis
GAGAGAGAGCTTTAGTGTAAAGAGAGTGATGCATCCGTGCTATAGTTCTTTAGTCTGTCCTATTTTGATGAATGATGATGATGAAACAGCTTCCAAAATTTTTTTGGTAAATTTTTTTATTTGCTTAATACCATTGTTAAAGCCATTAATTTCACCACTGTGTAAATTGCTAACTAGCCAAGCTAAACTCAGTTGCATTGCATTGCAGAATTTTGAGTCCTATGTTATCTGTCTTCACGTATTCTTTTTTTTTGTTTGTTTTCTTGTCATGAATATGACACTGAATGTTGCTGGAAAATGGTGAGATGGTATTGCTTTTTTGTTTGTAGGTACTAACAGTTATCCATTATACTATCATAACTGCACTAGCAACATACCCTTATGATGTGAGAAAATCCAGTATAGATTTTGGTAAAAGTGTTTATGCTAAAAATTATTTATTATATGTATAGACCAGTTTTAAAAGTTATAAGGTTATGAGTGCCAAATGCTGCAAGGATGTTTGTACATGCTACCTGAGTATTAGCAGATTCAAGGGCAAGACTGAATTCATTTCAAAGATCAAGTTTGGAATTCATCAATTTGAAGTTTATATTAAGACCAGTGAGAGAAATTAATCTGGTCGGATCAATACATAAGTCATGCATGATCAATGCATGTGGGATGCATTTTTTTTAATGCCACTGAATATTCCCTGAGGATATCCAGTGTAGAGAGAGAATGAATGCTTTTTTAATGTCCCTTTTTCGCTGTAAAGAAACACTGTTTCTGTGAAAGTCTGTGATGTTGTTGCAAAGAAATACATTTTTCTGAAAGACCTAATGGAGTATCTGATCCAACACTACACTGTAAAAACTATATAGGCCCAAAAAGTGAGTCTGGCAGTTCCAGACCAAAATGAAGCACCTCTGTAGCTTAAAGGCACACTTCATCATGTAAATATGTTATGTTATATTAGACGTCCCAAAAAAAAAACCCTTTATCTAAACTTCTGCTTAACTGTAATAAAGAATGGCTGAGCTTCACCGAAGACTTATGACCAGAACCATATGTAGATATGATTTCATGCTTGCATTTAATTTCATGCAGAATGATCAATATCACATCATACATGTTTTTATATTTTAGTCATGTTCCTGTTCCAGCATCAAAGGTAAGAGGTCAGCTTTCTGGGGTTAAACTCCAGAATAAATACCATGCTGATATCTTGACCTTTTCGAACATTACTCCGCCTCTTTGTTCATCCTTCTTAAACAGCGACTTGAGCGTAATCCAGGTTTGGAAAAAAAAACTATTATAATCGCCGATGTCCATTTCCAAATAGCTTAAAAAAGCAAAACATATGGACACAGGAAACAGGAAAAACAAATCGTCACGGAACCGCTCCTTTCTCCCACTATAGTGTGCCAATTATCTTTTGGAAACTCTGAAATCTGGATTACAGCTGCCGTTTTACTGCCCAGTCTTTGGTCAAAAGATTCCTTCCCTGTTGGAGTAAATTTCCTACTGCATCTGTAATGCCAGCTATTAGTTTTCAGTCCGTCATACAGTATTTCATCTAAGTCTATATGCTTGCTCCTCTGTGCTGGTTATAAGTGTATTGAGTGTAAAGCAACCTTGTTTTTCATGTCCTCGTAATTTTCTCACAAAGACACAAAAACAAATGACTTAATGAACCAACTGCATCCAAAAATACCAGCGATCTGAATGAAGTAAAGTTTGTTAAAGCATCAGCTGCATGGACATGCCATGAAAGACAGCGGTTTTCCTGTTTGCATGTGCACCGTTTTCCATGGCCTATGAAAAGCATTGTTCCAAAACCCTCTAAAACCAAATGAACCATCACTGAAAACCCATTAAGGACTTTTGTTTAGGTTTCTCTTGGCCAAGTTGTTATGTGGCTTTGTTTTAAAGGGTTTATATATGCACATACAAGTAAGCCTTCAGAAATGTGAACAAAGCTGACCACAACTGAAACTGAGCTTTAAATGACAGATGTTTAGAGACACTTTTGAGCATTTTCCCTGCTTTCATGGCATGCACAGCATATGTACATATTTTTAATGAATTGCTTTCTCTATCCTGGCAGCTCTAGAATACAGCCCAAATTCAACTTCACTGACAAGTCATGCGAGACGTTGATATTTGTCATGTCTTTGATTTCTGGTGAGTTGTCTTAAATGTATTTGCCCTGACGTTCAATTACATTATTTATATTCATAAATATAGTAATGATCCTGTGAATTCCATAACATCATTATAATGACAGCAAGTACAAAATCTATCAAGAATAATCAGGTGAAATCTCACATTGCTGCACAGACAAAGCTATTAATCAACTTCTTTAAAATTCATTCGCAGTGTTAAAATCTACACGATGAAGATATCTTTCAGTGATGCTCTTTCTCAAAACAATCACATAGACTTTATTCAAGTTGTGCCAGACCGTTTGAACTGCCTTTTTTTTGATAAGGTGGCCACATTACACTGGAAATGTTCACTACACTGTCATGAAAGCAAGCTTCTTCTAACTCTTAACACAGGTGACCAGAGAAGCGTCTGACACTTAGTCTGAGGAAGGTGTTGTGAGCTTGCAGTGTTTTGTGTGCATTCGAGTGTGACTGCTGAAGTCAGAACGCTCTCCAGCTGGTAAAGGAAGTGCAAGATGCAGTGGTGCGGTGAGTTAACGCTGACACGGTGCAGCCTGAGGGTCACTCAATGCCATTTATGCATGTTAGTTTGGTGACAGAAAAGAAAGAAAAAGTCCAAAAAAAAAAAAAACTGATTCATAATTTCTTAGTAGAAGTGAGTCAAACTTTTCAGTCTAAGGACATAAACAAACACGTCTTTCGGGGCTTCAATTATTTTTTATGTGGATTTAAATGGAGTCTGCTTAGATTGTTTTATTCTTTATATCATAGTGAGGTATGTTTAGCCAGCAGAGAGGCTTTCACCAGAACTGCGAGTGTGATTATTTTAGTAGAACTCCTCACCGATCTGCACTGGCCCAACACTTTGCACACTTCATACTTCTACTCTTTGATGCGTCTAACATAAAAGCTTTAGCCAGATACAGAAAACACTCTGCACCAAGATATGTATGGTTTGTATGGTTGCCTTCGCCACATCTGTATGCAATAAGGTTGCCATGCAGAGAGGGGGAGTCAGGCAGCTTTTTTTTTTTTTTAAGGCAAATGCTCCCAGTGACGTTCCCACTACTGAAGCTCGGCTCCATCCATGCAATTAAAGCACACACATCATGTTGTGCTCTGGCTTCTGGATACAAGGCCTGCCACAGGAATTTGCACCCAAACACTTCCTCTCCTCCTACATCTATCTAGTGGATGTAAGCTGCTCCATATAGGGAAGAGGTGTGGGTGAAGGGAATGCAGGGTGCACTAAAATTATCAGTGGCAAAATGCTACCACGTGCACTTCATATTTTTTAAAGTGTAAGGTGACAAATTCTTTATGAAACAAAATTGCTGCTCTGAACACTGAAATTGTAGCTATTGTAACTTTCTTTCTCTCTTCTCTTTCTCTCTTTCCCTCACCTTAAATGTGTCCACTGCCAAGACAGACATTAGACAAACAAGAAGAGCCAAAAGGTTCTGTAAGATCATATTGACATCTGGAGACCATTACTAGTGGTTCTATCCGCTGCTCCTACTGTAGCAGCCAAAAAGAACTATGATAAAATTACAGCTTTGGTTATTCCGGTCATCTTTTCCATTAGGATTTATCACTTACACAGTAGTTAGAACTCTTTACAGTTTTGAGTTTATGTTTTTTTTTCTTTCCAGTATTGAGTTATATTACGTTCCTATCACCACACACACACTTAGGAACATATAATCGTATTTATTTATATCAGTGGTTGAGCTTGTGTTCACCAGCTTTCATCATCCATGTTATAACAAGTCTGAATAACATCATATGTTTTTTGAGCGACAGACTTAAGTGCAGCTGTCAGGTTTGTGTATTCACTTTCTTTTTTATACCTGACTTATTATAAATTTTCAAGCCTGGTACACAACCAGCTGCATGATACCGAAAGTGTTTTTATAGTTTAAAAAAACACATTATCAGGCAGTAAGAGGCTTGAAAACAGTAGCAGTCAAAAAGTTTGGACACACCTTCAAATTCCATGGTCTTTCCTGAGTTTTATTTCTTTTTACTTTAAAAAACAATGTTGAAGCATCCAAAATATGCAATAATCTTTTTGAACAGTTGATATTGACATGTGTCTGCTACTTATGCTCTGTAAAGCGTGCATAACGACTCTAATGTGAGGTGCTGTTAATTAGTGATTTTTAAGGCTGGTAACTCTAAATGGACTTCTCCTTTGCAGCAGAGGTAAGTGTTTGGTCTTGCTTTCCTGGGATAGTCTTCATGAGAACCAGTTTCATCATGGTGCTTGATGGGTTTTGTAAATGCATTTTAAAAATACCGGTCTTGCAAGAACTATTCCAGAACAGCTGACCTTCATGTCTTAAAATAACAGCTGACTAGTATTGTTGTTCCCTAATTGCCTAATTCCATTTGTGTTATCTCGCAGATTTAAAATCTCCAGTGTTGTTCTAAGTATGTAGAAAATAAATCACTAAACAAAAAAAGTTAAATTAGTAGGTGTGGCCAAACTTTTAAATGGTACTATATTCAAACCTCTTACTGAACGTCCAACATGCCCAAACAATTTTTTTTATTTAACATTAGTTAAGGAATGTGAATTCTCTGACTATAACAACACACTCGTACACTTCTGCATGTTTACATACTGTACATTAAGGAGGACTGAAACTGATAGGCCTCTGCATGGGCAATTAACCTTTACCAAGCATGTGCAATCCATAGAAACAAAATTATATGTTATAGAAAAGGGAAAATATGTACATAAAAGATAATATTTTAATAGTAATTGTAGTACAAGAAGTAATAGCTTGAAATTAATTAAATACTGGGTTGTAATGTTGCTATTTTCATACACATAAAGAAAAATGACAATTATAAAAATACTATATCTGCTATAATCACCTTCTAATTCCTGTTGATTGTCTGGGCTTAAACGACCCTTTTACATTATTTACTGTTGACTAGGCGTTCCATGTAAAATTTTGTCATTAGGCAGTTGGTTTAGCACCAAATTCAATACAATACTGACAAGGAGGTTTAGTACAAATAAATGCACATTCTCATTAAAAAAAAAAAAAAACTTATAATATAATATCCTGTAACTAGGGTGATTGCTGATATTGCTGAGTATATATATATAAATATATATATATATATATATATATATATATATAGAGAGAGAGAGAGAGAGAGAGAGAGAATTCGCACTAAATGTATCAAAATGTGTACACTATAATGTTCCATTACAGAAAAGGAAAAGGAAAGATAAAGTAATCTTAATATGTTTTGTTTCCTAGGATTGCATGATAACCACAGCTTTCTATATATAAGTAAATATCAGCAAGCACACCTGTTCCTCCTCTTTCATGTACTGTAGTAGCTTGGAAGCAGGGGAGATGGTATTCTAGGAGCTACTCATGTTATAGACTGGCATGTAGCATTTTAAAGGAAAGAAACAATTTGGGGGAGGGGGGGGGTAGAAAAAAAGAAAAAGCAAATTTAGTGTGTGCACGTTAGTTTTAATAGTCTCCCACCCAATTCAAAGCGAGCACACAATGTAGGCACCATGAATCGAAATCTAACAGACTTTATAGTGTAGAATAGGGTTACAGTCCTTTATTTAAAAATAAATATATCAGACTTCAGATATGTCCTATGTAATACACAGCTCTACTCTATGCTCTAATACATTAAACACGGTGATGGTGCATGCTGTGTTACCTGTACCACTCGAGACCCTTGTGGTAGAACCTGTCGAAGAAGTGCGGCTCGGCGCCGACAGCGCGCACATCTGGATGGACGCGCAGGAACTCCAGCAGCGCCCTGGTGCCCCCTTTCTTCACGCCAATAATGATGGCCTGTGGAAATCTTTTACTTCCGTACGTGTTCGCGACAGGGATGCCACTTTCCCCGCCGTCGTTGTCCGACTCCGGTGACTCCGAGAGCGCGCTGTGACGAGCGGACACAGTGCTGTTCCAGCGGAGCTCCGAGCGCAGCGCGTGCGCTTCACCCGGCGCGCGGAGGCTCATCAGGTTCGGTCGCTCCGTGATTTTTGGTGCCGAATCGCAAAATCCGTTCAAGCAATGAAACAGATAGATAAAAAGCAAGAGCATGGTAAAAGGCAGCGGCACTCTGGACAGCGCTTTGCCCGAGTTCAGCCGAGTCCTGCAAACACTGCATCCCATGTGTTGCGATGATGAGCACCTGACAACATGCTTATATATCAGTGCAATGATTTTTGCACTAAGTGCTTACAAGAAGTTTGTTTTTTTCCGCATGTGCATTCATAGAGTAACGTGTCCTGGGTTCAAATCCAAATTGCTCAACACGCAACTTCAATGCCATACTTCAACAGACTTGTCAAATGACTTTTGAAAGGTACAGACAGACAGATAGATAGATAGATAGATAGATAGATAGATAGATAGATAGATAGATAGATAGATAGATATATCCTGTTTTTCGCTTCTGTGGCATGTGTCTCGGCGCATCTTCGTTTAAGTTCAGGAATAAGTTTAAATCTTTCTCACACGGTACGAGTCGCTTTCCACGCCTTGAGTGAAGTCTCCACCCTTTTACGCGCCTGACATTATAAAGCAAGAAGATCAAAAGGCCACCGAAAGCATTGTGTTCCATTCGATAAAGCATTGTCAAATATTTGCTGCGCGCAATACATAAGATCAAAATCAACACAAGATCATAATAATAATAATAATAATAATAATAATAATAATAATAATAAATCTAGGCTACATGGTGATTGTATGTGGCTTTCTGAGTTGTATTCAAAACTCAGTCCTGAAAGCCTTCAGTACGGGATTATCCCAAATGTACTGTATGTGAAAACTATTTTTTCTACAATAAACGTTGCCAGTTTGAAAACTGTAACCCCAGACAGGTATACCACGTATAGCCTGGCGCTTTAGTGTAAGGGATCATCACTGCACAATGCATATCAGGTTTCGCACATCCAATGCCCCTCAGAGACTCTGTGGTTCTTTGAACTTGGTTAATGCCTTAGTCTCCAGTTGGAATATGAAACGCGTATAGTGGCGAACAGCGTTTGGCTGAGAATGACATAAAGCTGCGCCGGAGGCACGCGGCGCGCTATAAGAACTTTCAGTGAAGATTTTAGCCAAAGAGATGACTGAATCCAAACAGGGTACCTATTCCCCGATTAGCCAATTCTATACGTCGTATAAGAAGTAGGCTTCTACTCCCTGAAGGTTTGCAAAATTGAAACTATTTATGCGCACAAAGTCCATTCTGCCATAAAATCTGTTTGTTTTTTTAATAATATTTGGAAATAATATTTTCATATTGTTGAATAATTTTGGAAATTATATTTTGAATGTTTACCCGTGTGCACCATCTCTAAGTCCTTCTTTAAATCTAAGCAAACTTGTGATGTCGAGCATTTGTACAAAAGGTCCTCATTGCAAATCTCTTCCACTGAAGCATGTATTAAGAAAACATTTCATCCAGATGCATTCTGCTCTGCCTGATCCATCCTGAAATTATCACTGCTGCTGAGAACGGCCTAATATTAGGTTCAAATACATGAATATGAGTTTGGATATCACTTTGGCAATGATTTGAAGAGTTTTGCTTCAGTGGCTTATACAGGTAGGACAACAATTGCTGTGATAGCTTTAGGAGTGGAGTTTAGTTAAGAATTTGTGTTTTTTTTTTTTGCACTCAAGTCTCCATCATCTATTATCATGTATACTGCTTTATGCCTGTACAGGGTCGCAGGGCCTGGAGCCTATCCCAGCAGACTTAGGGTATGAGGCAGGGTACACCCTGGACAGGATACACCCTGGACACATACACACACACACTCACATGCTCATTCACACTCTAACGCCAATTTGGGAATGGCAACCTGCATGTCTTCAGACTGTGTTCTCCCAGTGCTTGGTGGGTTTCCTCCGGGTACTCCGGTTTCCTCCCACAGTCCAAAGCCATGTAGATTGGTTAACTGGCATTCCCAAATTGCCCATTGTGTGTTCCCTGTGATGAATTGGCCACCCTGTCCATGGTGTAAACCCACCTTGTGCCCAGAGTCTCCTGGGATATGCTCCAGGAACCCTGCAATCCTGTATAGGATAAGCAGTATGGTGGATGAATGAATTGAATTTAAATTAAACCTTTGGGATATTTAAGATTTGAGTGTCTGCCTGTTAGAGTGATGCCTTATAATATTAACAAAAAGATTCTAGCACGGTTCCCTTCCACAATCAGCAAATCATGCCACCGTGAATTACCAAAGATTGAAAACAGAAAAAATGTTGTCATATCTTCCACTAAATTTCATTTGCTCTAACTTGTCTATAACTGTTTAAAATTATGGCTCTTGAAATATTTGGTAAACTACAAAAATAAACACTGAAACCAACAACTTTTTGGAGCTTATTAGAACACACATACATGTACAGTATGTGTGATTCATCTGAGAGGCCCACCGACACATTTTCTCCATTGAAAGCCTGCAGATGGTGAGTCCATGTGTCTACCATTATGCCAAATTACAAGTCCTCTCCACCAAAAAGAGAATGTTCCACTCTCAGTTTGTCATTTCCGTCCCCAAAAAGAAGATCTTATTCATTGCAAATACCACAATATACCCACTAGCTAAAATCTGTAAGCAGGGTTTAAAAAAGACGACCACCCTTGAGAGGGCAAAAGCGGGTTTCTGTGTGTCCTGAAGGCTTTTCCCAGCCTCTGTAATCTGGTGTCTTTGACATAGAGTGTTCAAATGATTCCTTAAAAAGAGCTCCAGATTAAAAATGCCCCAAAATTAGCATGTTTTAACATTTTCATTATTGCATTAAACAATAACCATTGTATATAAGGATATATTGTAGATATACCTATATATAAGTGTCTGATGTAAAGGGTGCATATACTTTTTTATGGTTGTCTAGAAATACTTCATACAGCCTGCTGCTTTTATTCTGATCTAAACTGAGTTTCACAGTTAGTTCCCAGTTTATGGACAAGACAGACTCAGAAAAAAATTCTAGACAAATAACAGCTTCTGGTAGCACCTGTAGCCTTTCTGTCAGAGCAAATGAAAAAAAAATGGAAGAACAAAGAAGGCAGAAAGCAGGTCAGCAAAGCTTTTGTCTTCCTTCTAGATGCTGAAACCTTTCATCCTGAAACCACATGTAAACGCAGGTCACCCTGAAACAAGGTGATTGAAAGAGAGATGGAATCATTAGTGCACATACCGTACATGATCTGCATGTCTCTTTGACTGAAGTCTTTAATGCCAGACAAGTCAGGTGCTGTAAATCCAATGTTCAAAAAGCTGGAGATGATATAATATGCTTAAAATATTCACACAGGAGATGCCATGACATGGCTTTAGTAGGTGCTTGCCAAGCAGATAATCTCGGTAGCTTTGTAGCTACACTATACAAATGCAGAGACTGGCTTTTAAAGAGATGGTATTGATTGAGATCTGCAAGCACAATGACAGACCTGCTGACCTGAGAAGACTTGATGAATAGATCAAAAGTCCAACTGAATCAGTGCCATGCTTGCTGAGCCCTAAAACAAATATGAAATACGAGTCAGAGCACATTAATGTATGTACTTCGAAATGTATCGTGCCAGTGACCATGTGGTGGTGAAGCTGTTTTATCAGCTGGGCGTCCAAAACAAAAGGCCTCTGGATGCTTTCGGTGCAGGAAAAACCTGCACAGGCAAGTCTTGTGTACCTGAGTGAATTATATACAACACAATACGAATAAAAGGATTTGACTGACTGACATTTGTGTTAACACATAAGACAGATGCTTAAGCTGTGTTTTAATTGATGTATGATGCACAGGGCTGTGCTGAAACCCAATTATATAGAACAGTAATGAGGGTGTTGGAGTGATTGAGAGAAAAGAGATACTAAGTTGCGTCCATTAGAATATAAGCAACAGAAGAAAAGACAGGCACAAAAGGGGAGAAGCCGTTGTTATAGATTCAGGCTAAATTTTTACGCCTGGCAGCTCTCCTGTGGATTAATACACACTTGTAGCTACTAAAATGACAGCAGTAGAAACGGATGGGTGTAGTTGTAGGTGTATATATCTAAGAGTCAGACAAAAATTATCTGCACTCTGGCTGTAGAAATTATTTTAATTAATTACATAATTTTTTTGCATAATCTCATCGCTGCTTTTTTAATACACTTTGTCCAACAAGCTTTGTATTGCAAGCTATGAATGCACCTGTCTCCACTTCTTTATCAAAAGTAAATCTTCATCATCGTAGGTAAAGTTTTTGAAAAGTGTCAACAGTGTGGGCAGAAGTGTGCGGACGTACATTGTGATGCAAGATCATAACACCCTTGGATAACAGTCCACTGTGTTTAATCCAAAAACATTTAGGCTTCAGCTCTTCAATAGGCATCTCATTCCCACCAGCACTGTTGATTGTTGAACCTTTTCCTGATAATGTTTCAATACTGGCCACTGAGGAGCCCAGGAAACTCTAAGGATCAATTTTATAGCTGATGGTCGACTTTTGAACTTCTTGGTCGGCGATTGAGGATGTTTGCATTCCATACTCTGCCGTTTACTCTCAGGCTCATAGTGATGAATCAATGTCTCGTCACCAGTAATGATTCTCTATAAGAAGCTTTGATCTAAATAGTGTTTGCATATATCCAAACACTTTCTCTATACAGCAAACAAAGTCTTCGATAAATACAGACACTAGCTACACCCTCAGACCACAAAAAAAATCACTGCACACTGCTCTTTTTCCGTGCAAATCACAAGTGGGACATACATTTGTGCTCACACCGCAGTTACAAGTAAACTGATTTAACACGTTCACACCTACACAGCAGTACCCAAGGCAGTAGCTTCGAACAGAAAGTGCTGATAAACCAGTGCGGCCAATGGATGTTTTTTATAATATAAACAGAGTGTGGATCATTTTTGACTCCTTCTTGTATATATGAGTGTGTCTGTGTGGGAAATGTGCATGACTATTCTGAGAAACTAGTTAAACAGAGAAAAGTGGAAGTAAATGACAAATAGAACAAAACAAAATTAAAACCATTCAGTGTAAATAAAATAAAGACAGAAATGGTTTTAACTCTAATTTTAAAAATGGTTTTAACTCTTTAATACTGCATTAATATACACTTTTTGTCTACTGTGTAAGGAAACCTGTAAACCTGCACATTTGTGCAATTTTCCAATCAGCCAATCATATGGCAGCAATGTTACACATTGAAGTCATGCACATACAGGTCAAAAACTATAGATAATGTACACATCAAGTATCAGAATGGGGACAATGTCAATTTTGGTCAATGTCAATGTCAATCTCAGATCTCAGATCTCAGCATCTCAGAACTCTCATTAATCTAATGGAGTTAGCATCAGACAACATCACGTTCCTACCAAAAACAGGAATCTGAGGCAACAGTGGGCACACTGAAATTGGAAGCCTGTTTAATTAGCTGCTAATCTAGTCTAATGATGTCCTTAATAAAGTTGATGTGATTGTACCAACTCATACAAAATATAAGCTAATGTCGAAGTAAGTTAACAGTCTGAATCCCTGCATTTCATTTGATTTCAGTGTATACACAGTGTATAATCACTGTTACCTTGTCTATGTCCGTGAATTTTCATTTATACTCATAATCAACTGCCCTGAAACACAATACCTCTTCAACAAACAACAAGGAAATGGATCCTGCCTGACATGCTACAGTACCTATTAGCTTTGCTAGCTAGCTATATTTTGCTGCACCTGAGAAGTTTATCATCACTGCTACATGTACCACTAAGTAAATTGAGCATTTTAGCCATTGTTTACCCTTTTTGTTGCCTTCGTGTTATGCATTAAAGCCAGATATTTATTCCCCAAATATGGCAACATCTAGAGAAAAATCATGTGACTTAAATGCTAGAAGAGCATTCCGTACTTGCTAGCTAGTTGAAAAAGCTTATGTTAGTGTAATTGTACAGGTGCATCTTTACACTATTTTAAGTATATATTGCATCCTCACTCATTCTTTGCCATCTCTGGTGCTACTTTATGTACAATAAAATGAAAGTATTGTTTTGAAGATACAAGAACTTTTGATATGCAAAAGAAAAAGGGGTGACGCCAGACATAAGATAAGTACAGTAAGTAGCTAACGTAACTGTCTATATTATAATTTTAGCAGGCTGAAGCCAACTTTACTAATTTCATTGCTTTTCAAACTAGGAAATCTTAATCTGGAGGTTATACCGCATCAAATGTCTGAAGATTACATTGAGTATCCAGCAAATCTCTATAAATGAAACATTGTGGTTTTTGCTTAGTCAGGTTTTTTGTATATAATTGCCATGACATCATGGAAAATTACATAAACCACAGCCACCTCTTCTCTAAGTTGCTGTCACAATACACTTTTGCCCACTGTGTGAAAAAGTGGTTTTAGTTTCCACTATATACATCTCTAAAAAGACCAGAAAACGAAGGATACTGACAATGTTCCAGTGTCTGAAACCCAGAGATTATACATTTTCCATGCTTTAAGTGCTAACCAAACAAAGCATGGGCGATTTAAAGGAACCATTTGTGGCTGCGCCAAGTTATGGGGATAAGGATGACTCCTTCTGGAGTGAGAACACATTCAGAAGAGTGCATGGTGTTCAAAAATTGAAAGCAGGGACACATTTTAAGCTTATGAATAGAAAGATATAAGCAACATCACAGTGAGTGGGACTGCATACAACTCACACTGCAAAAAAGATCATCATACCAAGTGAATTTATACGGTGTGCAAAAGTCTCAGGTACAATTTGTCAAGGTTATAAGGAAATTAGTTACTAAGTTTTACTGAGTTTTACTGAACCATTCAATAATTCATTTGAGGACTTTTTACTGTTGCACCTGCTTTTTCTTCTTTTTTTAATTTTTTTTATTTTGCATACAAAATCCAGCAGCTTAAAAATTCTTCAGTCTGAAACTTCATCACTTGTATAATGTGCATCTTTCTTTTCTGTCAGAAAAATATTTTTTCTTTAACTTTTAAGACTGTGTCTAAGACTTTGTTGTATAATGTATTTTGCTATAAGATTCAGTACCCTGAATAAATAGTGTAAAATTATTAGAATTATGAAAGCTTTTGGTAGAAATTTTAATACATTTCAAGCAGTAAATCTACTTTTAGCAGATCATTTTGGTTGTTTACTATTATTATACTATTAATAATTATATTTTATTATATTTATTGTAAACTTAGATGAATTTAACTACATTCAGGGTTTTTGCCCCTCTCAGAGAGTTTACATACACTTCATTCATGCCAGATCCAAAGCGATTAATGAAGCTATGAATGAACAGTACAGTACAAAGTGACCACATGACAAATGTATTAGGCCCACAGGACATATTTCAGTTTGGGAATGTTGGGTTGGACAACTACTCTACAGCTATACAGTCCCTAATGCACTGACAACTGAGTGTATGGAGTAGTAAGTAATCCTCCTTCTTCACTAAATCAAATGTGGATTTGTCACCTTTTGTATGCTGTATACTACAGTTCAACCACACATCCCATTAACAGGTATTGTGACTACACTGCACCCACATTCTCCACACACACACTCTAAAAGCACTACCATATGACAGACTAAATGAAGGTATTCACCTCTGTAAGAGCACAAGTGGGACATTACATTGTGGTCAATCCGTAGCAATTGAAGTGCTTCAGATTATACACTAAGAAACAGCAGATGTGTGTTGCCTCTTTCTGCCTCTCCATCTCACTATGGTTAGCCTTATGTTCAGATGATAAAAAGATCTGAAAAGGGTTGCACAAGGGCCTGGGATTGGCGATACACACAGTGTGAGAATCTGTCAATGCATAGTGACCCCATCATCGTTCATCTAATCCCGACTACCCCAGCAAGCATCTGGAATTTATTTTTACAAGCTTTTTGTCCTACAGCTGAGGGGGTGACCAAAATATGAACTTGTTTTTATCAATATACAATTGGTTATAAAGGAAAATGGCTTTGTTAATACTAGACACTCAAAGAGCTACTGTAGTCATAAAATGCATTATATATGCTCAGTACATATTTTAATAATTAACAATTATTTTGTATTTGCTTCTGCATTGGACTATCCATTGAAGAAATCGCAACATCCAATTTCAATGGGAGGGTAAGAGCCAAAGCAAGTGCAGCCTGTCAACACATCTCAAATCACCAACTATATTCAACATCTTTGAGCACTTACACATGCTTGATAGAGTACAGAGGTCTTCTGGACTTTGTATTCTGAAGGAATATCACACACACCCACAGATTCATAAAAAACAGCTCATTGTCATACACAGAGATGACTGAAATTTCAAAAGATTGAACTGAAACACTTCTTAGACAGAATTCTGGGAAAAACACATGAAACGTATCAGAAAGCAATGTGAGTGCTGTGGGGCATAAACCTGTGGAGGATGAAAAGATGGAATTCCCCCTTTTCTCAGGCGATGAAAGAGTGCAGGGTGAGTATAGAGCCTTCTCATCTCACCTAGCTCCAGGCCATGTCAACTGCGCAGGCTGCTGCCAGAAGCCCCTGTTAGCTGATCTGACATCAGCTTTGTAGTTGCTCATATAATATATAAATCAAGGGTTAAAGTAGCGCAAGAAAGCAGGGAGTTGAAGATTGTTGTAGCTAGTTGTAGCTGCAGATAGTTGTACCAGCTGCTGAACATAGTATGAACTGGTATGCCTGTCATTATGCCAACTTACAGAAATTATAACATAGAACCTTACAATTTGGTGAACAGTAAGTAACAGGACAAGCTAGTGTGTTCTTAAAAAAAGTTTCATCTAACTTCTACTTTCACGCTGTTGTAATGTTTTGTCAGCCTTAAGTTTATAGAACAAAGAAAACAGATTTTAGTAGTTTAAGGTTTTTACTTTGTGGATCGCCACCATGGACCTGGTAACACTGGAAACACTGGAGACCCAGAAACAATTCACCCCAGGTGGGAGACTAGTCCATTACATGGCACCATTCCCACACACACATTCACACCTATGGGCAATTTAGCATATCTAATACGCTTACCTACATATTTTTAGACACTAGGGGTAAACCAGAGAACCACGAGAAAACCCATACAAACCCTGGGAGAACAACCAGAAATACCACACAGACAGCAACTTGAGCTTAGGATCAAACCCAGGACCCTGGAGCTGTGAGGCAGTATTGATACCCATCACATCACACTCAAGCCCAACAAATAGATGCCACATCAAATCTTCTTTATTGTCCAGGATTTATGTCCTGTAAATAAAATGAGTTTCAGGTCCATCTTGGTCCATCAAGAACACTGCTTATTTTGGTCTAAAAAACTCAAAGGCCTGTATGTTATGTTGTATGTTATTTTACCCTCCAGCATCCTGAGCTGATCCAACAACAACCCATTTGTAGCTTCTTGGAAGAGGTAGTCAGATGTTTTTGTTTTACATTACATTAAGAAGCCCTTGATGCCATGTTCACTCGCTGGCAAAAAAATTAATAAATAAATCACCACCTAGTTTTTTATTTCTTAGCAAATAAACAAATCACAGATACAGTATGACACAAAACTATTTTTGTTCATAAGCTTGGAAAAACATGACAGAAACAACTCCATGTTGATGAAACATTTCTGAAATCATCAACAAAAAAAGCATAGTTAGGACTTGTTGCTCCTCCACAGGAAGAGCTTATGATAGCATTCCTCAATGAAAAACAATATTGTCCATCATGCTGGTTTCATCTTTCTTGAATAGCAGTTGACAGACCAGCTTTGCAGGATGGAGCACTGACATGGACCATGTTTGCCTTATCTTAAGAAAAACTTTAACAATCTTCCCTCTGTGGCCCGATGCATTTTCATTTTGAAATGACTTTATCATCACCCAACCTATTTTCTATCAATGGAACGAGGAAAGGGTCTAAAATTTCAGTCCACACGTGTGCACTGACTGTGGAGATAAATGAGATTGCAATCTTCCCTGGTCCTTTATTGGACATGCAACCCCATATCATAACCAGGGTCAGGGGTAGCTCAGTGGTTAACCCACTGATCTGCGGTTTGGATGGTCCCAGGTTCAAACCCTACGACCACCAAGTTGCTTGGGCCCTTGAGCAAGGCCATTAACCCTCACCTGCTCAGATGTATAATGAGATTTAAAAGAAAAAATTAGACCAGCTCCAGATAAAAGGTCCAGCATCATTTCCTTTGCCAATGCTAAGTCATGATTCATCACTGACCATAAATTTAATCAAATCATCCACATTCCATGACTGCTTTGGTTAAACCCACTGTAAACTTGGTTTCTTCTGTTTGGGTGTTAGTACTGGTTTTCAGTTTTGCCTTTCTAGATGTTAATCCCATTTCATTCCAGCAATTTCTTAAAGTTCTGGCACTAACATTGCCTCCTGCTTTCTCCCGTTTGTTCTCCAGTTGTTTAATTGTACATTTTAAGCCGTATTGCTATAAGTTACCTGACTCTTTGACACCTTCCTTGATTGTCCTATATGTTTTCCTTTTATAATCTCCCTGTTTTCTTTGTACGTACACCAAATTTTAGATGCAGCTGGATCTTAAGATCTCTTACCATACTCTGCGCTGGAGTAGCTGTCCTCCATTGTTGTTTTGCAGACACTCAGTGATGACAATCACAGTAATATGTGAATGTGTGTCGGGAAAAAGCCACACAGATTCTGATCTGACCATATGTATTCAATTACAGACCACATACAAGTGTGGCGCTTGTCTGATTTGAAAAGATCAGATGTGTTTATCCACACAGGGTTAAAAAAATTAGGGCAGAAAATGTGAATTGTGTCACTTCTAGATGTCTGTGTGAACACAGGCTAAATGCTTCCATCTTTTGCAAATCTCTACTCACTGTGTGTGGGCAAAATACACTCGTACTCACGTCTACAGTTTTTCCCACTTCTTAATTATTTTCTTAACAGTGGATAAAAGGACCACTTAAAATGTAAGTACTGCTGCAGCTATTCTGTACTCTGTCATCAATTGTTCTTTATTTCCCATCTAGTATTCCCATCAGCAACAATACTGATGCTGAAATTAACATTAACATACGGAAAAATTCTTGAACAGGTTGTTTTACAAAGTTTTAATTCTTATCAGTCACAGACATCAGACACAGTCAAGCAGATTAAACATATGCTCCTTTTGATGACGTCTCATAATTACCCATAATAACATAAACCACCTGAAATGAGTTTAGATATGCAACACCAATCATAACAGAAAAATTGATGACATAAAATATAGTACTGTGGAAAAGTCTTTGTTTTCTTCATTTTGCTTCCAAAGAAGTACTTTGTGGAACTCATTTTTGGCAGAATAGGTGTTAAAAAACTTTTAGAATTTTAAAAAAGTTGGCTCTCCAGTCCCGGTACCTGACCAGTTTCAGAGAAATGTTTTTGTTTGTTAAGCCACACAGTCACCTATGAATCATTATGAAAGTTCCATCTGATTAGATTAGAACCATTCCAGGTGTGGTGATAATGAACATAACACTACTGGCAGATTTAATTATGTAATACGTCAAGTTCCAGGTGTTCTAATAACTGCTAATTACACTAACTGTCCGTGATAGTACTGTAGGTGGGGCCAGTCCACAAGAGAAAAGAGCATCAGCCTGCCAAACGCCCTGTTCTAAACTAATCACTGAGACACTTTCAAGAACAAAAAAAACACATCTAATAACATTATGTCCTCTTTAAAAAAATATACGTTGACTCCTTAATAATTGCTTCTAAGTCATTCCAAATCACATCTAAATCATTTGTATTCTTTTATCTATGGTTTCAAAGCTAATTAGCTGTTAGCACAAGGCTGAATTTTAGTACCAGTAAAAATGTAAAACTACATACTACAACTGTCAGTTGCATACTGTCGCCATCTCCGCCACTTGCGGTTAGTTAGTTCTGCCTAGTTCAGTAGTGGAAGAATATGTGTTGGCGAAGCAAAATGACTATTTAGAATCTGTTGATAATAAATGCTGTATTGCTGAATACAGTGCCTACGGTCGAATAACAGCCATGCGATTTTGTGACTTTACAAAACTAAAACACACAAACCCACCTAACTTAAGGCATGAACCAGTGAGAAACAGGCACAGAAGATGAAAGATGATCAGGTGGATGATTAGCATATTGGCCATGCTAAATGGTTGGAACAGACAAGAGGGGAAATGAGATTGCGGCAGAGGTTGTTACATAAGCAGACAATTTTTAAATTGTATCTTTAGGCACTTTGGACACATTCTTTAGACACATTTAATATGCATAATTTAATTTAATATGAAGACATAAAGGGGTAGCTCAAGAGCTTTGCACAGTACCTATTTACTATTTTTAGAAACGTGATGATTTGTTGACTTAACACTTGACTTATTGCAAAACCCTCTATAGGACCAACACATTAAACAATTTCTCATTTTCAGATGCCGTTACCTCAGTTAGCCTCACCTTGGTATCCCAAAAGCATACAAAGAAACACCTTATCAGATCAAAGTTGCTCTACCAGCACAGCTCCTCTATTGTATATACAATGCTGAGTGGCTTTGAGTGCTCCATCGCCGCGGCCCTGCTGTTGCTAACTCAAAGGAAGGGATGGGGGAGAAACAGGAACCCACACCCCTGTGAAGCAGTCATCTTCAAAAAACCTAAAACCTCCATTCAAGTGAACAAAGCAGCTGGAATGGCTGTAACAGATGTGACATTGTCCCCTTTGTCATGTGTCAGGAAGAGTACAAAGAGAAAAGTTGCAGAGTGTCACCAAAAAGTATCTTCGAATTCTATGGTTTTTGTTGTTGTTGTTTAAGATGTTCTTGCCGGTTTAAGAATTTCTTAAAAGCCTGCAAGGTGTTTAAACCCGCATTCAGCTCAAAGCCACGGCTTTAAAATTCTATAGACCAGACGTCATCTGACACAATCAAAACTCTGACTCACATCCTGTACCGTTCATCGTGTGTGATGAGCCACTTCTGATAATTTTTTTGTTTCATCTGAACACCGCCACTGTGTGAAAAAGTTACAACTGTCCTTCTAGAATGAGTATTATTATATATAGGCTACTTTAGAAAATTCAGTAGGTGAAAGGACTGACAATTTTAAGCGAGTTATTGTAGACAATATACCATAAGACCCGTGCTGTATTTTTGCTATTGCAAATAAGTTTAAATCAAACCATAACACAAGCATAATTGAAACCATCTCAGGTTTTGTCAGTCAGTGTCTAGTACACACGCAACCCACAACAATGTCAATCAAAACTTTTCTTCTGGGGCATCAACATGCATGGAATAGCTTCAAGCCCCAGGCAGAAAATACTTAACTCGAATTTCTACCAGAATGGTCATTTATTCTATACACCGTGTGTCCTTCATTTAAGAAATAACGTTTGAATGTACTTGCCTTGTCTTGTTTCCTATTAATGCTGCTATAAATGTTTGAACTAATGCTTTTGTAACTGTAACTGTTTGTGTAATTGTAGGTTCTTAACTTGGTGAGGTAATGTAGTTACAGTCTCTTTATGTAAAATCTGGCTGTAATAACAGAAGCAAACAAAACAAAACAAGGTACATATGTGTGAGCCGCCTGTTCTCAAAAAGTGATTTAGTCAGAGACTTAATGTACCATGGATCAACAATGTTCTGAATCATGTATAACTACACATTAACTGTTTTAATGGCGAGGTGGAATAGATGTTAGCATTGCCTCTCTGTACCTCCAAGGATGAGGGTTCGAGGCCTGCCTTGGGTCTGCATGCATGGGGTTTCATGTTCTCCCTGTGCTTTGTGGGTTTCCTCCAGGTGTTCTAGTTTCCTCTCACAGTCCAAAGGCATGCAGATTAAGATATGCATTCCCAAATTGCCCATAGTGTATGTGTATGTGTAATTGTGTGCCCTGCGGTGAATTGGAACCCCATCCAGGGTATCCCTACCTTGTGCCCCTGCAGGCTTCTCATGATGCTGTACAGGATAAGCAGCGTATAGAGATTGAGTAAGAGAAAGAGGCTGTTCTTTTTGTTGCATTCCATCATTTAAAACTCACAATTTAAATGATTTAAAGCATTTAAGAGATGTAATGTAATGAAATGTTTTTGTTTCTCAATGTAAAAAGAGCTGACACTGGTTACTTACACCTCACTCATTCTCTATCCCATTTATCCTGTAGTTGCAGGAGTCCTGAAGCCTATTAACTTCTATCTAGTATCTATGAACTGTGGGAGGAAACAGGAGTACCTGAAGAAAACCCAGCAAACCTAGGGAGAACATGCAAACTTACGCACACTGATGGGAGTCAAACCCTCGACCCTGGAGTTGTGAGTCCACAGTGCTAACCACTACACCGCTCTGCCACCTAATGTGTTTAATAATGTTTTATAATAGCAGCATTTATTTAGTAATGCACTTCTTCTTTTCCTGAAGGGATGTTTATTTAGCATATTTGGATGAGGTCTGTAGTGCCAGCACTTTGTAACAGCCAGAGGCAAAGTTGTAACTTGAGGTTTGCAGACATGGGAAAGTCTTCAAAACCGATCTTAGTAAGATGACACGCTGCATATTTTTCTCTTATTAACTTCATGAGTGAAGGATTGTTTATAGGTGATATAGGCTTTAAGAACTACCCTGTCTGAGAGGTTTCACAACATTAATCACAACTATAATTGGTGAAAAAAGGTTCATAATTATTGAAGATTGTGTCATTTCTGCCAACTTGGTCTGGTATAAAACATTTAAAAATGTTTTATATGGTAAAAATGATTTGGTATAACTTTATGAAGTACTTTGAGACATGCCTGTTATTAGTAAATAATCACACTAAAGTGATATTCTATATCGATCACCCCTTGTCAATGAAAATTTTGTTCCTATTTATTGCTATAGTCTGTTGCATCAGTAGAGCACACTGTGTAACTTCTGATCAGTGCAGTTAATCATACTCACTGTAACTCAGGTCATTCAAAAAGGAATCATCATACAGCTAAAAGAAAAAGCTACAGAAGAGCTGGAAGCTGGACTTTTGCCTTGTACTGCCCCATTTGAAATTAATTTATTGTGAAACTAGATGTGTGTATACTATACATTAAAAAGTAAAATATATTTACATAGTTATGTTTTATGACAAAAATTCTATGGCACATTCTAAAGACACATGATGCCTGCTCAGATGAAGAAAAAACATTACATTAGTGTCATGCAGTATAAGGAACATTTTGCTAGTGCATTAATTTATTATCAAATTGTGATCTAATATTAAATTAGGTAGGTACTAATTATAGAATTATGTGCTATACATATATATATCTAACCCTAACCCAAACCCTATTATGTGTATCACTGATGATTATGTAATAATTTACACAATATCACTATTGTGAAAAAACACTATTACAAACCACTCTGATGCTTATTAATTAATTGATTCATTGATTGATTAATTAATTGATTAGCTAGGAGCCATTTTATGCCTACACTTTCTAAATGTGGGATAAAGCAAATTTTCTAAAAGAATAAGAATAAGAATTTTTGTGCTTTTTTCCATAGATGATTGACAGCTTGACATGTAAAATTATCTTGCCTCTAAGCGTTTGGGTAATGATGGTGTCATTCAGATGTCACAAATATGTCTTACTATTTACAAATCTGATTTACATAAGTAGCTCATCTTCTCTGACAGCGTAAATGCAGTACAGATAAATGAAAATTTAAAGGAAATTCCCTTCTTTTTAAATGATCTTTTTCTTTTTCATTGCAGCTCTCAATCAAGGTATGTAAAAACATGAAAATGTGAATATAAAAAAAGTTTGAGAAAATGGAAACTTATTTGAAGATAAAAAAAGACATGCAAACTTAAAACCAAATAATTTAGTAACACTTTGTGGCTAACCTGAAGAAATATCAGTTCTAAGGTTAAAAACCTTGTAATGCATTTTTTGTTGGTTATCTGACTATTTTCATGATTTCAAATACTGAAAGATTTGCCCAGATTTCTGTGAAGTACAGAACACATAGAGAACCCAGACCCATCAAGACATGGACTCCAAAAGACTTCTGAGGATATGCTGTGGCATTTGGCCACATTTAAGTACTGTCAATTAGGGTGTTTAATTTTCATCGATCAAACTTGTTTGCTCGATCGGATTGAGATCTGGGAAGTTTGGAGGCTAAGTCAACATCTTGGACTCTTTGTCAAGTTCCTGAACATTTCTTGCAATGTGACAGAGCACATTATACTGATAATAGAGGTCTTCAGGGAACACTATTCGAAAGAAATAGTGAAAATACTTATAAAGAATATTTGGTATGCAACAATGTAATGTTTAAGAAGGTCATAGATGTCAAAGTAACATCTACATAAACCAAGGTTTCCCAACAGACCCAAGATTTCAAGCAGAGGTATCCTCAGAGGCTTACACTGGATGTGCCGACTTGCTTTCTTCCCATGATGCATCCTGGTGCGATCTGTTCTACAGGATAGTGATGCGCATGCACCTGGCTGTCCAAATGATATAAAAGAAAACATGATTTATCAGACCAGGCAACCTTCTTTTATTGCTCCATGGTACAATTCTGATGCTTACATGCCCATTGTAGGTGCTTTCTGTGTAAATAGGGGTCAGCATGAGCACGCGGACCAGTCTGTGGCTATGCAGCCTAATATACAGTCCTGCAAGCTGCAATGTACTGTGCGTTTTGCAAGTTACTGTGCTGACTGAGGGTTTTCAGACCCTTTTAAGTTTTCCACATTTTATGTTTCAAAATCATCTTAAAATGTATCCAAATATTTTTTTATCTTATCGTTCTCTACACAATACTCAACTATGACAAAGTAAAGAGAGATGTTTATTAAAAATTAAAGACTGAAATATCCTATATACAGTTGTGGTCAAAAGTTTACATATACTTGTAAAGAACATAATATCATGGCTCTCTTGAGTTCCCCGTTATTTCTACAACTCTGATTTTTCTCTGATAGAGT
>JAOVVB010000026.1:17526362-17537303 GCA_028570985.1 Heterobranchus longifilis
ATATATATATATATATATATATATATATATATATATATGTGTGTGTGTGTGTGTGTGTGTGTGTGTGTGTGTGTGTGCTTACAAAACACATGTTGCTCAAAGTAATTGTCCAAAAACTATTATTATAACTATTATTATTATTATCTGAGAGTCTGAATTAAATATCATATCTTGCCTTGGTGAATAGGTTTAAATGTTAAATAAGCGCTTCTTTAAAGTTTTCATGCAGCTGTTTCCTTCTTCAGCCTGAATGAGAGAGAACTTATAGAGCCACGCCGAGATCTTACCCGTTTCGAAGTGATTTTTATAGACCTCTCCTCCGGTAAATGAACAAAAAGACATGACTCCAAAACGCTGTTGTTCAGTACGGTTCAGGAACGAAACTTCTCTCTTCTACAACACTCACACGTGATGTAATCGTTCCGCGAATTCTCTCCTCGTTTTGACGGCGTGTACAGATCACATGACCACTTTTGGTGCGAACGTGAGCTGTGGTTATTCTCAATTCAACCACACGATGGCAGTAGATCTCAAACGCTACAAATCTTACTTGGGCAATTGAAATTTAACATTCAATCTTCTACATTGGATAAAAATCTAAATTTTTGAAGTTAGAATCATGTTTTATTTCAGTGTCAACAGACATGTCATTTATTGATTTGTGCAAATAAGAAAATACCATTTATTGTTATTAAAAAAGTATTTTTTTTATTGTACATGTTTATTTACGTTAAAGAATATAGGTTAATAAGTAGTGACAGATGTTTGGTTTTGGAAATAGAAAAAAAAATATCTCAAAAAATCTGAATATTTTAGTGGTTTTTATTTATAAACAAAACTGTCAAGGTCAAATTTCAACAAAACCGACTTCAGTGTTTGTGCTGAAGTCGGCGAATAGGATGGGACGGAATAACCTGGACATTCAGTACATTCAGGTCATCAGCTGACTTCATTCTATTGCCACATAACATTGCTGAGTCTAAATCTGATCAGGGTGAAGCAACCTCAGATCATACCACTGCCTCAAGAGGCTTGTACAGTGAACAATATGCATGATGGGTGCATCGTTTCATGCACTTCCTGTCTTACCCTGATGCTCCATTGCTCTGGAATGGGGTAAATCTTGACTCATCAGACAACATGCGCTTATTCCATTGCTCCACAGTCGAATATTTATTCTCCCAAACAAACTGTGGCCTTATTTATGATTATCCTCACTATCAAGTGGTTTTCTTATGGCCACACAGATGTTTATTTTGAACATGTAAGTTCTTGTCACATTGGACATGTGAAAATACCCTTCCTTTCAATATTAAACATATCTGTGATTTCATCATCTGCGTGATCACCGATCACAGTCATGGCCAGCATTAACTTTTCAGCAATTTGTGCTACAGTAGCTCTTCTATGGGTTCAGAGCAGATGGTCTAGCCTTTGCTCCCCATGCACATCAATGAGTCTTGGATGGCCATAATCCAGTCACCATGCAGTTCAGTGTTGTCATTCCTTGGACCACTTTTAATAGTTAACCAATGCCTACCAGGAATACGCGACAAGACATTCCATTTTGAAGTTGCTCTAACTCAATGATCTACCCATTACAAATCGGCTCTGGATATAGTCACCCAGGTTATTTCCTATTTCCCATTTTTCCTGGTTTCAACTAAATTTGTGAACCATCTGTTCACTTTCTGCCTAATATAATAAAAGGCGTTATTCACTTTTCCAATCTTCTACCTTGAGGATGCATGCATGTGTCTTAAGGTGTTTAACCAAAAGCAGTTAATAATTTTAAAACAAGTCCATGCAATCACATTAATTAATGTTGCAAATGATTGACATAAATTAACCTGCCTTTATGTCAGCTTTCTAGTGCCCTACTGGTGCTAAGCCCTCCCAGTTGGTCTTGCCAAGATCGCCTCCCTAGAGAGGCATCCTGGTGGTATCATTACCACCTTATTTGTAAATAATAATAATTATAATCATAACAATAATAATAATTTACATTGTTATCAAACTGGAATAAGGGTTTACACAGCAGCCTATTTATATTCATTAAGAAAGCAAAATTAGAAATTGTTGATTGGTCTAATAATAAGTTTTAGGCAGCACGGTGGCGTAGTGGTTAGCACTGTGGCCTTGCACCTACAGTGTCTGGGTTTGATTCCCGCCTCTGGTCTGTGTGCTTGGTGTTTGCATGTTCTCCCCGTGTTTGCTGTTTTCCTCCGGATACACCGGTTTCCTCCCAGTCCAAAGACATGCAGATTAGGCTAATTGGCATTCCCAAATTGCCTGTAGTGTGTGTGTGTGTGTGTGTGTGTGTGTGCCATGCGATGGATTGGTACACCGTCGAGGGTGTACCCCGCCTTGTGCCCCAAGTCTCCTAGGATAAGCTCCAGGCCCCCAGCAACCTTGTATACAGAATACAGCGGTATAGACGAGTGAGTGAGTGAGTTACGTTTTATGTCTAATGATAAAAGTCTTAATTCAGGATCCAAGATCCAAGAATAAATCCACAGTTCCAGCAATCAAACTTTGTAAACATCTAAACATCTTGGAAATGTGTTCAGTTTGGAGAACGGGTTTTACGGTGCAGTGTGGATTCAGGCTTGGGATTTACCTGTGAGATTATATAAGAGATTATATAGCATTGCGGTCCTGAGCCAGATGATACCGGACTGTTTACTGCAGCAGCGGGAGCGCGTGCACTGACAGGAGGGAGGGAGCTGCTCAGTAGCGCTACTCATTTAATCCGGGTTAAAAAAAAACACTACTGCTAATAAAGATGAAGAGAGCGAGAGGGGACGCGTTACCCTAAAACAGGAAGTAAATAAGAAACAGTCGCTAGGTAACGACCGTTAGGACAGTCGGGGGAAACGTGCGCGCGAGCTGGAAGCTGATGTTTCTCGCTTTAACTGAAAGGCAGGACGGGAGCTGGCTCTGAGTTCATAGCGTCTAACTTGGACTCAAATTAACACCGAATAGAGAGAGAGAGAGAGAGAGAGAGAGAGAGAGAGAAGCGTGTGTGTGTGTTTATGGAACTGAAATTGGATCTTCTATCGTACTGCGCTCGCGTGCACAGGGATGCTGCAGCATCAGTAAAGGACCTAAGCCCTTTAGTGTGTGTCTGAGAAATACAGTTCCCCCTCGCTTCTTCTGATATGTGTGAAGATGAAACAGAATGAAGAAGAATTTGATGATGACGCCATCCAGGTGAGTTCCTCAGTAAAGTCTGTGAGAGAGACTTGGTGTAGCTTCCTGAAGAAGTATTTACTGAAAAAAAGCTGCTTGGACAACATTACTGTATTCACTTTATTTAGGCTATTCTTTAAAGCAATGTGATTTGTATACCACACATACACACACACACACACACACACACACACACACACACACACACAGACCCTTTGCGTAAATGAAGGGTACAATAAGAAGAAATGTACTTTTTTGTAAATCAATCTCTTTGTTTTAACAGTGAGTACTTTTTCAATTGTCATTGTCGTAAAGCAGCTTTACACACTCGAAAGAATTATTGAAGTTTGTATAAAATGTGAATATGTATAAATCAAAATGATAAGAATGATAACATTTCTGTTAAGGACAGATGAATGAGCTGTGTGAATGATTTGATCAGATCAGATCAGGGGTTTCATTATGTTTTCAGGTCTCTTCAGTTTTTGCACACTTTACCGTGTTATGGAATTTTTTTTAAAAATGGATTACATTTACTTTTGTTTTTATTATCCATAATGACAAAGACAAAATCATTCAAAAATCAGAGGAGTGTTCAAGTCAAACTAGGACTTTTGATTGTGCAGAATAACAGAACACAGTTATGAGAGTAAAAACTACCTTTATTTTTCGATATAATCCCCTGCTACACTAATGCACTTAGTGTTTCACTAGTGCTAGGATACCAGCAAGGTAGAAAGTTTTCTCAGTATACCGGATTTCTGTATTCTCAGTACGCCAGGTTAAGGATGGTGCCAGGAACTCCTTTAATGGCGCAAAAGTGGGGAATTACTTTGAACAAGGTCAGGACTGTACAGAGATGTGGTAAAAAAAATCCAGCCGAGTTCCTGTTTTGTGCAAGTGGTGTTTATGAATGATTGTGTGCACAATTCTCTGAGACAGATGTGTCTCTTTTGCAAGCTAGTGACAAGTTATCGGTTGATTTTAAAGGATCAGATGTTAGACTTGCTGAATATTCACAGGAACGACTGCAGTGGGCTCTGAGCCACCTTGGCCAGGATCATCATTCACAGACCTACAGCCTTCTTTAAAACATTTCAAAAGTGTTCCATAAATGGCAATTAGTTTAATGCCTTCTTTCATGAGAAATTTCATTACAAGACAGGGTTTGAATTGAACGACCCTCCTATTTAGGAATTTGCACATTTTGCATTCCCAAATTTGTCTAACAGCACCAGCACCAAAGATTTTAATAAAGATGCACTAAAACATATGAAGAACTGAGGCTGGATTGATTTCTTTCTACCTTAGACTGTTGATTTAGAAACCTGTCAGTGACAGTTGTGTCTGTATAAACAAAATGCAAAAAATACCATTTTAACTTTCTTAAGCTCATAAGGGTATCTATAAAAAATCTATTTGAAAAACATTATACAGTTTTAGAAGCTTTGAACTTATACTTGGGTAAAACATTACATGGGCTATTACTGCCAGTGCTGTTTCCCCAGCAGTCATGGACTTCTATGATAAGCTGCTGTCATCATTTACCAAAGAGTTAGAGGTTCTAATAATGCATTGCTGATGATAATGACAATCCAGATGCATAGTAAAATGAACTTTTAGTATTGTTTTCTGATAAAACTTTTTTCTTGTTACAATTCAATCCACAATTTGGCTTGATACAAAAACAGACTAAAGTTTGCTATAAATTTTACTAAAACTCAACCAATTTATAAAAAATACAAAAAAGTTGCATATTTGTGTTGACACAAACACAACTGCAGGCTAATTTCAACAAAATTAAGTTGGATTTATAGTGGTTTATACAAATCATATAAAATAAAGCAATGTTTATATAATCATTTTGGCATTTGGTGTTTTAACAGCCTTGTGACTCAAAGAAACCCTGCACAAAATATTCCCTCAGTTGGCAATACCGCTTGCTCCTTTTGAAAATCTTTTGTTTTTCTCAAAATTGGCAAAATGGATTTATCTCATTTTGCAGTTAAACCATTCATATACTAAGCGCACCTTGTGTACTCAAAGTTCAGATTACACAAAAAAACTGACGGAACAGAACCTCAACCTCAAATTTACATCAAGTATAACATTACTGAGCTCAAACTCTTAAAAATATAATAATTGTAATTGCTTCATATTTTCATTTCATTCATGATATAATGAATTGTTCAGCCCTAATAGTTTATCAATAGCATTATTTATATTTTGTTAAATTGATTAAAGCTCTCTTATCTAATATCACGACCTAACGTCAGTGCTCTGATTAGAAGCTTTACTTTGGAAACTGTGACTCCTAATTCTCTAGTGACCTCATTCATGCTGTCACATGATTAGATTTTTAGATCTCTGTCTGATCCACTATAGGTCTGCCTCCTGCACATAACTCTAAACTCTGAACATAACCCTGCATATAATTCTGAATTCAAATAGTATTTTGCTGCATAACATTACCCCGTAGCCAATTACGATTCAGCATATACAGTAGCTTATTATATCAACCTGCTCAGGTATTAAGAGCCTTATTTGGGAAAGGAAGCGGCTGTTATTGATAGAACAGCATGCATATCTTTATTATGTTTTTTATATTTATTTTATATGGCAGCATTTTATGTAGACAAACACAGCTTGAATCATAAATACAAATCATAAAATGTACAGTCTGAGTAATGTAGGAAGTGCTAATATAGCAAAATAAACAATTTAAACTACACATTAAACACTGAGCTGTATCAAAGATACAAAAGCACACAGGGAACTTTATATGCACGTGCTGATTGACTAACAAGACACTTGTGTTTGTTTTTCATAGCACAGGTGGCATTCAACTAGCAACGTGCACAATGTTGTATATGTAGGAGTAGTTAGTAACATGAGAGCAAGCAGATGTACTGTATTAAATCAGTTAAGATGTTTAGCACTATGTAACTCCATTCCGCTCTAGATTTTTGCCAGTCAATTTCCAGGAAGAGAATAGGAGAGGTTATAAATAAAATCCAGTGGGACTTACTGTTATAGGGAATTAATCAACAGGGTTATGTGATCCTATCGTTACTTGTTCCAGCCTGAGATGAATTATTTTGAAATAATTATATTCCTCTTATACCACAGCAATTTAAGAACAATAATTTTTATTACCGAATAAAAAATATGACATATAATTATGAATGGCATAGAGTGAGGGCCGTGCTGATTTCTTTCTATCCCAGACTGTAGATTAATGCAGCCTAGCAGTGTCAATCATGTCTAAAGGAAAATGCAATCTGAGTACAAAATTTATTCTACATAAATAAAGTCAGGCCTTTGGTTTAACCATGCAATCTTGTTCACCAAGACACCAGTCTTGACTTTTTTTTTATTTTCCTGTGTTTGGGGTCATTGTTTTGTTACAATGTTTATCTTCTCATTTGGTTTAATTAATATAGCTTTTATGTTTGACATTTAATCAATGACATTTAATCCGCTTGTATAGTTTTAAAGAGAAGCAGCCATAGGAGATTACTGCACTTAGTACTTTTAGGTCATCCTGGTGCAGTTTGTTTTTTACACTTTTAGTTTTATGTAAATTTTACATATATATTTTAATATAGGGTCCAAATACATTTTTCCTATGAGATTGTAATAAGCAATGTGATTACAAGTCAAAAGCAAGTTTAACATTGGTACATGCACTGGATATGTAGTAAATAACAAAAAAGTATTTTTTAATAAAAAAATGTTCAAATGCTTATTTCCCCTTACTGTAGAGTATCAATCACATGGTTTGACATACACATTCTAATTCAATTATAGAATTTGTGGGACATCCCACAAAGCATTGAAGTCTTTCATTTATACAGCCATTAAAATTTGGCCCTTCTCACAGTAGCTACACTACAGTTACCATATCTCGTACAATGGCACCTGTAAGTGGGTGGGATGCAATAGAAAGCAGGTGAAACTTTTCTCCTGAAGTTGATGTGTTGGAAGCAGAAAAAATGGGTGACTCTTACAAGTGCCCAATTGTGATGGCTAGATAACTGCACCAGAGCAACTCCAAAATTGCGGCTCTTGTAGGATGTCAGCAGTTGTCAGGACCTACCAAAAGTGGTCCAAGGAAGGAAAACCAGTCAACTGGTGATAGGGGCATAGATGGCCAAGGCCAAGCTACTGTAACCCAAACTGCTAAAAAGTTTAATGCTGGTTCCAATAGAAAGGTTTCAGAACACACAGTACATCACTGTTTTGGTGGCAAAACGGGGGACCTAGAGTGCTCAGTGTTAGGCGGGTGGTCATAATGTTATGGATGATCAGTGTAATTCCCGGTGTGATTGTACATACAATATCTTATATCGTAATGAATAATTGCATTTATATACATTTGTGATTTAATTTACAGTCAGAGAGTCAGTGTGCTTCTGTTTAGTAAATGAATCAACACATTATGACCAATATGAATTGAGAATTCAACAGCGCTGTCGGAATATATTTTATTTTACAAAGTTTTCCATAATATATTCTACATTATTTTTATAGTACAGTACAAATAATGATGCATTGCAATGTCTACAAATAAATCAGCCCAAGTGCAGTCGGCACATGTGGTGCTGATTGGGTTAATCAGCAAATTACAGGAGCTTCTTGAATTAATTTGCTTAATTTATTAATGGCCTAGAAAATGTTGCTCAGTCAGTACAGTGTAAGCTTACACTGCTTAGGACTGGAGTAATTAAAGACTATGCGTCTATACAGTCAAACTGAAATACGGCCAATACTAAAACACAGCCAAATTAATTTGAGCTGTCACTGCACCTGGCCTGCTTTAATATTTTCTAGAGAAAGCTGAGAGAGATAGGTTCATGCAGCCACCCAAGCAAGGTTCAGCTGCACTATACTGTACTGTATATGCACCTTTTGTCGTTTTAAGAAAAGGACAAATGTACAGTATATGTTTATATAGACTAATAGAAAACTGCTGATGGAATGCAGCTGCAGGCTGCACAAGATCGTCTGACATGTGATTGGACAAGGCCGTGATGTAATATATTTGCAATTACAAACTTTGGATGTAAAAGTCTAGTCATAGTATATAGTAATATAGTGATCAGATTGATTAGGCAAGAAATGTAAAAAAAAAAAAAAATGCCAAAGTGATGTGTTCTTTAATATTTTCCCATGTTTTTAGTAAAGATAAATAAACACAGTGTAAAAATTTAGATTTGGAGCCAGCACATGTGGACATGTTAGTTACAGTAACATCACAGTATCTTTACAATTAACTGATAGTCATTGGTTTTTACCTTTTAAGCTGCTCTGATGTAGTTTACATTATGTATTTAAAACATCGCACTGGCCTGTCAGTCATAGGAAAGCTGATTTTTACTATGCAGAACCCTTTTTTAATGATCATATTATTTTCTTGCTAACATAAAGCAATAATGGTAATGGTAGGAATAATAGAAATAGTATTAGTAGGCGGCGGCACGGTTGGGTATTCCCAAATTGCCCATGGTGTGTGAATGAGTGTGTGAATCTGTGTGTATGTATGTGTGTCCTGTGATGGATATGTACCCTGTCCAGGGTGTACCCCGCTTCGTGTTCTAAGTCAAATTCAAATTCAAATTTTATTCATTACATAGACAGCAATACACAAGTCTCCCTGAAGTCAGTTAGTGCCAGCTCAATGAAGCAGGATTGTGACTTGAGCCTGCAAAGTCTGAGTCTAACTGACTGTGCGACAGAAATTGACCTGAATGATGCATTTTAAAAAAGATCTTAGTGGATCTTAGGATTTGGCCCATATGTTCATCCATTAAATGCCTTTGTCCATCTAAAACATAGGCCTGAGGACATGTCAGATTAAAAACACTATTGTAAGTGTTATATAAGCTAGGGACTTATGGGACGAATACTTCTGCAGCAGAAATTGATTACTTGTTTATGTGTGCTATTTTTGTAGTTTAAGCAGCAGCATTTGAAATAGTGCTTTATGTGTTCTGCGATGAAACAGGATGTGTATATTGGTCTGTTTTATCATAATTTTCTATGCACCAATCCATATTATTTTCTTATATTTCAGATTGAATCTCATCCAAAGGAGGTTGCATGAGGCAAAAGTAAGTGTTCATTACCAACCACTTTATATAGAGTACTGTATGTGCAAATGTAGTAACATGTAACATGACATCACATGTATTAAGTGATTGCTGTGTGTCTGATTTGTTCGATTTTTAGCTGTGCTTATGTCATTGGTGGATAGAATGACCTGACAGTTCTAGCCCTATGGCCACCAGACCAGCATCAGCCCAATATATGCATATGCACTAAATGCAAGCATGGAAGATGACGAGCTATTCCCGGACACTGATGAGGAGGACCCCACTATCTCCTTCTCCAAAGAGAAACCTTGTGGAAGAGCTAGCAATAGACCAAATCTCCACTCTTCAGCTTTCAACTTCCCACTCTCCTCCTCTACCCCCAGTTCCCTTGATGAACTCTCATCTTCAACCTATGGCACCACTGCTGCTCCCTCTGCCAGGAGCGGCATCATCAAATCCTCTTCAGCTTCCTCTTATAAAGAGTCTAAAGAGTCTGCCTTGCTTAGGCCCAATCCAATGCCCAGCCTTGTTGAGTCTCTCTCCATGGAGATCTCACACAGAGAGTCTGAATTCTGCCTCTCCAATTCTGACTCCAAACTACATCTGCAACCTTGGAAACAACTGGGCCAACTATCCAAGTTGCAGGATACAGAACTCTTGCCCAGGACAATGCCATCTTCTCCCACAGAGTCCCGTCTAAGCCTGATTAGTTCTGGCAGCTTGCTGATGGCTGAACTGGAGGATACACGCCGTAAACTGTCTGAGGCCATGCAGGAGCCACTTATTAAGCTCAGCAAGATAATCGGAGAAGACAGTGGCACCCCGAAGTCTCAGAAAGGGGACTTGCCTGCCTTTCAAGGTGGTGCTGCAGGAGGTATACCGATTAGGAGTGAAGATGGAGCTCTAGAATGCCACAAAGAGAATCGGAGTCAATTTGGAGTATGTGAAACCCCACTAAGGAAGCCCAAGAGAGAGAGAGCACCAAGCATTACTTCCGAGATTTGCTGCAAGCTGGGCAGCGAGAGCAGCCGATATGAGATCTGCACTTATGGTGATGTTATTCAAGTGCTGGAAATTCAGGAGCATTCTGGCAAAACACAGGTCAAACCTGGAGAGCGGAATGGTGTCAAAGCCCCACCTGCAACATATACCACCTCCTCAGACATGGGCAGATGGCTGGTATGTGTGGGTTTGCTGGCTTACAGCTTCTTTGTGCTACCGCTGTCTTCCTATGTGACAGGATTGTTTCTAGGACTGGCATGTGGATTCATGCTGGGCTTGGCAGTGGTACTGATGCTAGCATCAAAACGGTTTGCTGCTAGAGAGATGCCCATCTCTTCTCCCTCTGACAGCCTGCTGATGGAACCCATGGGTACAACACTGCGAGATCCAGCAAAGACAAAGCTTCAGGTCAGGTCTACCAGCACATCAACCCAAAATTAAAAGTTTGCAGGAGCCAGCATTTATTTAGTGTCTGATTTCATCTATTCAACTGCTTATGTAGAGTATCCGTAATGCTTACGCTTGCAATACCTGGGTCTGTTTTACTAATGCAACAACACACACAGACACAGGCAGATGTTAGCAGTTAAGCTGGATTAATGCACCAGTTCACAAGAGATTCCATGAATGAAAAGCATCTCGAGCACATCTG
>JAOVVB010000026.1:17552925-17563530 GCA_028570985.1 Heterobranchus longifilis
AGTGCATTTGCAAAATCCGTCAAGCACCATAATGAAACTGGCTCTCATGAAGGCCATCCCAGGAGGGCGAGACCAAAGGAGATTAATGCATTTTTGGACACCTTCAGCATTCCTTTACAATGTAGTAAGAAATAAAAATCAGGAACGATCATGGAGTTAGAAAGTGACCCCAAACTTTTGAACGGTAGTGTATATTTCAATTTCACAGACAGATTTGAATTTCACAGACAGTGACTCACTCGTGCCGGAGCGCTGCACCTCCCTCAGCGTGTGGGTCATGCCGGCTTTGTAGCCCAGGAACGCTGTGAGGTGGACAGGCTGTTTGGGATCGTCTTTGGGCCAAGTGCGCACCTTTCCACGATGCCTCTTACTCCGCTTGTGGGGCAGGAAGCCCATGTGCCCATGGCGTGGGGCATGGAATTTACGGTGAGACTATGACAATGGCACACATTCTATTATTACAAATCTTGTGTACAAATAGTACAAATACTGTCAACCCTACATAAACTAAAAGCAGGTTTTGTCACAACTCAAACAATTTTGTAATGATCACAACAGGAATTTAGTTTAACTGTTTAGTTTCTTCTCTTCTTCTCTAAAGATTTTTGGAAAAGTCTATGAACAAGGAGGTCTACCATATGCTGTAAGTTTAAATATATTGTTTATTTGTATATTAATTGTGTAGTAATGCATAGAATAATGCATAGAGCTAAGAAACGGAATCACAATTCTGTTTGCTTGTTTGTTTGTTAGGTAATAAAAATGAGATTAAACTTCAAAAAGGACAAAAAAAAGAAAACTTTGATTCTTGGGACCCAGAAAAATGTTATGACACCTAGAAAAAAGGAACTAAGACTTCAATACACTGTAAAGGACTACAAAATAACTACTTAAGATTAGAAGTCATTATTTCACCCCACCACAAGCAATACAGCACTAAACAATATTCAAAATAATGATTCAGCCTAAAGTTAGAAATAAATAACAAGCGTTCACTGACCATGGCTGTCTTTGCAGACCAAGCACAAGGTTGAAAGAGACAGAGCCAAGTGCTGTCCTAAGACATATACTTGAGACTACCCAAAGTTTAAAGGACTCTAAATTGGTGGCTGGCTCAGATAAGACGGATTGTTTTTCATCTAATCCCTGGTGGTGCCAAGTGGTGACACTAAGTGGGCTCTGAAAACAGGAAATTAAGTCTGATAAGATGGATTTTACCAGCATTTGTGCAAAGATGGTCCAATTACACTGTCATTTCTGATTTAACTGAAATATATACAGTATACGGCCAAAAGTATGTGGACACCTGACCCTCACACCCTTAATTTTCAGCTGTAAGAGTCTCCAGCTTTCTAAGAATGCTTTTAAAATCAGTAATAAGAGCATTAATGAGGTCAGATACTAATACCAGATAAACAAAAAAAACAAGTCTTGACACATAATTGGTGTTCCAATTCATCCTTAAAAAGTGTTCAGTGGTGTTTACCTCAGGGTTTTTATGTCTTTATTATCTCCTTTTTATGCACAGGCGCACTGTCACACTGGATCAGGGTGGGGCCAATCAAGATAGCTCCAGTGAAGAGAAATCATACAAACAAGTGTGTGGGTTCATCTGTGGGCAATGGCCAGATGTCCACATACCTTTGGCAATAGGGTGTAAATAAATTTGTATTAGAAATATGGACTTTATTACCAATTTTAATGCCAATTTACTTTTTACTCACTCTGTAGGGGGAAAAAAACATTCTAATAATTGGCACAATGGAGACTTGGTCTATAAAAAAGGGATTTGATGGTTTTCTGTCTTAAACTTGATCTTACTTAAGCCCTATAAAGAGTCTGGCCTTGTGTAATGTGAACAAAAACTAACATTCATCACAGGATTCTGGGATGAAACATGATCTTTTCCTGTAGTATAACAGAGATAAGGCAGAAACGACCTCGTTCTCGGTTTTTGTGATAAACACCGACATCTAGTGGCGAAGAACTGAATAAACACCGCGTCACCAATGACCTTTTACATTTGACCTCTTAATGAAAGCTTTTTTATTAACATTTAATTTCAATAATTTTGTTTATTGTTGAGACATAAAACATGTTTGTAATTGAATATTATTTTTAACGCAGCCATTTAATTTTTCTACTTCCATTAACGAATTACTCCTCGTTCGCCCTTTCCGCCATGTTGGTCTAAACGCGCATGCGCAGTGAAGAGAAAGGAATCGGGTTTGAGGTCGAATAGAAGAGGGTTTTAGAATAGAAATTTCCTCAAGTGAAAATGCCGGATGATTATAATAAAGACGCGTATCCCGAGCCCCCACGCCGGACTCCGGTTGTAGACAAACAGACTGCTCTTCCAAACCCGGTTATAATCGCGGAGAAGATTTTCTATTACTCTGTGGACCTGCCTGTGACCGCGTTCAGGAGTGAGTTTACCTTCTAATGCTTCACTAGCAAGATATTATGAGGATGTAATATAATGTCTGTTTACAGCTGTGTATGTTTAGAGCAGGGTTTAAAACATACCTATCTAAACATGATAATTTTCCTAGCTAAACATGCTCAATAACAAACGGGCCTGTGTTCTGACCTGCTGTTAGCAGCCTAGCAGGACCTGCAGATGGTGGTGTTGGTGAAGAACATAACTTGACTGGTTTTGGGGTGTTTTCTTGTTTTCTTCTAGATGTTCTAGAAAGCCTTCAGCCCAAAACCAAACTCCAGTACTATCACCAGAACTTCCGCCGTGTACCAGAGCTGACTGAGTGCCAAGAGGGAGACTATGTGTGTTATTATGAAGCAGAAATGCAGTGGAGAAGAGATCAGTAAGTCTCACCTAAACCAGAGGTGCACATCTGCCTCCGGTTATGACGACTGAAATGTACACTGCTTTGCGCTATTCACTCCCTCTTGAACTTTTCCTCACATTTTTGTACTACGAGTTGGTATCACAACGTTCCGAGATTCAAATCCAGTCGCTTCCGTCATATGTTCTCACTTAGACGCCGTAAAACCTGGCAGTAGAATTCGCCATGACCTGGCGAAGTCTGGCACCTGGGGACAAATTCTCAATGCATAATTGCCGCAAACGTCAATGACCATGTAATTTTTCGAGTGGTCCTGCTTTGTTTCAGGATCAGACCCATACCCCCAAGTTTTGTCACCAGTAATGATCTTCGACATGAAGTACAGGTCATCCACGGCATGCTAACGGAGTGCTTGACAGACTTCGACTAGATGTTCCTTCTGCTCCTGGGTCAGCAGCCTGGGAATGAACTTGGCAGCAACAGGGTGCATGTTCAAATCACTTGTGAGGATTGCCTAAACTGTTCCCTATAAACACTGACAATGGCAGCAATGTTGTGGAGTGTTCTCCGCTGATCATCATGCACAAGTTCATGAATGGTTTTAAAACAAATTGGGGGGCTGAACTCGCTGAAAGTCTTCATGAGTTTTGGTCGTCTTCCAGTGATGTTCTACTGCTCTGGTAGGCGTGTGACTCAAAACACCTCAAATGACTCATTGCATCGCCGTAAAACTTTCCGAATCACGTCAATTTCTCTGTGGCAGATTTGCCCAATTTCACACAAAATTTCAAGTTCACTCTTTGTTCTAACTTGCTGTTCATGATGAAATAGCAGACATGGTAATGCACATGGTCAGGATCACACCAGTTGCACAGCTCCTGATGTACAGTGAGTGTGCCAAAAGTTGGTGTCACTAATGTCAGAGGTCGGTGCTCCCTGTGATTGTGTTTGCTGCCATCTGTTGGTGTGTTACAAAACTAGTCTCAACTTTTTGATACCACCTCATACTTCAATTTGGAGCTGAAATTATGCAGCAACTCAACATTATAACTCAAGTCTATTCTCGAAATCTGTATCGGCTTGAACTTTTTGAAAATGATTGCTGCCATCTGGAGGATTGTATTATAAGTGCAAACAATTACAGTTAAACCTAGGAAACTCCTTTAACAAGGAACTTCTTTATTGACACTCGAAAGATTTGCAGGTCAGATGAGAGAAGCTTATCATAAGATAGAAACAGCTTGGACGCTCCACAAAGCTTGGGAATTATGTAATTCCGTTTGGATTTTGCTAAACTGCATGTTCGAAATGTTCAATGTCCCCTGATCAGCTGAGACCAAAATTGAACACAAAATTGAACACAAAGCATTATGTTTGGCAAAAAAATATCACTTGTTACCTTGAGAACTCTGTGTACAGGACAGGATTAGCAGGAACTGGGACATAAGTAGGGGTTATGGGGGAAATGGATGGAGGCAAAAGTATAAGAAAACCATGGAGCGAAATCTTACATTACAACAAAATAACCCAAAAAGAGTAATGTTGGATTTACACTGAAATAGTTTAAAACCAAGATCTTGAACTTGTTAGAACTCAGCAAGCAAACCTCAAACCTTAATCTCAAAAGCCAGGGTCCAGACCGACACATCTGGGTGTAAATACTCATGCAATCATCAAATGCTTTTGTGTTACAATAAAATGTTTAGCACATTTAAATGTTGGGAATGTTGTGCAAATCAAATAGTAAAACCCCAGTTAATCCTATTTCAGCTTCAGGTTGTAATCGAATGAAATGTGGAAAAGCTCAAGAGATGTGCGCATGTATGCAAGGCGTTGTACCAGTTTCATGATTTCCTTCCCCAGTCCCACCAGATTCAGCATGTCACTTAGTCACCAGGTGGATCTTAGCTAAAGAAATCATCAAACTGTGCTGGACAGTGGTTTTCCATGACCCTACCCGAGCACGTCAGCCTTGTCCGTATCATTATTGTCAATCAATTCCTGACCTCTCTCTGCAACATTGTTGAATGGTTTGATGTTTGATTTATAGCAAGGTGGACCAGGAGATTGTGAAAATCATCGAGCAGCGTGCCCGAGCCTGTCAGCAGCGTGAGGGACCCAGCTACAGGCAGAACTGTGCCAAGGAGGTGCAGCAGTTTAATGAGGTCTCCAGGGCTTACCAGTCACGCTGTGAGTGCACATATACAATCCACCATATCATTCATTTATTCAGATTTTACATTCACAACAAAGATATGGATATGAAGCAATATACATTTGATTTATAAACCTTCTTACTATGATCCATCTTGTAGTGGTACTTCTACAGTGAGTGGTCCACTCTGTTTATTAATAAATCTCAGATAGGTGCTTTCATTGATAGGTTGAAAGCAATTCCATTATACTGTAAGCATTTGAGGTAAAATGTATATTGCTAAAAGGTTCCCTTTTGTTTTAGATGGAGATCTTGGTGCATATGCCAGTGCAAGGAAATGCTTGATGAAGCAGAAAGAGAGGATGATCGAAGAGGCACAGAAAGCATAAACTCTGCTCTTATTTCTGCTGTTCTCAAATTTATGTATAAATGTGTAAAATAAATACATTAATTGAAACAATTGTGGTAATTAAAATCATTCATTAGTTTTCACACATTTTCTAAAATTAGTGATTGTCAATATGACAGCCATCCATTGCCCTCGACTAATTTCCCAATAATTTCTGCAGAAAACTAGAGGAAAAATGCTTGACAGCCACAAAGCTCCATATTCCATATTCATGCTAAAAGTACAATAAGGCTTGACTGTGGCCCTCCCACAAGATTTTTTTTTTATCGATATCCAATTCCATTTCCTAAACCAAAGTTGCTTAACCTTTTCAGGGGTGATTAAATCTTGACCTGTAAAGCCAATTTACAACACACCCACTAAATCTGGCAATTAACAGATGAGTGAGGTCAACCCTCATTTATCACTACTTAAGTGTGGAGGCTTCCCAGCCAATAGTTTTATTTCATGAAAATTCAAGGGCTCGTTGTAGTGCCATCTAGTGGACAAATTCTGTCCAGCAACTCGATTGTAACATCAGCCAAAAGATTGTGTGCATTTTCGTTGTAGGAAACAAGCACAAAGTTTATCGTGACGGACCAAAAACGTTTTCCCCAAATCTTGACTTGAAGTAAAGGCTTTCTATGCCCACAGCTTTTTGGTGTTCAGTCTGACTGCCCCCAGTCCTGATACTAGACCTGATCAACTGAAGCAACCCCAGATCATAACACTGCCTCCAGAGGCTTGTACTGAATCAAACCATTACGCTTCCCCCCCCCATTGCTCCAATCTAGTAACCTGGTCTTTCTTCTGATCATCGTCATGTGTTTCATGGCTCCAATCCTATCAGTTCTCAATCCCAAGTTTCTAACCACTACCGTAGTAAACAGCCACTGAAAAATAGAAATCTTGCATGAAGCTGCCATATACATGTGCATTTATACATGTCAATTTAACAGTTAAATTAAGACAATCTTAGATTAAACACAACCCAAGTTTGGTGCAAGTTTTAAATTTAAGCACAATTTAAACAAGGATCTTACTAGTGACCATAATGTTCTTAATTTAAAAAAAAAAAAAAAAAAAGCAACCCTCCAACACTAATGCAAACACACATTATATAGACCCACTAATAACCAAGACTCAGGCAAAATGGTTTTCAGGATTTTATTTCAACCCATTGTACAAAATTTAGGAGGCCTGAATAGCAGCAGCCTGGCTCCTCTGTACCGAGACCCTGGTGTGAGTTTTGGCCAGATGATCAGTGAATTCCTGAAAGAGAAGCAATTGTTAGAAATCCAGATCTAATCTGCAAATGTACAATTTTATTTATCTAAAAAATTAAATGTGGCAGATGTTCACCTGGTAGGGAGATTTGGTAAACACAGTCTCCTTCCAGAGATCAGGGGTCAGATAGCTGTAGGTCTTGGAGATGGCATCAAAGGTAGCCTTGGCTGAAGACAAAAGCACAGGAAAAATGGTTTATTTAAAAAAAAATTTTAAAAAAAATTAAAACAAAACCATAAAGTGGCCAGAAATTCTTTTGATATTATATATACACACACAAGCACTACATGGTATAATCTGGAGCCCCAATTTAATTTTATCTTTAGGCAACATGTCAAACATTTTGATCTCATTTCTTTAATAGAATTTGATATGAAGTGAGGGGTGGCTTAAGATCTTTGCACAGCATTGTCCTTCACCCATGTACTTAAAGAAAAAGACAAAAGAAATAAAAGGAAGAACGCTAAGCAGAACACATCCACTTAAGTCAATCCAAAATAAACTCCTTACCAAAGTTGCCCAGGGTGGCCGTGCAGCCTCTGGCAGAGGTGTAGCAGTCGTCAATACCAGCCATCATGAGCAGCTTCTTGGGAACAGGAGCAGACACGATGCCAGTACCACGGGGAGCAGGGATCAGACGCACTAGGACAGAGCCACAGCGGCCAGTCACCTGAAAACACAGTTTTACAATTAACACAAATCTAAGCAGTTCTGATTTTTTTTATTATATAAAACAAAATTCAAAACTGCCTAGTTGAATCCAGTGTCTATACCTTGCAAGGGACAGTATGGGGCTTTCCAATCTTATTACCCCAGTAGCCTCTCCTGACAGGGATGATGGACAGCTTGGCCAGAATGATGGCTCCACGGATGGCGGTCGCCACCTCTTTAGAGCACTTCACTCCAAGACCAACATGGCCGTTGTAGTCACCGATAGCGACAAAGGCCTAACACAAAATCCACTCATTAAAAATTAGGCAATTAAGAAACGGTCATCCTTAATTTTATCAGAGTAACACACTAACAAATAAAGAACAAGAAGCACCTTGAACCTGGTGCGCTGACCGGCCCTAGTCTGCTTCTGGACAGGCATGATCTTTAGCACCTCATCCTTCAGGGCTGAGCCCAGGAAGAAATCAATGATCTCAGACTCCTGAAACAGAAAAAAAAGGCATGCATCAATCTCAGAACTTTTAGATCATTAACCCAAATAATGGCTGTTGGCATGGCTAAAACAGTGTGGAAAAAAGTGGTGGAATATACAATTGTTAGCAAGGTGGCACCAAAATGGCAATGAAGGTAAAACACTAAGCTCTAGATCCATAATCTTAATTCATTTTAACTTCTTTTAAGTTCCTTCTCTTAAGTTCCTTCAAATATAACTGCTCAAGCAAAAGCTTGTTGCCTAACAAAACATACAACAGAATCATATAAAAGCACTGCCAAATTTGACTGATTAGTTAGGTATTGGGGTCAAGGAGGTATCTATTAATATCTATTATATTTATCTATTATTATTTATCTACTAATAAACCAATTCTAAAATAATCACAGATAAAATTCAATTACTTTATAGCACTGAAATCTTTTTCCCCCCCCCACATATCCCAGTAAGGAAGCTAGGATCAGAGCACAGGGTCAGTCAAGATGCAGCAACCCTGGTGTAGCTTGGGGTAAAGGGCCTTGCTCAAAGGCTCAGTGTCAGTTTGGCAGTGCTGGGGCTTGAACCCAGCTTGAAAGTATATCTGGATATAGCTACCGCTTCAAAAAAAATAAAAATAAATCAAAAATTAACTCTCTCCCAACTACGTTGTCTACTAATGAGAAATGGTGAGGTGAATTTGCAGCGGATATGGGTGGGAGTGCCATTACAGATTACATTTCTCTAAACATCCAAATCCACCGTTTTTTATTCTCCATCACACTGTTGATCTTACTAAGATAATTAGTCTATAACAAAGGATGCAGTTCTCCCTCACCTTGATGGGCAGAGAGTACAGGTAGATCTCCTCCAGGGACTTGATCTTCATGTCCTTCACCAGACGACCGAGCTTGGTCACAGGCACCCACTAAAACAAAACCAGGCAAAACATGGTCAGAAGTTTATCATACGATCTTGCTCGGTTCCAGCCAAGGGGAAAGAATAATATCAAATGAGCGTGTACCTCCTTATCCTCGGCCTTGCCGCCACGGGCTCCACGGCCTCTCCCCCGGCCTCTGCCCCGACCACGACCGCGGCCCCGGCCGCCAGTGCCGAAACCTCCACGGAAACCTCCTCTACCACCGGCGTCGTCCGCCATTTGCTAAACAAACAAATGCAATATAGTTTTTAATTAATATGCGCATCTTACGAGACTTGACATAGAAACATGCTGAATAATGAACCGCGGAGAACTTCCCCTTACTAGCTAATAATTGTCGGGACAAAATACTTTAATTTAGAGTATATCGTTATTCTCTCTAAATAAGAATTATTCACCCTTTATTCCTACAACACGTTACAGAGTACTGCAAGTCAACGAACACAGCTCGCGTGCTCATTCAACACTTTGGCTAAGTGTGTAGCTAGCTCTCCGCCATTTCTGAAATCAGCCCAATAAATTACAGATAAAAACTCTTTTATCCAACCAAACTTTGCAATTTTGACTTTATTACAACGCATATACGCTACAAACTCACTACATTGTAAAATAAGCATTCTACTATTGCGGATTGCTATGATAAACTTGGATAAAGCACCGCCATACAAACTTACGTGATGTGTATTCAGGAAGAAGAAGGCCTGACGAGAGTTCCGGGGGTATTTATTTCAGCGCAAGTCTCGCGATATTGCCATTCAGGTTGTTCCTACATGACGCACCCTAGTGGCATCATGAACACGCTTGTTTGCTTATACTGTAGATTAAAGTTCTGTTTATATCTCTCATACGTTAACAAAACCAAGAAACGAAGTCAGATAACCAGTTCTCATATATTTAAATACCACTAGCGCTCTAACACATTCATTATTAAACACAACGCTTCTGAAAATTGGTAATAGTCTGACCTGCACAAAGGCCCAGCTGCTCAAACTGGTAGTGTTTCCTCTCTATCGACACTAACTAGAGTTAGTGTCGATAGAGAGGAAACGTCTTTCTAAGTATTGTAAGAACATATATGTTATTTTGATATTTCTAACATTTTACATTTTAAATTTATCATTTGAAGCTGGAAAATCACTTACTTGCTGCCAAAGTATGATCAGCTCCACTGTGGTTTGACAGCCGACAACTGGTCAGACTATGCTAAATATTTTAACAAGAAAGATATTTTATATAGATGACTATATTATATTATAGCAGATTAACTTTTAGAACAGATAAATACATAATGTTTCAACATAATCTTCTTGCTTCTCACTACACTTTGTCTATCTGTCAATAAGCTTTTGAATTCCCTCATTAAAAATGTTTTAGACTGATGTGTTCCACAAATGCACCGCTGTCTTCATTACTTTATCAGAAGTGAATCTTCGTCCTCAGGGCTTGTAGGTGAAAGTCCGATGGATCAAGATCAGGACTATAGGTAGGATGCTTTAACACCTTAAAACAAAGATTTTGCATAGTAATCCATAATAATTTTGCATTTGGCAATGTGGGCAGGAATGTGTTGACATTGTCATCAGCCGTGAACGTGGATGGGCATCCGGCTCCCTTTTTATGGCTAACACTTGTGCAACTTTCCTTGACCTTTTCTTTCCGTTCATACACACTTCTTCTTGACTAAACATTTTCTCCATACTGCGCACGCTGCTCTTCTTTTGTGTAAATCCCAATTGGGACATCCACTTTTACTCACACTGCATACATACAGTGTTACATACAGTGGTGTAAAAAAATATTTAATCAGCCACCAATTGTGCAAGTTCTCCCACTTAAAAAGATGAGAGGCCTGTAATTTTCATCATAGGTATACCTCAACTATGAGAGACA
>JAOVVB010000026.1:17577066-17598245 GCA_028570985.1 Heterobranchus longifilis
CCTATGCTGAAAATTGTAGACCCCTCCATGATTTCTAAGTAAGAGAACTTGCAAAATCACAGGGTGATCAAATACTTGTTGACCTCACTGTATAGCTATAGCTGGTTATTATATAGCTTATATGTAAGCTTTGTGGCTTTGCCCTCCAGGGTTGAGGGTTCGATTCCCTCCTCGGGTATTGTGTGCATGTTCTCCCTGTGCTTGGTGGGTTTCCTCCGGGTACTCCGGTTTTCTCCCACAGTCCAAAGACATGCATAGTAGGCTAATCGCTATTCCCAAATTGCCCACACTGTGAGTGTGTTCGAGTGTAAGAGTGTGTGTGTGTGTGTGTTTGTGTGCACTGTGATGGATTGGCACCCTGTCCACAGTGTACCTGGCCACGTACCCTAAGACTCCTGGGATAGGCTCCAGTATACAGGATAAAGCGGTATGGACGATAAGTGAGTAATGAACATATCAGTCTTCCTCAGCAGAACGGTTAGCACTGTGGCCTTGCATCTCCAGGGTCAAGGGTTCGATTGTGTGTGCATGGGGTCTGTGCGCATTGAGTTTGCATGTCATCCCTGTGCTTGGTAGGGTTCCTCCGGGTGCTCCGGTTTCCTCCCACAGTCCAAAGACTGTTTTGTGTGTGTGTGTGTGTGTTCTGTGATGGATTGGTACCCCGCCTCATCAGGGTGTGCCCTGCCCCAAGTTTCCTGGGATTGGCTCCATGTACAGGATGTACAGGATAAGCGGTATAGAAGGTAAATTAATGAATTTCAGTAATCAGACCTACAGGATAAATGAAATGATTCCCTTTCTTTCGAAAAATAATAGATATAAAGGATTGAATAAACCACAAAAAACAGAGAAACCTGTTACACAAGCTAAGTTAGTTTAAGTTTGACAACTGGAGTCACTAAACTACTTTTAATATGTTTATCTGCCGCAGAAATAGGAACAGAAAAATTACTGGAGCAGATTTTTCCAACTGTTCTTTTTGGTTCGTCTACTTTTGATTGATGACAACTGGTCTAAAGAGTTGTAACACCCACACTGGTTAGTTTGGGCATGCACTCTTTGTCATATTTGGATTTTGGGCAGCTGTTAGTAAAATGTTTAAAATAACCTCTAATGTCTCTATGGCTCTCTAGGTTAAATAAATAAAAAAAATCAGTTGTAAATGAAACAGCTAATCCTACTTTCAGTCCTAATCCTAATACATCTTAAATTTTAGCATTCAGGTTTTCAAGCATTGGCAGGGCATGTGTGGGTATTTTGAAGCAGTGTTTTCAGTGGAAACAATTAAAGGGAAGTAGTATTTGAACTGAGTGTCAGAACATCTGGCTTCATCAACACCAAAATCACCGACTATACTATTCAAGGGGAACAGTCATATTTGGCTATTAATTTGAATAGTGGAAATTGCTTCAAAAATCTGGAGCTCTAACAATTTTAATAATTCCAACCAAACTCTAGATAATCCCTGGACAGGAACATTCGTTCATTTGTTCATGCTCAGTAGCCTTTAATGCTGTTTAGGGTTAATGTGGATCCAAAGTTTGTCCTGGTATCTGTATTAATTTCATGGAAATTCACTTTCACTTTCTTTCAGCTGTGTACAATCATTACTTCCCTAGCTCGACAGAATTAGTATCAAGGTGTCTGCCCAATTTGCAAAAAAAAAAAAAAACCCTTGTTGCAATTTTGCACAAACTCACAGGCAATGATAATACAATACTACACACAGTACACAAAGTCTGTCTGTAGGTGAGCATTATGATAATATTTAATTATTAAAACAATAGTACTGAATAAAAAAATGTGGTTGCAAATAGTAACGTACCAAAAACTGACCAAAAAGTTGTACGTTCTAATATTTCATTGGACCACATTTAGCTTCGATTACAGTGTGTATTCACCATGGTGTTGTTTCGACAATATTATGCCCACAACAGTTATCTGCATCCGAATTGGCATTCATTTTTGGCTGAAATCTTCTACTGGTGATGAGAGAGTTAAACCACTCCATACAGTCTTCTCTGGCACATCCCAAATACTTTCAGTGGGCTTTCAGTGGTGGTCAGGTCATGAGTGAAAATGATTCCTCATGCTCCCAGAACTAACCTTTTGGAGTCTTGGAAAATGTGCCATCAGGGAAGACAACTCCGCTGATGTTATAATCTGGTCATTCAGTACATTCAGGGCATCATCAGACTTCATTCTATTATAACATTAGTGAAAAATGTGACTTTTTCTGCAAAAAACAGAGTCTAATTGTCAGTTACCGACAGATAAAAACTCAATGCAAGACTCTGTAGAGCAGTTACTAAAGACTAGTATGGCCACACAACTTTACAGCACATTTCCAAGTTGTAAGCAGTTTGTTTATGTGCATAAGGACTTCTAAAACTAAACGACATAGATTTCCATTAAGGCTATGCAACCAGCACTTGCTATTGAAGTAAAATTATATTTAACACAATACACAAGTGTATTGATGGTCATAAATGACAATATAGTGAACAACACCTATCTTAATTAGACTCCAATGGATGAATTTTAACGTATGGTGAACAGTGTCACTATAGGTAAACATCACAGTTTGAAATGGTTGCTTCCTACATAGATTTAATGTTAAAGTAAGTAATAAATGCATGAGCCCTCCTAAGAGAAAAAAAGTTGATATAAATGATAGATGGCATATTATATCTTAGATTTCATTTTGTGTGCTTTTTTTGTCCTAGAAAGAGACAAATCTGTGTGAATTTTTTTTTCTATAAAAATATTTTTTCTGTAATTATTCCAATGTATGAATGCCCCACACGGCCACTGGACTCTCTTATTAATTTCTGGTACTTTATTTTTTAATAATGTGAGACAAATTTTATTTGTAAATTCAGTATTTTCACTTGTAACAATAAACTGATAAAAATGGTTAAGCATAAGTTCAAAAAATCAATGGACGACATTAGGATTATTATTTATTAGCAAGGTATAATAATAATAATAATAATAATAATACGTTTTAGCCTTACTCCTTAGTTGTTTTCTTTGTTTGATGCAGGCCATTAATTAGACCCTGTGACCATGGCATATATTTTTACATGGTTGTTTAAGAAATGAGAAACTAGTTACTGCATCAGTTAGTGTTAAAAGAATTGCTGCCATCTGAAACATATTATTCAGTGCAGTAATTATATATATAATATAGTATTTGCTTATTTAAATTTAAATGCTTACTTTTGTTTTGGGCAGGCAGTATATCATTCATTCATTTATTTATCTTCAGCAATCATTTATCTTGGTCAGGGTGACAGTGCATCTGCATTGCAATACAGTATATAGTTTGAACACGTTTTAATTGCTTGTACTTTATGGAGTTAGTCATTGTTTGTTTTTCTAGTAGAGTTCTTGGTTTGATTTTGTTAGCAGGTGTGTTTCAGAGAGGAGCTCCTGTAAGGAGATTGCTTATTGATATTTATGAATCAGTATTTCAAATGTTTCTTTTTGACTGGCTGGCATGTAGTCTGGTTTAACTAGAGGTTTTTGCTGAGTTGGGTTAGGGTTGGGCAGTACATCAATGTCATATGCCTACTGCAATAAATTACAGGGACTTTTTCACATTGATCAGATTTCATCTTTTATGTCTTGCAAAATATTTCTTTTGGCTGACATTAAATAAAACCTTAAACCTTTTCCGTTTAAGCTGAGAAGCTTTTTTATAAAAGTGATGAGGTCACTGCTGTATAATTAGGAACATGGTGTAACTTACATCCTTTAGTGAGTTTGGAGTAGGAAATGTTGCCAAATTTTAGCTTTATTTTGTTGGCTGTGTAAAGTAGAAATAGTTTTTATCCTTTTATTTCCTAAGAGTGCCACATGGTCCAGGTTCGTGTTTGGAGAGCCCAGGCTAACATGGCCACGGTGTTCTGTACATAAGCAGCTTAAGTGACTCAGCAATCTGAAGGTATTTACTAGGTCACTCCTTTCAAGTTCACTCATTCACAGTCCTCGCAGTCTCTCCAGAACTCCCAATAGAGCAGAGGCAGGAATTCTGGAGCTTAGCATGACAGTTAATGATTTGAATCTTAGCTTAGTCCTATAAAAAATATTAAAACAATGAAAAATGTGTGATTTTATGAAGGCATGTTAGAGAACAAGAGTTAGGCTTAAACAAATACCATCCATAGAATGAAGAAAGGATAAATGCTTAAATATCCTGAATTATGAAGGCAAACAAAAAAAATCAATCAGGAATACATACCATAACACATACCATAAAATAACACATCACACACTTTTTATGTGTGGAGGATAAACATCAAGTGTCAATTAATTCACCAAATGGATCTTTAATTGATCCCTTTTGCCCCAAATGTAGTATGCAATATGTAGTGTAGTGGTGGCTCAATAAGTTAAGGCTGTGGCTTAACTGGGTTACTGCTCGAAGGTTGGGGGTTCAAGCCCCAGCATCCCCAAGTTGCCACTGTTGAGTCTTTGAACAAGGCCCTTAACCATATCCGCTCCAGGGGTGCTGTATCTAGGCTGACCCTGCACTCTAACTCCAGCTTCCTAACTGGGATATTTAAAAGATTTATTTCACTGTGCTCGAAAAATACATGTGACAAATAATTATATTTATTCGTTTTCACTCCTGACATATATCATCTATGGTCACACCTTATAAAGACAGGTGTGTGCCCTCCTAATTATGTCCAGTGAATTCAGTTAGCCACAGGTGGGCTCCAGGCAAGTTGTCTTTGCAAGCATGACTGATGGGGTAGGATGCAACAGAGCTCAATTGAAAGTGTCATAACAAAGGGTTTGAATAATTATGTAAATGGGATTTTATCTTTTTTATAAAAAACAAAACAAAAAGGAAAAAAAAAAGCATTTTAAGCAGAAGGTGAAACACAACAAAAAGTATGTAACTTGAAAGGGTCTTAAAGTTTTCCTTTGGCACTGCATGCCAGTACATTGCTAAGAATGAGGATGATATTTCGGTTATTATTTATTTAGTGATAATGTAAAAATTTTGAGGCAAATGTTTTAAATCCAGTGACAGTGAGGCAACAACATAAAGCCACTAAAGTACAAAAACTAGTGGAATTCCATTAAATTGCACTAATTCTGAAATTAAAGGTGATTTTGCCCATTTGCCGTAAATAATACAATAAACATGATTAAATTCATTGTATGTGAGATTTGGTGAATGCAAATGTGAACATGTTTATCGGTGTAGAAATAAAAATAAACCTGTGAATGACACAAAGCACATACAGTACATTGCCTTTAAAGATCTTCAGATAATTCTGCACATTGGGAATGTGGAACCACTTAAAAATAGGACATTAATAATCACTCTTACTAGTGGCCTAAAAAGATATTTTAGAACTGCTTAGTCTCTATTGAGACTTCAGAAAATTACATAGCTGTCACATGGAAACCATTTGGAAATCATAGCAACTAAAGCTAGTGGTTAACATTCACAACCTGGCTTGCTTATAATTAGAATAAAAGAATAGTGTGATCTTTTTTTGGAAATTAAGGGTTGAGCTTCTGTGAGCTTAAAGAAACCTCCAACACTTTAAGAGCTTCAAATCTAAGGTGCACGGTTTGATTTAATTTAATAGCGCTGATGTTTATTATTTAATTTATCATAAGCAGCTATATTTCTTACAGGTTTTGAATTACTAAAAACTTCTCAAAAATGTATTCTAATTGAAGTCATCTCTCGTACAAAGCAATCTTTTTCCCCCTGCTGAATTTCTGCTCCACACTCCAGTCCAGTAGTCCACCAAACGCTTGTAAACTTAATATATAAAGAAGTGATACTCTCCCAAAATATGTGTTTTCAGAAGATGAAAGCTTTTTGTATTTTCTGCTAAAGCTGTAGTATATTTTTCAAGTAATTCATCATTTTACAGATTTAGCATTTGCAAGTTTACCTAAACACTATAAAAAGTATGACTTGATTGTGAATCGATTCGATTAATTGAATCAAGCAACAGAATATAGATTAAATTGGAAATATATTTAATTATCCAGCTCTACAACTCATGTTACCCAGCTCTGTAGTGTGGCCGCTGTTTAATAGTGTTTCCTGTGTTTTCTGCATGAAATTATTTGAAATGTGTGCAACATCCTTCCAGCAAAACTTTTTTAAAAGGTTTTTTTGAAGACACAAAATGTCCTACAGGAGGTAGAGCCTTGACTTGAGATCACGCTTTGAAAGACACATGGATTTACTCTAGTAACAATTCTGGATAAATAAAAACACGAACAAAATGAATAAACTTTCGATGGGTTGGCACCCCATCCATGGTGTACCCTGCTTTGTATCTTGGCATAGCCTTCTGCCTCCCTGTGACACTACACAGGATAAACTGTAACTATATGTAACCAATATGTAACTGTAACCAATGTATGGATCAGACATCAAGCAAGGAGCACTATTGAGACCAATGCCATTGTCTAACAAGTTGTTGTAAACAGAGCAACAGAGTCTTAATAGGAGCAATAACTGCATTTTTCAGTGACAATCAGATGTGTATTAATGAGACTTCAGAAGGTCAAGAATTTCATGCTGCTTCATGCAGTGCAGTTAGAGGTAATGGTCAATGACAGGCTTGGTTTTTGAACCTGAATCTGTTTGAGCAGATAGGGAGGTGAGACATATGGTCAGTCAAAAGGATTAAAGCATGGCTGCAGTGTCTTTAAAAAGAGATATGGTACTGTAGGTAATGTAGGAAAGCAAGTAAAAATAGGCAGATGAAATAAAAAAAAAATGTCACATAGATTTCTTTATCAAATATATCTTGTATACAATAAAGTATCACATATTAATTACGAGCTAAACCCGGACTTGTTATGAAATTTCTCATGAATGAATGCATAACACCGATTAACATTTACCGAAGACTTCGAGCAAAGTACGTCGATGAGACTCTTTGCCACAGTAAAAATTTGATAGGTGCAAATATTGTAAAGAAGGCCTTGCGTTCGTGAATAAAGATCCCGCCCGAGGAGCCCACCTTAATCATTCTTGTAAACATTCAGCGAACAGTTTTTCATCAACTTGCAGAAGAGACGCAGCTGTGTGTGGGAGCTGTACAAATAATCATTCATGAATCCCATTTGTGCATTATAGGAACTCTCCTGTGTGTTATTGCTAGATCCCCCATATAGTCCATGTTTGGGCCATTTAAGGAGTTCCTGGGAGATCAGAGGTTCAGATGTGAAGTAGGCAGTCTGATCACAGCACTGACATACTGATAAAAGTTTCTACCTTATTGGTATCCAAGCACTAGTAAAACGCTTGAATAGATGCATTAGTAGAGAAGTGGACAATTTGGTGAAATAAAGCTAGTTTTAACTCTAATAACTGTGTTCTCCTATTATAAATAATCAAATAATCCTCCTAAATAATCAAAAGTCCTGTTTTGGCTTAAATGGCACACATATAAATATTGATAGACGAGTAATTAAGGGAAGATTTTTTTCTTTCTCTTAGTGGTACCTATAATGTCCCATGAAACATTCTAGACTTGATGCTTACTTTAAACTCAGAGGTTTGACCCTTAAATTTCCAAAAAATTGATATGATCATGTTTTTACTATTAGTGTCAATAAAGTGTTAATATTATTATTGATATTTTTTTGTTTTTTATTAAACAGTGTTGCCAGTAGACTGATAGTAACATCTGGTCTGTATGATTTTTCTTATGATTGTATCTCAAAGTGAACGTGGATATATAGTGACAAGAACCTTCTGCTTGCATCACTTCAGCTCTTAGGGCGGTAGAGCGGTTTGTAGTGTTCGCTGTGTGATGAGAAGAGAAAGTGACAGAGAATGCAGCACCCTGCAGTCTCGCTGAGTCCAAGTCTCTGGAAGCACTAAATCTGGGAGAGCCTCTTCATAGGGAGACACTCTGGGATGTCACTGCTTCCTGATCACATGATCCTTTGTTGTAATGGGCAGAGCTGAGAACCTCTTGGTGTTAGGCCAAAAGCATTCTCGTAGTGACCAAGTTCATGGAATACATTTTTTCCCCATCTTGAGCCAGTTTGGACTCTACATTTAGATTTTGGTATTTCTGTTGGTCTTTATTTGGAGTAATTAGCCTGATTAGGTGTGAACTGTGATATGGATTATTTAGGAGTTTTTCTCCTGAGCTTAATCAACATAAATATATTTGATTGTTACATTTAAAACACTAGTTATGCAGTTCATTGCTTGAGAAAGAAAATATAAATCACTCACCTGAGCTAGATAGCTGTAAAAAGTTTCCTGCTTTGTATGTCAAATATAGCAAAATTCTTAAAAGTTCTTGATTTGATAAAAAAAAAAACCTGTACAGATTCCCTGTCTCTAAAGCGATATTTGGATATTTTGCTACAAGTCCCCAGCAACATCCTTTAAACTGAATAAACCAAATTAATGTAGAAAATCCTTCAGCACTATTCAAAGTTGAACTGTGTTGACTCAGATCACGACGCACACTGATTTGAGCATCCTGTACTGGATGGTATGCACCCCTACTTGTATTTTTAAGAATAAAGTGATAATCGAGACCTAAAGTAAGCTGTACACATTGGAGAAGAACACGTGGTCAGCTTATCCTTAAACAGTAAAGAATTTCTCTTTACCAACGAGTGTGTCAAATGGAAAGGATAAATATATACAGTACTGTGCAAAAGTCTTCTTATATTATATGCTGTACCAATTTTATTATATATGTTTACCATGTCTGCATAATTATGTACAAAATCATTCAGTATTCCCATATATAACTTAAAAATTAATGAATAAATAACAATACAGGATAATATATGCATGGCTGTAAAGAAAGAAAATATAGTACAAGACAGACCAGTTTTCAGATGGAAGCAAAAAACCTAATGTACGCTCCTGGGATTTGCGTAAAAATAGAAAGTAGCGAGTGTGACAAAGTTACCAGATGCTCATATTCTCCAACAAGCTCAGTAAAACCTAACAGCTATTTTCTTATAAAACTACACAAATCTATGTGTAAAACTCCTGATTTTAAGCAATGAGTTTTCACTCCAAATATTGACTGTTTATTTTATTACTCTTAATTGCTCTTTATAGAAGTTTCTTTTATGCAGAAATGTTTTCAAAAGCATCTTTTGCTTATGTGCCCAAGACTTTTGCACAGTACTATAAGTAAAATAGTAAAACAACATATGCAGTACTTTTCACTGCTTGAACTTTACTTGAATTTGCTTACATTTATTTAATCCAGTTGAGTTTTCCAGGCTGCCACACATATTACTGAGACCATTGCAAATAGTGATATTACAGGGATAGCTATATGTACATGAATTATTTAAATATAGTATTCTGATATGAATACAGTAGAAAAAATGTTATAAAAAAATTATATTAAACATGATCTTATTTTTATGATTGTGTTCTCCATGAGCAGAAGTTCATTGAGTTTGAGGACTCACAGGAGCAGGAGAAGAAGGACCTGCAGAACAATGTGGAGAGAATGAACTCACATTCACGCCAGCTGGAGCTGAAACTCAAGAACTTTGCTGATCAGAGTAAGAACAGGTTTCACTTTCTCTCTCAGTCTGTTTCATACAGTTACATACAGTTCTTCTCTTCTCTGCTGTGCATGGTAATAGGGCAATACAATATTTATGTCACTTTTGTTTTTGTTGTCAATTATGTACTTGTTGTTCCTAAATGTTTCTTACTGTAACCAGCTGTGTTTTGTGTTAACTGTTTAATTTTCCTTCCTATACTTTGTTAGATACTTTATTTTTTAGTTGATATAAAATAATTGTTATACATTTCATAACCATATGTTTATTATATAAGCCACTAAGCACGGTGGCTTAGTTGTTAGCACTGTCGCCTTGCACCTCCAGCGTCCGGGTTTGATTCGGGTTTCCTCTGGGTACTCCGGTTTCCTCACGCAGTTCAAAGACATGCAGGTTAAGCTAATTGGCGTTCCCAAATTGCCCAGAGTGTGTGAATGACAATCGGGCGTCGAGCCCGATTAAATTAAATTAAATTAAATTAAATTAAATTAAATTAAATTAAATTAAATTAAATTAAATTAAATTAAATTAAATGATGAAAATATTGCTAGTTATGACACGTTATACAGCAGTGCAATCTAACTGGTTGTAATCAGTTAATAAATCGTCTCTAAAATTATTGATACGGTAAATCCTTCTGCATGGAGCCATTTATTCAACATTCCTGCAACGAGTTTCCAGTGCTTGAACTTCGTAACAGTCAGAGCTTTTAAATTATTAAATCTTCATGACAGAGGACTGTCTGGTGTCACATGACAGTGTGTGGTTTATTGTCATGAACCATATAGGACAGAGAACAAAAACAGGGTGGTGAAGGATTGATTGTTTATTGCCGCTATTACATATTGTAAGTGATAAAAAAATTAACATGTCTCTCAGAAATTCTGCAAATGTCATGTCGAATACTGTTGTCAAATTGTTGAAAGAGAAAGTAAAAAACTTTTTGGTTGTGCTATTACACGCACATAATCGAGTGTGTGGTGTAGACACAGAATTATAACCAATCAGCCATATCATTAACACCACTGCACAGGGGAATTGACAAACATTTTTATCAATTATATACCAATAAACTCGTGACAGGATCATGGGCCCCCAAGGCTTATCTATAAACGTTGGGACCGAAGGCCTGCCTGTCTGGTCAGATCCAACGTGTGTGTCTGTGATTTGGGGGGTTAGGTCCCCAGATAATACCAGTCCCATGCAAATAGGACAGTAAAGGGTCTGCTTCTAACAACCTAGTACCAGACACCACAATACACCTTCAGAAGTCATGTGGAGTCATGCCTCGAGTGGTCAGAGCTGTTTTGATGGCAAGGGAAACCTTAAGCCTAAATGGTTTCAGTGTTAAATGTTATGGCTGATCGGTATATTTTCCCAGAACATCACACCCCATCATGTTTTAGGCTTTACTTATAATTTTGCTCAGTTAATTTTGGAAATGGCACTAACTTGAAGCTAAGTAGCAAAAAATGTGATTAGTGTAATTGCTCAAGCATCGATCTTCTTAAATTTAATCTTTATTTCCTTTATTCCACCTTTTCTTCGGACTGCTTCTGCTCCTAGTGCTTTTGACAAAATGACCCTGCTCCAACTGTAGTATGTTTGCGTAGATCCCATTTATCACTGGTGTTAAAATTATTGAAGCATCCCAGGATTTTTTTTTTGTTAAAGTCATTTTTTTTTAACCCCTTACTTTTCCCACTGAAACATACGGTTAAACGTTCACCGGTTGTGACACTACTTGCTCAACAATCAAACATTTTGTAGTAGAAATGCATCTTTAGTCATTATTTCCAAATATCATTTTTGTTGATATGAGGGTATGCCGTTAAAGTGTTTATAGTATGTACCTGTATTATTTCCAATAATCAATCCGTTTCTCTCCATCCCTGTTTTTCCGTTCCATTCATTCTGTTATGAATTTACAACTCCCCATAAAGGTATTCTGCAGCTAATCTAGGCTGTGACCTCATTTCTGTCACACCATCCTCCACACGGGCTCATTAACACTTACCACCTAGTGCACTAAGAAATCAGACAGCCATCATGTTACAGAAATTAAACCACGTTCAGTTTTTTCCAAATAGTGTATTCATGCACCATAACATAACATAACATAACATAACATAACATAACATAACACGTATAATTTTTATTTATTTGCAGGCTAAGCCTCATTCTGACAGGATTACAGAATACACACCGTGTTACCGGTGCATTAAGCCCATGGGAAGCACTTTTGTTGAAGAGGGGCTTATTTGTGAATTACAAAGCTTTCATGTGTATCAAAGCAGACACCCACATACCCTTTAATATAGTGCTCATGTATGTAAAGTACTGTGTAAAACAGTAGCAATGTGCGGCAAACCCTGGTAATCGGTGAATGATTCACAAAAGCTGTATGCTGTCTGAGAAATAGTTCACACTGAGTTCATAGTCCAGTTTAAGCACGACCAGAGCATTTACAGCGTGCTTTAAAAGATTTGAAAGATCCTGGAAATTATTATGTATCATTCATTTTATGAATATCATGCGCCGAGGTGATATATTTGTAATTAACGGGGCTTCCGTTTGCAGTGTTATTGCTCCGAATGAATGCAGATTATGATATTTGTTTCGTTTTTAAAAAAGAAATAAAAAAATAGTTATATGTTAGCGTCTAAAAACCGCCTTGATTGAGGTTTGAGTTGTCATGGAAGCTGCTTATTAATTCATCTGTTCATGCGCCGGCTACACAAGCCCGTTCCGTACATCACATCCACACATCAAAGTCTGTCTCCTTCTGCTCCATCTTTCCTCATAGCCTCAGGGCTGTGTCACTTTGAGCTAAGAAGCTATAACACATCTGAAACTTAGCATGTTCTCTGAAACGACATGATAAGTAAGAAATTACAAGGAATTACAAAGGATATCTTACTCTTCTGTAAACCCTGCAGCTGCATTCGGGTTTGTTATTAAATCCTGGTTGCATTTATGTGCTAATAACCCATTCATATGGACACAGCCTCTCTTTAAACTTTTTTTGCATTCAAATGGACATTTTTCTCCTCTGACTGTAAATGTGAAGAGGAGGTCTCATAGCCTCTTTGTAACTGGAGCACAATAGTTTGAAACAGATCACTTAAACCCTTGGTAAGGTTGGTAGTAAAAAGCCAGCATTAGAAATCACAGCTGTGTTTAAGAACATTTCTTATCACATAATGCAATGAGAACTCACAGGATTGGGACTAAACAGCTGTGTGGTCATAGAAAAACCATTTGTCAGTGAGACTAATAGGGAAACAAGCCTTCTGAAAAATGTGGTCTGATGAGTCCAGATTGACCCTATTCCAGAGCGATGTTGTGTCAGGGTAAGAAAGGAAGTGCATGAAGTGATGCACCCATCATGCATAGTTCCCACTTTATGATCTTGGGATTGTTGGGATTCAGTTGGTCAGGTCCAGACTCAGCAACATTCTATAGCAATTGAATGACGAGTCATTTGACTACCTGAATGTACCGAATGACTGGGTTATCACATCAATTTTTCATTTTCCCAGCAATGTCCATTTTCTTTCCTGATGGCATGAGTATATTCCAGGACTCAGATTGTGAAACGGTGGTCCAAGGAGCATGAGAAGTTACCTTCGCACATGAATTGGCCATCAAATTACTTGACATAATCAAAGCTTAAGGTGGTAGTGTAGTTTATTTCGAATACAAATTCATAAAAAATTCTTATTGTGTTGTATTGTGTCAAAGAAATTTGAAGAACATTGTATTGAGATTTGTTATTGAAGGATGTTTTGAAATTTTGATCCAGAACCCATAACTGATTTTTTTAGTTTTGATTTTCAGTTTTCTGATTTAGTTTTTTAAAATATATAAATTAAATCCGAAAAAGAATTAATTAAACTACCTTGGCTTAGACCATGATAAACACAACCACCTGACACTACAACCACTGCGACTTTAAGATTGATTTTTTTTGTAGTTATGTATAATTTTCTTGATGATGTTTATGGGCACTAGAGTTAAAATGTCTGGCTGATTTGACTGATGCACATGTATTTTCATGCATCATTAATTAAATAATTTCCGCAGTCCGTGAATAATTTATGGAATAGTCGGCATGGAACTCTACTAGCCACTCTGATCCTGACTTAAATTAATTTCGACTAGTGAAATTTTACCTGTGCAAAAGGATTAGGACTCCATGACATTTCGGGGATAAATAAAAAATTTAAACGAAGATTGGACAAGGTACTAAACTCAAGGTTCTCACGTTCACAAATTCCTGTTCTTCCTGATGTTGACTTCTTCATATCAATTAATTCTGGAATCATATTCTTTATGATACGGGAGTTTACTGTATATAACTATTATAGTATCCTCCTGTATCCATGTCTGTTGGTTGTGAGTGATGATCATGTGAGCGAAAATGGATACTGGAGTAGAATGGATGCTGCTCTCTAGTGGACAGAGCTGTTAATCCTTTAGATATGGAAGGATTAGGTAGGCAAGTATGTGAGCAGTACTGATTGTGGAACTGCCATGTATCAAGTGCATTTCAAGCTTTACTTGGAGTTTTTTCAGTGTTTGTAGGAATGTTACCCCATTTTACCCATTTTTATAAGCATAGTAAATGAGGTCACAAATGCTTACAGTTGGCTAGTGTACTGTAGGTCTATGTGACAGATCAGAGATTAATGCTGTACATTCTTCTCAAACAGCATAGCCAGTCTTACATTACGATGGTTGTGGAATTTCCGCGAAATGTCCGAATTTGAATTTGCAGTTTCCAGACGAAAGGATGAATACTCTATCGCTTGAATTTTTTGTGCCAAATAAGGGTAGTTTTAAAATGAGTAGCATCCTATTAGATGATTTTTACTTATTCTCTCCCTCTCTCTCGCTCTCTCCCTCTTATTCTTTCTATCCGTTTCTTTGTATCTCTCATTCATAGTAACCCGATTGGAGGAGCGGGAGGCGGAACTCAAAAAAGAGTACAATTCTCTCCATCAGCGACACACAGAGGTAACAACACACTAATATCATCTCTAGTGTTTATCGTGAGTTCAAACTTGTTCTCCATGAGATGTTTGCAGAGCTAATGAGAAAGGCTTAATGTCAAGATACTGTAAATATCAAGGAGATATACAACAACACCATGATAACCAGTGCCTATGTTCTCCACTGTTTCCTCCAGATGATTCATAACTACATGGAACATGTAGAGCGCATTAAACTTCAGCAGATAACTGGAGGAGAGGCCTCAGATACAGGAACCCTGGGCAGAGTCAGGTAGGAACAGGCTGTATAGTTTAGGAAAATGCATTGTTTAGAATTAATCAACAACGTAATGTTGATGTGAAAGGCTTGTAAGGGTAATCAGTATATACAGTATGTCCTATTTGTCTGCTTTGTTAGTGGGTTATAAGGGACAGAACAAATATCGTTTTTAAAAATTATACTAAGATACTAAGTTTGCTGTGTTTCTCACAGAAAAAAATGCATCTAAATCAATACAAGGTTTGATGACGAGTACTTTTGTACTTTAATATAGGCAGAAGTGTAAATAAAGGACGTCAAATTTAACTGGAGTAATATTTTACCCATGTTATCTCTACTTTTACTCAAGCACCGGATTTGTTTACTTGTCCACCACCGATATGTTGCTATGTAATAACAAGATTTCGTTGTAGTGTTAAATCTGATGTCTTCCTCTCATCCATACATGAATGTACAACTGTATGCTAGGAAAGAGCGACCCCTCTCTCTGGGCATCTTTCCCATGTCTGCTGGTGTTGGGAACAACTCTCAGATCCCAGATTTTCTGGGTCGAGCAGAGACTCCTGGGACAGAGGGTTGGAGATTCACTGAACTCAGTCAGCATCGATCAAATACAAGTCTCAAGGTACTTAAACCTCGATGGAATTCCCTGGCCTGATGCCCTATACATAATATAATAATCCTGAAAATAATTTAACAAGCATCAATTAAGGGAGATAGGATGATAATTTTAGGGCCACAATACCAAAAGGCCTATATGCAATAGGTACATAAGGTTCAGGAAAGGTGTTTTGTGTTAGTGTGGATCACAATCGAGCACTTGGCATTTGGAATGATGTGGCTTTGAAGATGAAGAAGGAAGCAGGGGAGAGGTAGCTCTCTGATGTTACAGTAGGGCATGTATGAGACATTCTATATTCATCACACACACACACACACACACACACACACACACACACACACACACACACACACACACACCCATGTACATACACACACATATTCATAACTATGCCTGGGTTGGGTAATAGATTAGAACAGCAGTATTTACAGTGGAAGATTTAAGATATTCAGGCATTGTGTAAATTCTCTATACATGAAGCCTAGTTGCTAGGACTCAGGAGAATAACTGAAGGGTATGTATCTCAAACCATGTGACACACTCACTCTCACTGGCTTTTGAGCTGTATCTGTGTCTGACTTGGATTTATGCCTGACAAAATATTCATGTATACCATACAGAAGAACTGGGCAAAGGAGTTTAAAATATAGATATTACTGTTCTATACTTTATAAAGGCATTAATCTTTCTAAGAGAATGTAAGCTGCAGGCTTCAGTCTCAGATCTTCTGTCTGGTGATTCCTGATGCATAAAATGCTTTCATATGCATGTCAATAACCTCGAACACGTTTGGGATGTTATGTCAGTGTGATGGTATAGTGTGGATTATACTGTAGTTCTAGCATTAATATTTTATTAAAAAACAAAACATTCGAGAGAAGCTGCATAGTGCTTCAAATATGGTTCATGCTTTCTAAAGAACAGATGAAGTATCGTGCAAAAGCCATGGAAAAAAATACACTGTAGATGCTTTCAAAATTGGATTTTCTAAATATTAGCAATTACTATACTGTGTAGTAACCAGTAAAATAGGGAGGAATATTTAACAAGGACTATATGTAAGTACACAAACATACCAATGAATGGTGTAATTTGATCATTAAGAAATAATACTATTACAGTGAAAAGTGGGCATGCATGTTACATAAAAATGCATATGCCATATTTATTTTGTTTTCATGTTTGTTCAATTTCTTTTATTATTTTATAGTAGATTGCGAAATGAAAACTGTCTCTTTTTCGTCCATCAGAGTTGGAGGGCGGGTTTTGACACTCTTTGTTTTGATTGGTGCATTGATTGTGTAGCAAGACTAAGTGCACAGTGAGTTTAGTAAAAAGCATCTGATATGTGTATTAGATATGTAAATTATGATTTCTGAATTATGTTTTTATTTCATGAAAACAAACCGAATCAGTAGAAAACTGTTGCAGTGTTGCAGTGTTGAAATAAATAAAATAAGAGAAGAGTCATGTTATGCAGTGTTAGCAATATACTTGCAATATACAGTATTAATTATATATAATTTACATTATATATGTACTACAGTACCGTTAATTGCACAAAAAGATTGTACCAGCTGTAATTATGGGTTTATATCAGTGCATTTATAATACTGTATGATTCAAGGTTAATAATAAACAGATAAAAAGGGTTGATATTTAGCAATGAAACCAATACCTCACATGTTGAAGCTTTCTGTAAGGAAGTCTTTTTTTCCTCCCCATTTTTCAGAATCAAAGAAAAAATTTATAGTAGGTCGATTACTTTTGCACGATGCTGTTGACTAAACCAAACATTTCTACTGTATTTCTATGTTGTGAAAAACTTATTTAAAAAGGTCCTTTTAAATTCCAGCAGTTTTTCCAATGAAATTCCGCACCCAGTTTAGACAACGAGAAGCATGAGGTTGCTACAGTGTACATGAAACCATGATACTGGATTGTACAGTTATCATGCTACGAATCATGCTTCACTTGAATTCTTTTCCCCAAGCAGCTGGAGGCAGAGGATCCTCCACAGAAAAGCGAGGGTAATAGTGCACAGGAGGCTTGGGGGAATATGCTGGCAGACGACTGTAAGGTAGTTGGCTCTGTAAAAGCCGAGTGTACGCAGTCCATTTCACCATCATGCACTGACGCTGAGTTTCTCGTGCAGCTTTGCAACATCCACTCCTCATCTCGTGTTGTGCTGAATGCAACCACTTAAGAGAGTGTAGTTCCAAAAATGTTTAATTGGGTATCGACAAAATTAAGATTGGAACTGGCAAACTGAAAATATTTTGATTGAAAGTGTGTAAATGAGTGCCGTTTGCTGTAGATGACTGAATAAAGATTGTGGTTGCATACAGCTTGTTTACCGTTTGATCGCATGGCATTTACGTTTAAAGATCCGCTTCATTCTTCATTACAAATCATTCATTATGCTAGACTAGTATTACTAATTAATCTGAAAATTGTAATGCTCATGTAGTTTAGTCAGAGTTATGCCAAATTGCTCTAATTGTTTTAATTGTAATACTTTTCATTTTTCTTTTAAGAACTTAATTTTAAGTTAAATTGATTCTAAAGAGTAGCACTTTGGCTTTAGTTGTGGGCCGTTCTGTGCGAAAAATACCTGAGTACATTTCTTTTGCAAGGTTGTGGCATTTGTGTGCCCTGGTGAGCCCTGTATGTGAATTATGTGAAATTGTTTATGGTTTTCATTTAACACTTTGTGTCATGTATTGTAGCTTTTCTTTGAATTTTGCTGCTCTAGTAATGAGGAATGGATTACCTTGCTGTTTTCAGTTATTTGTGTTCAGTTATAATCACCCATAATATAGAGCTCTGTTACTAAAACAATCCAATTCGAACACTGAATCTAAGACATCTCCTGTATTACTCTGTTATTACTCTTGTCCCCTTTCTTACTCAGCTTTTGCCGAGCCGTGACCTTTGACTTCGGTTTTGATTTCAGGATGAGCTGTTGGGTTCCAGTTCTGTCACCCCCATGTCCACCACAGCCTCAGAGCCGGGGTTGGACTGTCAGCGGGAGGATGGTGACGGTTCTAGTAGGTGTGCTGAAGTGCAGGCTGCACCGGGGACTCGCTCCATATCAACAGGTATGATTGATAAGATTCAGCGTCGCTGAGGGTGGTCTGAGATTCGAGTCCTTAATCTGAGTTATAGTTTGTGAAAAAGTTCTGAAATTAAATGATGACTGACAAAGCACTCATAATAATAGAGAGCTGAGGTTCCTTCCTGGGATTAAAACACACAGCCTAAGCAAAACAATGGTGATAATGTCTTTTGAAAATGAACACAAGATGACTTTGACTAAACAACTACTACATTTAATATGCAATAAAAAATGCTGATGTGTCCTGCAACAGTTGTCTATGATAGTCTGCAGGTCAAGTCAATGCCAGACAGATGGCAAAATGAGTGAGTGTATAGCATTGGAATTTCTAAATTTTTTGTTTTCCTAAACAATAATATCATGTTCGAACACAAGAAATATTCTGGTCACATAAGCACTTGCCTATTCTCTCTCTCTCTATATATACATTATTTTTTTCCCTAAATACTTGAATTGGCAATATACTCGGCAAATATCAAGGCATGGGTGTGTTTCCTGTGTTATTTGAGCAAAACTAGCAAGAATGTGTTTTTTTTTACTCTTCCAAATACATTCAGCCAATTTAAGGGTTAAACATTCAGCCAATTTAAGGGTTTCAAATGTATTTCTGCTTCATATTAATGTATCAGTGCATATTACATACCATCTGGGTCATGTAGGTTTGATGGAGAATGAGGACAAGTCTGATGTACAAGCTATTATCGAGTCAACCCCAGAGCTCCATCTGGACCTCAGTGGCTACAAAGGCTCCAGGTACAAAATATTATGCTCAATGTGTAACTAAATTATACATCTCATATACTGTAACATATCAAATTTGTCCTTGTTGTATCTGTCCTGATGTACAGCGGACATCCCGACACAAAAAGATGACCATATACTGAAGCATTGACCCTGAATTAAATTGTGCACAATTTGAGAGACAGTTGTATAAACATGTGAAAGGGGTTTTACATTTTACCTAATTTCCCTAATGGATGTGTAGTTTGGGGAGGTTTCTGTTTCAAGGGTAAAATCAAGGGTTACGTCAATGCAAATAGATTCATTTCGATTCATTGCTTCCTAAAGTCATTTAGTGAATGCAGGCTGTAAATTAATGCAGACAAAGTACAGGTATTACATTTGCAAGACCTTGTTTTTTTGTCAAGACAAAATACCCAGCAGGAACACTAATGTTGGCTGACAAGTGTTGTCATGTAGTTGTAATGAGGTTGGAACTTCATTTGCCCACAAAGCAATGATGTTATTTATGTCATTTTGTAAGTTAAAATGCCTGATAAAAGGCATTGAGATTATGTTGAATAAATTTCCAAAGTACAATGTTTCAAATATAACTTCAAAACAACAGACGTTATACCGCTTTAACATCCATTCACACAATGTCCGATCACATCTGTGGGCCCTTAAGTTACACAGTTCAGAAATCTCGAGATAGACACAAAAGCTTCCTGCACACGGAGCATGTATCTCATGTCGTCCATGAGGTAATAATATCTCTCTGTTTAATTTCCCTTCTGAAATATCACAGTGAAGTGCATAATATCTCCCAAATTACTGGACTGCAACATGGTGTTCACACAACGTCTAGCCAGTGTAATGTCCAGCGATTTCCCCTTCCGCTTCCTATTTAATGGTTTGGTAAATTCGACGTCTAGTATGTTTTGACAAGAAAGAGTTTTTTATTAGTGGTTGTCATTTGACAATATGCAATATGGATGTGGGGTCGTTCATTCAATGTTTTCCCAAAAATATCTTAATACCAACAACATCCTTATAAATGTAATGTTGTCTAATTAACGTTGCCATAAATGTTTGACAATCAAATATTCCTGCTGAGTACATAATAATGAGAAGGCTTACTGATTAAAATACTTGATGTCCTATATTTAGACACACAGAACATGTCCATTCCTCTGATATCAAAGGCCTTTATATTTACCTTATTAACAGGACATAGCTTTCAATTGCTCATGTAAAATTGTACTTGTTATTTGTTGTATTAATTCTGGGTGGACTTAATTAACATTTCATAATATGTTTCAGCACACCGACTAAAGGTATAGAGAACAAGGCGTTTAACCGGAACACAGACTCTCTGTTTGAGGAGCTGTCAAGTGCAGGCTCGGGCCTCATTGGGGATGTGGATGAAGGAGCTGATCTACTGGGTAAATTATTATTTTTTTGTCTTATAAAGAAATATTTTGTTAATTATTCAATTATCTCCTAAATGCCATTATAGTTATGTGAAAAAGGTGAATCTTTAATGTTGGCCTCAAAATGTATGGTACTCATTTAGATGATAATGATGATGATAATAATAATAATTAATAATAATAATGATATATCAGGGCTCGCAAAATTTTTAAATCCCTGGTAGCCCTTCGGGCAGGCACTCTTTAGTTTTTGGTAGCCCAAAATAAATGTAAGTAGCCCAAATAAAAAAGATTATTTTTAATGTATAATATTGTAAAGGAAACAAAACATCAATCAAAAAATTGTTAAAACAACTCGAATATTTGGTTCTAATTGAACAGAAATTTCTATGAACTTGTAAGAACTGTGTAGAACATGAATCAGTCTGTGGCAGATTCTGAATCTGAAATTTCCACT
>JAOVVB010000026.1:17598345-17609475 GCA_028570985.1 Heterobranchus longifilis
TCCCATGATAGCCCGACGGGCAGGCCTGAGATAGATTTTGGTAGCCCGACTGGAAGACACAATAGCCCCGGGACGTCAGGCTAGCGATTTTGCGAGCCCTGTATATGGTAGATAATTATAGTGGATTGTTTCCAGCATACTGTTCAGTCTTGCCAGTTATCTATATAGTTATTGCAATTGAGGTATTTATAAAAATTATGAAAAAACAATTGCATTACATACATTGCCTAGCAAAAGAAACGCATACATGCTAATGTTTAGTTTTACCTTGAATTTTGATTATGGCGTGCAATGTGGCAGCAAAATTCATATGTGAAAATGATTCTGCATGTTCCCAGAACCGCTCTTTGACAGTTTAAGTACTGGAATATGTATGTGCCAACAGGGAAGGCGAAATAAAAACCTTCCCAACTGTGTTTGACTGATGGTACTTAGATAGTAAACTATAGTAACCAGTCTAAGGAACTATTCAATGACAGAAACTTCAAAGCACTTTTCTTAATCGGTTTGGATAAGCGTGTCTGCTAAATGCCAAAATGTAAATGTAATTGTGATAACCTGGTCATTCAGTACATTCAGGTCATCAGCTGACTTAATTTTATTGCCACATAATGTTGCTGAGCCCAGACCTGACCAACTGAACCAACCCCAGATCATAATGCTGCCTCCAGCGGCTTGTAAAGTGGCCACTATGCATATCCTTCTTATCCACATGCTTTCCTTCTTATCTTTATTATGTTTTATTTGAATGATGCAGGCCAATAATTTAACCCCTTTTTTAATGGTGATTTTTTAGCAGGCAGTGTGTATTAGCAAAATACCATGTTTTTCAAAAAAAAAAATTCAGGCTCTATATTTTTTCCACAATAGTGGAAGATGTTAACCATAAATTGAAACATACAAAATAATTCATGCAAATACAGTAACTGGTACTAAGTATCCCTCGTTTAGTTGACCATGCGATAAATCTTACTTTCTTTCCATTTTCTTTGTTATGATGATATTTGCCACAGACTTGTTCTGACTGGCTGCTTGTAGATTGTATATGTATATAAAGAAAGCTGCAATTAGCTGCAACAAATTTTGGGCAAAAATGTTAGCATTTGTAAAATTTTGATTAAACCTGTAAATGTTCAAGTGGGGTCGGCTTAGGAGTATGTGCTTTCCTTGCTCTGTGTAGTCAGCCCCTGCTTTTTGCTGGATGTTACAATGCTAACTGCACTGTTTCTCTCCACACTGTGTCTTCCTGTTCTCTCGTTTTTGTGCCTTACCCCAGTGGAATACTCTGGTGTGTATTTATCCCTTTTCGCTGTCTCACGTCCTGTCTGTGTGTCACTTCCTGTCTATATCTCTGTCAAAGACATTGGTTGCATGTAGAGTCATTTAGTCTTTTTTTAAGTTCATTTTCCATTACTTCATAATCTCAAAAAGTGAAAACACATTGCACTGATGTAACATTTCATATATTTTTTAAATAATTAAAATTATTTAAAATTATTAAGTATTTTTTTAGTACTGCGCTAAAGGGAGGTAACATAATGTATGTGTTGTTGTCATTTACTTGTCACCACTTACTTAAAGGCTGTCCTCATCCTTCTCGTTCTCTCTGCCTTACATGGACTGCATGCTTTTTCAGATCTGAGTTTGCTTGGTAAGACATACCACCTGCTGTCCTTTTCATGTCTGAGTCCCTGTATCTCTCCCTCATGTGTTTAATTTGTTGCTTTTGCATCGTCTGCATTTAAGTGTCACAGTGTATGTGTTTTGTACTTCCCCAGTATTGGTTAAATGCAGACATCATGCCAGGTCTTTGTCCTAAAGAGAGAACAATTAATATTGGGGGTCAAATTTTTTGTTACATTCTTTCTTTTAAATTTTTTAATTAGAGTTATTTATTTATTGATTGATTGATTTTTCCCAGGAATGGGCAGAGAAGTGGAGAATCTCATTATGGAAAACACACAGCTGCTTGAGACAAAGTAGGAAAAACACACATTTTTACAGAAAATTATGCACAAATCAAGTAAAATTATGATAACAAAATGACTAAATATTCGTATGTGTGGTCACACAGAAATGCACTAAATGTGGTAAAGAACGACCTGATCGTCCAAGTGGATGAGCTCACGTCTGAGAAGGAGGTTCTTCAAGGAGAGCTGGACACAATCCTGCAGACCAAGGCCAAACTGGAAGAGAAGAACAAAGAACTTGAGGAAGAACTCAAGAAGTTTGTCTCACCTTCTATTTCTCTGAGTCTTTTGCATTTTTTTGTTGTTTTACTACTTTATAACATACAGGGTTTTAAAAACCTGGCAGCACAAGGCTTAGTTCGCCTTGTCTACATGCAAAATATGTCAATATCTGAATATTTCTTTCAGTGTGTAGGTATTATGCAATGCATAAAGGTGTTTTGATAAGATAAGAATACACACTGATCAGCCACAACAATAAAATCACCTGCCTAATATTACCTCTTGTGTCACCAAAACAACACTGAACCACCAAGGCAAGGACTCCATGAGACCTCAGAAAGTATGCTGTGATATTTGTCACCAGATTCTTGTTGCAAGGTGGGCATTCATGCACCAGACTTGTTAGTCCAGAACATCCCATAGATGCTCAATCAGATTGAGATCTAGGCAAATTCAGAGGCCAAGTCAACACCTTGAACTCTTTGTCATGTTCCTCAAACCATTCCTTAAAAGATTTGCAGTGCTAAAGGGCATTATCCTGCTGAAAGAGGCCATTGCCATCAGGGAATATGTGTGACAATTTTTGGTAGGTGTTATGCGTCAAAGTACCATCCATATGAATATGAAAGAGGCCTAAAGCAATAGAACGAATTGCACTGGTTTCTGAAAATGATTGCTTCTTATATTTAACAATAATCTCCTGAATTCTTTATAATCCTGGGCTAAGGGATAGGGTGGTAAGACAGAAGACATTTTAACAAGAAAAACACCCAAGCTTGGCTAAAATATTAGATAAGTTTCACAAATGCAGTGGAATAATGTGTTATGTTAAAAAAAAACATCAAAAGAACATCATCTCAAAAGTGAAGCATAGAGACATCAGCATGATGCTTTGGGGCTGCTTTTCTTCAGCTGGAACTGGGGCTTTAATCAGGTTGAAGGGAATAAAAATAGCTCCCAATACCAGTGAAAAACAAAAACATTAAGGCTTTGGCTAAAATGCTTGAGATGAAGAGGAATTTCATCTTTTAAAATGACAGTGATTTGAAGCACACATCCAAATCATGGAATGGATTTACCAAATAATTACCAGACATTTTGACAGAATTGACAGCCGCACAGAAAAATGGCAAAAATATTGCTATGTCAAGATGGACCGAACTAATTGACTCGTAGCCAAAAAAAAGGGAACGCTGTAGTAAAATCTAAAGGGACTTTAAGTAAATATTAGTTTGGGGATGTGCACACTTATGCAATCAGGCTATGATTTTTTTTTTTTTTTTCATTTTTTTAATTATTATTTTTCACTTTCTTATTGCAATTTCACAATGACGGTAGTAACAGTACTAACATAAACATTTATTCGATTTATCACAAAAGCTGTTATTTTAACAAGGCTATGAAGACCAGTAGTTGGCATGGCTAATCTCAATTGACCATAGTTGAGAATGGTAGTGTATCTACGGTGTTCTGTGATGGACTGGCATTCTTGCTTCTTGTTCCCAGGTTACTAGATCCACTGTGACCTTGGCCAAGATGAAGTGGAAGAATAAATGTGTGAATGAATGAGTATTTATATTGTCTGACTAATATAAACTTTTATGTGCTCTAGAGTTCGGGCTGAAATGGAAAGCAGCAAACTAAATAACAAAGAGGAAGACGAGGTGAGAACAAGTTGCCTGAATACTGTATGATTTGGTCTCATGCCATTATCCATGACTTTGTGAAATGGCAGTAGTATACATGAGTTATAATACAAAATTCTAATGCAAACTATGTGCTTGTTTTGTTGGCAGAGTGACGTGCCTACAGCTCAGAGGCGTCGGTTCACCCGGGTGGAGATGGCACGTGTACTGATGGAAAGGAACCAGTATAAAGAGAGACTGATGGAGCTACAGGAGGCTGTAAGGTGGACAGAAATGCTCCGGTAAATGCTCAGATGAATGCTGATTACTTTTTTGTTTTTTGTTTTTAACTCTATGTTACAGTATTTCATTCAGAGTGGTGAATTGCAAAAAAAAAAAACAAAAAAAAAACAATTTACCAGATTTCTTTAAATGAGCTAGCATACACACATACACATACGTCACATGTAGCCCATGGTGACACCTGTGGCAAACCCATAAAGGTTCTCAAAAGTTCCTTATTCAGCTTTATCCTTCACAAGTCCCAGATTGACAACTAATGAACATCCTGAACATCTGTGATGACAGTCTGACAGTCAATTTTAATCAGCTTGTTTTCTGTTACTGAAATAATGATGTACTTATACTAATAATGAAATACTTAAATATCATCTTATATTTTTATATTTTTGCATTTTTTAAACAAATTTATATAAGATTTATTAAGAAAATAATATGTAATTATGTAATAATATTAAATGATTAAATGTTTTTATTTCTGCTTTAAACAGAAACAGATAAGGACATTGCCGCAACACTGTTGAATTCTCGATTGTGATTGGTCAAAAAGTGTTGGTTAATTTTGTTTGAACATTACACATTTGACAGTAGATCAGTAGATCAGTAAAGTACAATTGAACATAGGGGCGAATGGAGTTTGGGTTTGCTGTTATACGAAAATAATCATGCAGTTGTGTTTTATTCTGTACATAATGTCATATCCCATTCGTCTCCAGTGCTTCCAGGGAAAATCCTGCACTTTCTGAGAAGAAAAAGTCCAGCATCTGGCAATTGTAAGTATTTCAACTCTAATCATTCTTTATATCAACAGCTTCTTCATATATATGTATATATATATTCTTCACATTCTATATATTTTTAAATTCCTCATGTGTTTCTTTTCACTTAATGTGCTGGTGGTCCTCAGCATGTAGGTTAATGCTTATCATCTCAGCCCAGAGTTACAAAAAAGCAGTATCACTATTTTACTGTGAGCTTCTCCTTGGGCTCGTTCTGATTCTAGGTTGCACGGTCTGCCTCATGATTTTAGGCAAGATAAGATTAATTTTTGTCATTTAAAACTGCCATTCTTGAAGGCAGTTTTAAAGGAAAAGGCAGGCTTCTCTAATACTTAAATGAAATTAATAAAATTGTAATAGTTCAACAGACGGCAGAATCTATAAGTGTTTTTGCTATTAACAGAATAATCAACACCCTGCTTACTTAACACTTCTTAACACACAAGTCTACGCTTGCTGTCCTTCAGAATGCGGCTTTATTTCTGCAATTTGGATGGGTTTTCTTTTGTCTCCCCCTGGTGTCTGCCCAATAATTAGATTTAAAATTCACTGAATGAATGGAAATGCAAAAGCAACACATCTTGTGACATCTTGCGTCATATGTTATACTTTCACAAAAAACAGTATACACATCTGGTTGTTTCACTACATTTCATTACAGAATAAATCTGTCAAGGAGTATGCATGCAGATTTTGTTTATTCACATTTCCTTGCAGTGCCCTTTCAAAAAGGTTTCTCAGGAGTTCGATAGATAAGGGTAACTTCTTGAATAGCTTCAGTATAATGCACAGGATTCTGCACAGGTTTTGCTCAGGCAGTTCTAGACGTTTTCCAAAAGTATGTAGCAATTCCAGTACTACGGGTCTTTGCCTATAATGTTAATGACATCACAGGCCAGGGTTTGGCTATATCTATTTGGCAATGTGTGTCTTTCTTTCAGTACAATTCATGCATGTGTCCTGTGTGTGTTTATGTGTGTGTCAGCTTCAGCCGGCTGTTCAGTTCCTCATCCTCCAGCAGCAGCACCAGTGGCAGCAATGCAGGAAAGCCTCCTCCTTCTAACGTCAAGTACAACCCACCCAGCGGCATGAGGAAGAGCAGCACCTTCTCCCAGTTCCCTACTGAGCGGTCCAAAGCCTTTGACTTCCTCAAAGATGAGTAAGGGCTTGTTTTTTTAACGTTGCTTTATCTTCATCGACTCTACAGGTTTATAACGTTCAAACTCTGTTTGCCTTTAAGCCTTGTTTTCTAATCAGGTAAAATTGATCCCTTAGAATTTTTCTGTCTTCTCTCTCTCTCTTCAGAGTGGACATAAGCACTTCTCCATCACGTAAAGAGCAGAAGAAGGCTCAGTACAGGCAGGTCAAAGCCCACGTACAGAAAGAGGATGGGCGGATGGCAGCTCACGGCTGGAGTCTGCCCAGTAAATACAAGGCAAGATTTCAAACTACTCTAAATTCTGATAGATCAAAAGCAATTTATTTTATGGCAGCAAAAAAAAGAACAAATAATTGGGTTGCTTTTATCTCCCTTGTTTTGAGTCTTCTGGAATTGCATTGCACATGTTAGGTAATTGTCCTATTTTTGAAGTCAGAGTTTTACCTCTGAAATTAATTTCTAAAAATGTGTATCTGAAATATTTTTTTATGTTCCTGCCAACTATTTATAAAATGGGAAATATAAGCAAAAATAGTCATGCAAAAAATTGTCTTCTTCGATTATGTAAATGTGAATGAGACCATTAGATTTACTTAAAAATACAATTGCTTTGTGAGTAGCAACTAGCGTACAAGTACACAAGTATAAAAAAGTGTGGTTATACATTTTCATGTGTACATCACTTTTAATGCAAACTCAAATTTACTATGTTTATGATCATACAAACATTTCAACTACTTGTACATCGGTGGAGAAATCAGTAGCCTGGTCACCCAAAACACACACAGATGACTTATCCAGAGTTTACATTTTATCAGTTACCTTTACTTCCTATTGCCTTTTGCGAAAGGATCCTTTTATTCTGAAAGGTATAATAAAACACAACACCAGATGCTTCGAATGTAGAGTTTGACACCATCGAGAAACGCAAAATTATTGTCCGCAGGCATGCATGGTTATCTATATGTAAATGATTTTGCTGAAAATCATGATATATGTTCTTTGATTAGTTGCTTTAAACTATCACAACCCTGGTTTTGATGTATTTAATAGCAATGATGCAATTCAATATCATAAGTAACTTTGAATGCAACACTACTGCTACAACATTCAGTAGACATGCGATAGCTTTAGACAAGAGACAAGAGATACGTGCGCTGTGTTCCAGGAGCTGTTGCATTTGTTACTCCTGGTTGTAACCACAATGCGACCATTTCTGGATGTTGTACGTCGCGTCCTGTATGTTAAAAACCAAAGTAACCCAGAAACTGGTATGGAACAGGGGCTGATGATGCATTGTAAACTGAAGTTTTTAGCACGATTATTAATACTAAATTGCGTATTTAGATTGCTCTAGGCTGATTTTCTCCATTGTGATAAAACTGTGGCAAGTTTAGTTAGAGCGAATCATCCAAAATTCATACTGGTATAAGAAAAAAACTATTTAATTCAAAATTTTGTCATTTGTGCTTTTTACCACCATCGTGATTCAAAGAAACAATGCACCAGCTTCTAATAATTCTTGCCTCTTTAAAATAAATAGAAAAAGTCCAAAATGGACTAATAACTCATTTTGTATTCAAACAATTGGGTCCACCTTTTGCATTACACACTAGAACCAAGGGCATGGTCTGTGACTATAGTGACTATACTTAGCAATGTACTTAGCAAAATAAATGTTGTCCCGCATTTACTCTTCATTAAGCGAAAATGCATGACCTAGCTATCAAATTGAGATTTAGATGTGTCCACTCCTGAGGCAATCTCCTTGCTCTATCTGGTATCCACAGGAAGCAAATGGTAGGCAAGCAGAGAACAAGATGAACCTGCCTGTGCCGGTGTACTTGAGACCACTGGATCAAAAAGATTCTTCTATGAAGGTCAGTGCTTTGGGTTTTATGACCTGCTTATACTCTCAAACCACAAGCTGTGTTACATCATTGTAAAATGTCCAATTCTGTATAATCCATTGTTATATTACCACACACCCTTAAATTCTGTGCACACTTAAATACATTTTCAGTGTTTCCTCCAAATACAGTGGAACCTTGGATTACGAGCATAATTCGTTCCAGAAGCGGGCTCGTATTTCAAAACACTCATAAATGAAAGTGAATTTTCCCATAAGAAATAATGGAAACTCAAATAATTCGTTTCCACAGCCCCCCCCCAAAAAATACATAAAAATAATTAATATACAAAATATAAAGTAAAACATTCATGCGTGCAGGCGCTGTGTGTGTGTGTGTGTGTGTTTGTGTTTACGTATGTGTGTGAAGCTAAAGTTAGAGGAGAGGAGGAATCAGACCCTCCCCTCTCCCTCTTCTCGTCTTACACAGTAACCCTTCTTCCTCTCTAATTTGAGTTTCACACGCACACACACACACACACACATTAACGGAAAGACTATTTTATCGGAAAAATTAACAAGGAACATCGTTAATGACACTCGCGTGAGCGCATACTAACGGAATCACTGCTGTAAAGAAAAACAAACAAATGAACCTGCACTTTACCTTTGACAGAGCAGTGTTTCCATTAGAGAGAGAGAGTGTGTGTATATATATGTGTGTGTGTGTGTGTGTGTGTGTGTGTGTGTGCGTGTGTGTGTGTGAGATGGCGAGAGAAGGAGGGGTGTGTGTGTATGTGTGTGTAATGGCGAGAGGACGAGGTGTGTGTGTGTGTGTGTAAAGGCGAGAGGAGGAGGGGTGTGTGTGAAGGAGCACGGTGTCAGGTGACGCGAGCACACACATAACGGCAGGCTGATACAGAGAGAGAGAAAATGGATCTTTATCTTCAGTATAATATAACAGTACACGCGCGCTTGTACACACACGCATACAAACACAAAATAAAATATGTTTTACGCACACACACGTGGTGACAGTGTTATAGTAAACGGTACACGCATGCACGGATATTATAATTGATTTTTTTCAAGTCAAAATTTATTAAAAATCTTTGCTCGTCTTGTGGAACACTCGCAAACCGCGTTACTCGCAATCCGAGGTTTTACTGTACTTTTTTCTTTTAGCAAATTAAACTCTGAACTGTCCCTCACTGAGAGGACATTCCCATGTCAAATGTACGAACACACACACACACACACACACACACACACACACACACACACACACACACACAGCTGCCAGAACATCTTATGGTAAATAAATAAATGACATTTGTTCTTCATGTCCTCAGTAGTTGGGAGTAAAAACAAAGTTAGTTGTTCTTGGGTAAAACCAACACCAGATCATTTCATCCTGGAACTCTCTCACTGCTCTAATTCACACTACAGTGACTGGAATCTGTTGTGTTTGTTGTGGATGAACAATATGGTGACTACTGGGTGGAGCTGAGCCCCGGGCTGGTGGAGGGTCAACAAATTACACACTTTTACACTCAAACGTCATTAACCCTAGCAAAGCTGAAGCACAGATTTATAAAGAAAAAATATAAACAATTAAATAAGAAAAAGGGCAGTGATGTGTTTTTCTCATGGTTTTTGCATGTACACAAGAGTGAGACATTAGACTGTACAAAATCATCCAAAAGTGAATTTTCCCTAACTATTCCCTAACTTTCCCTAACTTAAACTATAATTTAAGCAAATGAAATGAATTGAATGGGGCTTGCAGACAGCAGTGCACCGATAAGGGGAAACACCCCGACAACCACTCACATCAATTACAATCCTTCTATGAAGATATAATAGCAGGAATGTTTTACTAATAACAATGAAATCGGCTCAGTGTGTGTATAACTGCACTTCTAGTCTAACACACATTTAATGTGGAAAAAAATAAAAGAAAGTTACAATGAAAATTTTAAATTCTATAGACATGGCTGTGAAATTGACAAGGTTTCTTTAAATAAAGAGTTTTGTTTAAATTTTGTTGTGTTAAATATCCAGAATAAAACCAACTTTACTGTCAGAAGAAATCAGAATATCAATAATGTTTCTCATTATTTCAGGCAACAAGGCATTAATGCAAGAGTTAAAAAGTGTTTTTCACCTCAACTGTCTTCCACACATTTAATATCTGCCCTTCAGTCTTATTCATTTGTTCACATGATCGTTATTCTCTTATGTAACTATTTATTTATTCACATTAACACCACTCTGTATCACCTGAAGCTGAAAACATCTTAAAGTACATATTTATCAAAGTGTTTTCAGTTTCTCTCTTTCTACAGTAGAACAGATTTATACAGATTTACTTACATTGCTTTTCTGGATGCTGCAATCACAGGCATCACCCTCACAAGAACATCTTCTGTTATCTTCTCTGGACTGAAATATTTATTCAGGTCAAATTCCTCCAGATCCTCTGCTGATGTCAGTAACACAAACACCAGAGCAGACCACTGTGAAGGAGAGAGTTCACTTTGTTTTCCAGATTTCAGGTAGTGTTGGATTTCCTCCACTAGAGAATCATCACCCAGTTCATTCAGACAGTGGAACAGATTGATGGATTTCTCTGTAGGAAGATCTTCACTGATCTGCTCCTTAATGTACTTAACTGTTTTCTCTTTGTTCTGTGAGCTACTTCCCGACTGTGTTACTAAGTCATGTAAGAGTTTCTGATTGGACTCCAGTGAGAGACCCAGAAGAAAGCGGAGGAAAAGATCCAGATGTCCAGTCTTACTGTTTAAGGCCTGATCTACAGCACTCCTGTGGACATTTGAGATTGTATTAAAGGACTGACTCTGTTCAAGAACATTTCTCTTTTCCCTCATGGATGTCAGGTGCACATACAGAGCTGCGAGATGTTCCTGAATACTCAGATGAACAAAGCAGTACACTTTACTCTGGTGAAGCCCACACTCCTCTCTGAAGATCTGCGTACACACACCCGAGTACACTGCTGCTTCTCTCACATCAATGCCACACTTTCTCAGGTCTTTATCATAGAAGATCAGGTTGCCTTTCTCCAGCTGCTTTAAAGCCAATCTTCCCAGTTTGAGAACCATTTCTTCATCACTCTCCTGCTTCTCTGAGTACTTTTCTCTTATGATGTTTATCTGAATGATGAGGAAGTGTGTGTACATTTGAGTCAGAGTCTTGGGGATCT
>JAOVVB010000026.1:17609575-17623134 GCA_028570985.1 Heterobranchus longifilis
CATGCACGGATATTATAATTGATTTTTTTCAAGTCAAAATTTATTAAAAATCTTTGCTCGTCTTGTGGAACACTGGCAAACCGCGTTACTCGCAATCCGAGGTTGCACTGTAGTCTGTCTTTTACATTAAGCATTCATTTATAACTTCTCAGTGAGCATGAAGCTGAAGTGTTTCGTTCTTTCTTTAGCTGTGGTGTGCAGCCGGTGTGAACCTCTCAGGCGGAAAGCCGCATGACACAGGCTCAGGTGTGTGTAGTAATGACTCTGGAGCTGAGGGAGAAATTTCTAGAACAAGGAAAGGCTCTCAGGGCAGCCTGGACCAACAGGAGCAGGAGCACAAGGTAAAAGCCTTCATCAGCACAAGCTGCAGAATTGTTTTGCATTGTTTCCCCTTTTCAGTAAAACATGGATATGTTTTATATCTTACGTAGATACGTGGATTTGTAGATATGTATCGGAGCAACTTTTTACCCGACTAGCATGTCTACGTAATATTTTAAAATTCTAAATTTATTACATTTTTATAGTTATTTTTAAATGCAGTTCCTCAGTTAGCTTAATTACTCTAAATATCAAACAATTATAGATTTTCTAACCATGCGTACGTGCATGTGTGTGTCAGGAGCAAGAACGAGAGGTTGCACAGATGGACATGTCCAGCCGTGTTTGGATCTGCACCAGCACACAATCCTCCACTAAAGTCATTATCCTAGACACCACACAGCCCTCCGAGCTGCTGGATAGCTTCTACGTCTGCAACTCACACGTGCTTTGCATCGCCAGTGTCCCAGGTCAGATGACGCACATCTCTAAGCGGATGTTATCTTGCTATATCGAAGTGTATTTTTATATGCTGTGTTTTATAGCACGGGTCATTTGTATAGAAAGCACATTATTATTCTTATTAAAAATCACATTATTATAAAAAAATTTTTTCACGCTTTAGGTGTCCTGGAGACAGACTATCCTGCTGGAGAAGAAATTCCTCCAGACTCGGAGGCTAGGCTTGAAGCTTCACTGACGGGCAGTTTGGCCAGTAACAGCTCACATGGCAGCGAGGGAGCTTTGAGTGGCATCTCAGCGGTTGGCTGCACAGCAGAAGGGCCAGGGTCTGGAGCTCAGACGGGCAGCTCAGGAAACAATGAGCTGCAGGCAGAGCTCAGTCCTGTAAAAGGTAGACGTAAGAACTATTCATCATAATTGCCATGAAGGCGGCCATTTTAAGAGAGCTGGGCTTGTAGAAATAAAGATTATAATATGGTGTAAAGCTAATGATTATAACCTTTACACCATGATATAATGATTATAATAAGCCTAAGGCACATGGTTGTAGTTACCTAAAGAAATCCCTTAAAACACAATAGATATATTGCATTAAAAAAGTAAAAAAAAAGTTGCCTGGTGTATTTCTTATGTTCATGCACAATGATTAATGGTAATCTAATACTACTGTGTGTGCAGTGGACTTGTCCAGGGAACCTAGTCCCAATGAAGACGGCGTTCCCACAGCAGAGGAAGCCACTGAGGCTACTGAGGACGAGGAGGAGGCACTGGGTACAGATAGCCAGCCTGGCATTTACACTGAGCATGTATTCACAGATCCACTGGGAGCACAGTCCACCGAGAGCTCTGTAGTCACAGACAATGTGAGGTGAGTACAGAGAGCATGAAAGGTTTGCTATAAATCTACCATTCTGTTCTTGACACAGTTTCTTTCATGACATCCAGTTAATCTCTGGTGTGTATACAGAGCCAGTCTGTTGCTAGTGGATCGTATCATAGAGGTTTATCACTTTTTTTTCCCAAGACTACTTCAGTGCCCATAAACCAGTCTTAGGTCAGACAGAATGCCTTAAAAAAAATAACTGACTCCCCAAGCCAAACTCTTTACTGTCAATATGGCCACTTCATTATGAACACTGGCTAAACTGTTTTTAATGCAAATATCCAATCAGCCAATCACATGTCAGCAACTCAAAGCATTGAGGGATGTAGACATGGAGTCAAGACGATCTGCTGAAGTTTAACCTGAGAATCAGAATGAAGAAAAAAAAGTAATTCAAGTGACTTCAAACATAGCATGGTTGTTGGTGCCAGATGGGCTGGTCTGAGTATTTCTGAAACTGCTGATTTGCTTGAATTTTTATAAACAACCATCTCTAGAGTTTGTAAAGAATGGTCTGAAAAAGAGAATAATATCCAGTGAGTGGCAGTTCTCCGGGTGAAAATGCCTTGTTCATGCCAGAGGTCAGAGGAAAATGGAAAAGGCAACAGTAACTCAAATAAGGAGAATTACAACAAAGGAATGACAAAGTTCATCTCTGAATGCACAAAGCAGGTGGGCTACAGAAGGAGACTGCAGGAGACTACACCAGGTACAACTCCTGTCAGCTACTTCGCATGAGCTCAAACAAAATTAGACAATAGAAGATTGGAAAAAACATTGTAAACAACATAAAAAGAATGGATCCATCCTCCCTTGTATAAGTGGGGGCTTTTTTCTTGGCCCACTTTTGACTCCATAGTACAAACTGAGCATTGTTTAAATGACCCAAAATACCTGAGTATTGTTGCTGAGCATGTCCTTCCCTTTACTGTACGACCGCAGGATAATACACCTCGTCACGAAGCAAAAATCATCTTAAACTGATTTCTTCAGTCACTGTACTCAAATGGCCGTCACAGTCTCCAGACCACAATCCAATAGAGCACCTTTGGGATAAGGTGAAACTGGAGATTCTCATCATGGATGCATTGCCGACAAATCTGCAGCAATGTTAATATGGACCAAAATCTCTAGGAAATATTTCACTACCTTGTTCAATCTATGAAATGCAGAATTAAGGCAGTTCTGAGGGCAAAACAGGGTCCAACCCAGTACTACCAAGGTATACTTAATAAAAGTGGATGGTGAGTGTATGCATATAATTCCAGTGTTTAGGAAAAAATCATGCATCTCACCCCTACAAAAGCCTGCATGAATTTATGTTGTGTAGGATTAGGTGATTGGTGGCTCTGGCAGTCTTCTGAATCCAAATGAAAAGCCATTCTGAACAGGTATTGTAATCAGTGACACTGGCTGTGTGATTACAGTGATTACAGTGCTGAAGTCCATCTCTTGTCATTTACCATATGGACTTACAGCTGTGTAGATTTTTTAGGTATTATAGTTAATAGTAATCTTACTTGGTACATACTGTATCTGTTAATAGGAAACCAAGCTGCGTCAGTTGCTAATGAATAAAAGTAATGCCGTAATTAATTTTGTCTGTGATGTGTGTGACAGGGAATCAGATCAAGAGAGAGACGGAGCGGATTCTCCAAGCAACGAGCAGGATCATGTCAGGGACGAGACGCAGAGGATGAGCAGCACCCTTCCTACTATGTGGCTGGGAGCTCAGAATGGCTGGTAAGTCTCTCTCTCTCTCTCTCTCTCTCTCTCTCACACACACCTTTGATGTTTTTTACACCTTTCAGGCTGACGATGCACTCTGGATCAACCATATGCAAATATTTATAAGCTGGTGTTATTTGAATGCACGCTATGTTGTTTTCTCCCTCTTTCATTCAGCCTGTACGTGCACTCATCTGTGGCACGGTGGAGAAAGTGCCTCCATGCGGTGAAGCTGAAGGACTCCATTCTTAATATTGTGTAAGTTAAGAATAACTAATTATGTGAGTCAGAGCAGCACCACATTTAACTAGTACTATCAAAATACACAGGAAAGACAGGCTGTAGCTGCCTGATGTTTAACTGCCACTTTTCACAGCCATGTTAAAGGACGGGTGCTCGTTGCTCTGGCTGACGGTACGCTAGCCATCTTCCACAGAGGCCTAGGTAAGACCCTATACATCAGTAAGTGCAATCCTCTCTGGGGTTTTTTTGTAGTTGTGCAATAAAGTACTTTTTTACTACCTTATAGACAGCCAGTGGGATTTAACCAACTACCATCTGTTGGACCTGGGCCGGCCGCACCACTCCATCCGCTGTATGTCAGTAGTGCATGATAAAGTATGGTGTGGCTACAGGAACAAGATCTATATTGTCCATCCCAAAGCCATGAAGATTGAGGTTTGTACCCATGTCACTGACCTGATCAATGAACTGTGTGCTGCTCTAAATCAGAAGCACTGCACTGTTCCTCCGTAGAGCAGAGAGTTTTATAGTTATGTGCTTAATATTTAGCTGTCTGTGTTGAAAGTAATCTATAAGCAGTAAATAATACATAAATACATTTCTAAGTCAAATACCTTTTTAATTAAGCATAAAGTTGGACAATGTTTCACAAAAACGTATCTTTTATATCAAACGATTTTGTGGTTTATGATATAGCCGCGCTCACTCACTCACTCATCGTGTATACCGCTTAATCCTGTATTCAGGGTCTATCCCAAGAGACTTAGGGCACGAGGCGGGGTACTCTCTGGACAGGGTGCCAATCCATCACAGGGCACACACACATACACACACAACGGGCAATTTGGGAATGCCAATAAACTTACATATCTTTGGACTGTGGAAGGAAACCCACCAAGCACGCGGAGAACATGCTAACTCCATGCACACAGAGACAGGAATCGAACCCGGACCCTGGAGGTGCAAGGCGACTGTGCTAACCATCACACCACCATGCTGCCTCATAGTCATGCTAATATGTTTGTGGAACCATACAATTAAAGACTATAATGTGTGTGTGTTTGTGTGTGTGTGTGTGTGTGTGTGTGTGTGTGTGTGTGTGTGTGTGTGTGTATGTATACGCAGAAGTCATTTGATGCTCACCCACGGAAAGAGAGCCAGGTTCGTCAACTGGCTTGGGTGGGTGACGGGATCTGGGTCTCCATCCGGCTTGACTCCACCCTGCGTCTTTTCCACGCACACACTTTCCAGCATCTCCAGGATGTGGACATTGAGCCTTATGTCAGCAAGATGCTGGGTGAGGAGGAGGAGGAGGAGGAGGAAGATGAGGGAGCTTACCTTAAACTCTAGCTGTGGCCTAATCTTTATTTAAAGAACATTTAAAGAACAATGGGAAACCCTATATGTTATGCAGTATTTTTAAAAAAATAAGCATTAAGAGAAATCTTATTGCTTGTTTCTTATTGGTTCATCTGAAACGTTCTTACACAAATACAATGACTGAGCACTTTTTTTAGGAAAACCTTCCTTCCTTTGCTCTGAAAACAGCATCAGTTCTTCATGGCATGAATGAAAAAATGTGAAGCTGCATGATTGTAAGCATCGCACCTTTGTTACATGTCAGCTGATAAGAGTAAGGAAGTGATCAAGTATTCCTAGTGTAGTGCTCAGTGAGTGTATTTACACTGTTATCTCAGCTGTAATGTACTGAAGATGTGTGTGTGTGTGTGTGTGTGTGTGTGTGGTATTTGACTCTCATTGTTCCTCTCCTGATTTAACAGGCACAGGTAAACTTGGCTTCTCTTTTGTGAGAATCACAGCCCTCATGGTGTCCTGTAAGCGGCTCTGGGTCGGGACAGGAAATGGCGTCATCATCTCTATTCCTCTATCAGAGTGTGAGTTTGCGAATGCATTTAAACAAGTGCAGGTTTTTAGAGAACCAGTCCTGTTAGTATATGTAGGAAAAATAATACACAAAGTAGGTTTCGATCTCAACCAGCTCCACACTTCTCCTGTCTACTTCTCCTCTGCCTTTCACTGTCACTGTCCTACTGTATCTCTGACTGTCCTGTGGGTTATTTTGTCAATAGCTGTGGGTCTGCAGCATGGAGTTCTCGGGCTGAGGGGTGAGTGGGAAAACTGCTACATGCTTAGCAAACTGGCTGCGTTTAGACCACTAATCGCTGCTTCACCGTGGCTTGTGCTTACCTCTTTATCTTTAGGTAGTTTTCTTTGATTTCTCTGGTGTTGTCTCATTAGCTCTTAGAGAAGAGTGCGGATTAAAATGCAAAAATGAAACTGATGAATAAGGAAACTCTCTCTCTCTCTCTTGCGCTTTCACTTACTTAATGTTTCTTATTCACTTTATTAGTTTCATATTTAGAGTCAGCACCTCAACCTGCTCAGATCTAATGTCTTATGTTGTAGACCTTGTAATTTCTTTTTTCAGTAGCACTATTAAACTTGATCAGTGTCTCCTAACAGAAAGAAGTTTGGAAAATCAACATACACACAATGGAAATGTGTTGTCCTCAAAGATTTTTCAGGGTTTTCCAGTAAGGTACATTCAAGCAGTGTGTATGTACCCTACCGCTCAAAATTTTATGTAAAGCAATACTGAAGGTGTCTAAAATAAGCAATAATCTCCTTTGAACACTTAATGGTGTGATGTATCTGCTACTAATGATCTGTAAAGCCTTCATAGCGGCTCTAATGACTCTAAGTGCTGTTAATTGGTGATTTTCGAGGCTTGTAACTCTAAATGAACTTCTCCTGTGCAGCCGAAGTAAGTTTTGGTCTTGCTTTGATTCGATGGTCTTCATAAGAGCCGGTTTCATCACGGTGCTAAATGGGTTTTGCAAGTGTACTTGACAATACTGTTCTTGCATGACCTATTCCAGAACAGCTGACCTTCATGTCTTAAAATAACAACTGACTGTTGCTGATTGTTGTTACATAATTATCTAATTTTCCATATATGTTATTTCATAGTTTTAAAATCCCCAGTATTGCTATAGAATGCAGAAAAATAAATTAGTAAAAAAAAAAAAAAAAAAAGAAATTTGCAATCCCAATCTTTTCAGTGGTAGTGTATATGCTTTCTCATTTACTGGCCAGACATTGATCTGCTTTTTAGTGCAAGTGCATCCGCTTTAACAAATAAGGTTACACTCATCTCAATATTAATGCTTTGAGTCCACATAGAAAATCTATGTTTCTTGCTCTGGAGGCACTAAAGCACAAAAACACAACAAACAAACAAAAAAAAGAACACTTGCATTGTGACTGTGCTAAAAGCCTCATGATTAACATTGCCTGTTTTTTTTCTCTGAACTGAAGCTAATAGGAGTGTTGGTGCGATAGCAAGCCGTCCCGGTGGTGCAGTACGAGTGTTCGGGGACGAGAGTGTGGACAGTGGGACGCCTGGCTCCTATGTACCCTACTGTTCTATGGCACATGCTCAACTTTGCTTCCATGGTCACAGAGATGCAGTCAAGTTCTTTGCTGCGGTGCCAGGTATCAATATTGCTTTTTACATCACTAGGCACATGACACACACCATGCAATGATGTGGTTATTACCATGTCAGTGTACTGCTGTGCTCAGAGTCGTTTATAGTCCATCTCGTCATGGGTGGTCCATGGACCAGTCCATATAGTGGCCTGTATAAAGAATGGTTCTGAATTCAATTAAAATGTGTTCTTGTCTCAACCAGATGTAAAGTTCTGGCATTTTAAAATCTAATTACCTCCAAAAGTTAAATGGGAGTGTATACACCAATCAACCATAACATCAAAACCACCAGGTGAACTGAACCTCATTGATCACCAACTGTAGACCAGTAAACTGATGACAGGATCGTGGGCACCCAAGGCTCACCCATGCCTGCGGGACAAAAGGCCAGCCCTTCTGGTCTGATCCCACAGAAAAGCCAACGCAGCTCATATCGAAAAGTCACGGCTGGCCACAATACTGTAGATAGACACACACGATAGACAGGCACCGGAACACACAATACACTACAGGGCCCAGCAGGCAAAGAGATTAAGACTGCAGGCATGGCCCCCAAACTCTCCATAGTCCAATCAGTTTGGACATCAATGTGACATGCTGGACAAGGAGACCCCACCCTGTACCTCACAGCACCTAAAGGATCCGCTGCCAGTGTCCTGGTGCCGGACACTACAGCGCACCCCAGGAGACAGACCCCAAAGGGTCAGAGCCACCCATGTGGCACAAGGGGAACCCAAAACATATGTGGTTTTAATGTATGGCTGATCGGAGTATATATGAAGCATAAGTGTGTGTGGTGAAACATTATATGAAAAATATAATTTTGCCAGATTTTTTTTTCTCAGATTTTTTTTTTTTTCTTTTAGGTGAAGTTGCTCCTCCAGCTGCAGTAGTACCTGACAGCATGACCCCAGACTCAGACTCGGCTTCCTCTAACAGTCCCTCACGAGAGCAGCATCCCAAGTTCATGCTGGTCATAAGTGGAGGGGAGGGCTACATCGACTTCAGGATGGGTAAGAACACTACAAACTTGTGATCATTTGCACTTCTTTCCCATTTTGAGCACTCTTACCCTTGGTGGCACTCAAACGCTGGCTTGTGTCTCGCAGGTGATGAAGATGGAGCGGGTGCAGCTGAGGACGAGGAACCTCTGGAGCCCACTCTGCAGCTGCAGTCCGTTCCCGCCAAAACCGAGCGCAGCCACATCATAGTCTGGCAGGTTGCCATGAATGACGAGTGAGCGGCCAATCACTGCCTCAGGTTTAATACAGAACTCCGCCCCTCAAGCCACCCCGTGGCCTGCTGTTACATTTTTTTAAATCAAAAATTACTAGAATTACGATTCCCATGATTATTATTAGAGGATGTACAGAAACTCATTTCATAAGGAATACGTTTTGTTTGTTGTGTTTTCTTTAAAGTTTTACAACTTTCTATTTCCACTCATGCCAAGGCATAAGGTCAAAGGGAATCTGAAAAATAAGGAAAAATTAAAGGGAGGAAATGAATCCGTCCAGGAGTGTAATTGCACAGTTTTAGGGACTGGGTTTCGTAAATGGCCCAGTGGGGAAAAAAAAGTAAGTACTCCACTAGAGTACTGGAAGCACAGAAACCATGAAGGAAACACATGCTTTGAGTTTACACTACGACTGATCGTTTAATTGCACATACGTAAGTGAATTCCCCATGCTTAAATCATTTGTTTTGTGCAAGAGAGATAGAACGATAGATAGATAGATAGAGAGAGATAAGGACAGCTTATGAGGCTACAGTGTGTGTGTGCAGTGGTGTCTCAGTAGCATCATGTGATATTTCTAGAGCAACAGAAAGCTATTTTTGTTATCTGCTTGGCATGTGTCCTGTTCGCATTGTCCTAGAACCTGGTCTGTCTTGTCGTGTGTGTGTGTGCGTACGTGCGTGTGTGTGTGTGGAGTGGGTGTGTGTGTGTGTGAAGTAGTCCAGTGTGTTTTAAAAGCCTTAGCACTAGATTCTGCCTGATGTGGTAGCACCTGTACGCTAGAGCTTGCTGGCACTTTAAAATAGCGACCAACTTAATTAGATCTAAACGCAGATCTACACTTATTCTAAAAAAACTACTTATTTTTTGTTTTCCAAAAAAGGGGCTAGCCTGCTACCAAAGGAAAAACTGTAGAACAAATGCATAACAGCCTCTAATTACCTGCATTCTCTTTAGGCTTATTTTATTTAATTTAATTTTTTGGGGGACTTTTCACTATAAAATTTTCATATAAGATCAAATTTTTTAAAGGCCTCATTTCTTGACAGGGATTTTTATCAGAACCACTTTGCATCGTACCTTACTTTGTCTCCAAGCACTAAACCTGTGTGTTTTGTGCATTTAATTTTGTTTCAACACAAACGTTTACATGTATGGTCTTCGATATCGAAACTAGTCTTGTTTTTCATTCTTATCTCATTAAAAAAAATTCCATGTGTCTTTCCTTTAGTATGGTCTGTTAAAATGAATTTTTTTTTGTATTTAAAGGAAATAAATCAAGCAGTCAGGGTTTTGTTTCACAAAAGAAATATTCATATAGGTATTTTGCCATTCCAGTATTTATTTTTTCATAATGAATTTTGTGGTTCAGAATGTAACTTTTTACACGAACATTATAACAGTGTGTGTAATGTCAGGCAGTCGGAATGGGTTTATGTGTTATGTTATTGCAGACATTGTGAAGGAATTGCATTATTACCGGTCGATTTGTGTAACATCATCATGGATTAGAATGTGTAGGATATACAGAACAACCTCTGTGTAAATCGTTTGGAATTTAACATTCATTGTTCTAAGCTATGCATGTTTTTTTAAAGGACACTGCAATGTGTTTGTTCAAGTCCCTGATTATTGCCACCTTTTTGGGTGGATCAGAGTGTGTGTGTGTGTGTGTGTGTGTGTATGACTGATGTAGAACAGTGTGGGTGTGGGTGCGTATGTACTGTATGGACGGTTGCTTGATCCTTTAAACGACACAGGATGTGCTGTGGTTGTCACAGCTTGCCATTACTGTGGGTTTTTTCCTGTTCAATGTTTGCTAAAACAGCATCATAGCCTTATTTTTAACAATCTAATAAACTCAATTTCATGGGAATTAACAGCCGCTGCTGGTCTGTTTGCAGTTCTTTTTTTAGTCCTTCTTACAAGAACCAAGGTGTTAAAAATGCTGCCGGTTTCTGATAAAAGGTACAGTAAGGTGAGCGACAGATTTTTCACACAAACGAGTCTCCCAGTGGACTCTAATACTCAGAGGGGGTTCATTTTATTCACAGACGCGTGAAGAAATAAATATCTTCTTATATAAGTTCACTGCACATTTACTCTGACTGCGAACGTCATTATGATATGACATTTGCACAGTTATCGTAAAGTATAATGAAACCTAGAGAATATGCCAATTAGCATTTTTATTAAGTAGTAGTGTCTTGTTATAAGGTGTATGAATAAGTTGCTCTTACTACAAATTATGTACAAATCTAAACTTTATCTAAAGTCTATAATTTTATTTTTTCTCTCTTTCCATTATGACAGAAATACACCCTGGATGTGATGCAAGTTTATTATATGCCATAATGCACACTCATTCACACCAAAAGGCAGTTTTGATGAGCCAGTCTTCCTACCGTGACGTTAGAGGAAACCAGAGAAGAAGAGAAATATGAAATCCAGACCCCTCAATCTGTGATGCGGCAGTGCTATGCTTAAAATTGATTTAAACATTGTTAGAATGCATACAAGGTGGCATGGTTTCATAGGGGTTAGCACCTCCACCTCCATGGACGAGGGTTTGACTTTTTAGTTTCCTCCAGGTACCCTGGTTTCCTCCCACAGTCCAAAGACATGCAGATTATGCTAATTGGTGTTTCTAAATTGCATATATTGTGAGAGTGTATCTGCTTATGTCATCCCATTCATGGCGTACCCTGCCTCATGCTTCGAGTCCCCTGGGATGGGCTCCAGGCCTCCTGTGACCTTGAACAGGATAAGAGGTATAGAGAATCAATTAATGCATACAAATGCTTTAATTGCATTGTAACAAGACCGTAATTATAAGCACTACTATGGCTTTCTAAACCCAGACGTATTGCAAGTAACAGAAGATAAACTAATAGATAATTTTTTAATAACAATCATATACTGCCTGGACAAAAAGAAAAGTCTAAGATTTCTCACAATGTGGTGCCTCTTTATCTGTGAAAATGATTCCTTATGCTTACCAGAAGCATTTTCTTTCCACAATTTGAGTCCTGGATTATGCCTTCACCATCAGCAAAGAAAACTCCACTGATGAGATAATTTGGTCATTCAGTACATTCAGGTCATCAGCTGACTTCATTTTGTTGTACATAATGTTGCTGAGCAACTGAAACAATGCCAGCCTCCAGAGGCTTGTACAGTGGGCATTATGTATGATCGGTGCTTTGCTTCTTAACCCTAATCTGGACTACATGATTTTTTTTCTGAGTAGCTACACTCACAATGGCCACAGCTATTAAGTCCAAATCCTGATTTCTCGTCACACTGTGTGTGAGGAATTGCAGTTACTTTTACTATTATACATAGCTATGATTTATAGTCATGTTGTTTATGATGCAGCTTCATCGAGCATTTAAGCAGCACCGTCATTCAGAATTTTTTGCTGACCAGATTTCTTTCACAAAGTTGATGAGTTACTGCTTTCCTTCAGTGGTTTTATAATGTGTTGGACAGTTCTTAAACCAATCACTGTAATTTTACCCATCTCATTAGTCTCCTTAGTCTTTTGTTGGTGCAGGCCAATATCTTTACCCTGTTTTATTTTTTTTGACCAGCCAATTTGCTCATAGTGTGTGAATGAGCGTGTGAGTGTTTGTGTGTATGTGTGTTCCCTGCGATGGATTGGCACCCTGTCAAATGTGTACCCCGTCTCATGCCCTGGGATAGGCCCCCTGTGTACACAGGATAAAGCTGTATAGACGATAAGTGAGTGATCGAGTTAATATGTGCAAGGTTCCTTGCAAACAATTTTTCTATTTATTTATTTATTTATTTATTTATTACATAAACTCATCAACCAGGTTTATTGCCTGCCATTTGAAAGGGCTGGGTTAGATTCCAACCCAATGCCCAGACCCCTTACCAGATACCATTGGGTGCATTCCTGTCCCCAATCCTGATAGAAATTGGGAGGGTTTTGTCAGGAAGGGCATCCAGCGTAAAACCTTTGCTGAAAGACCAACACCTCACTCACCGTCGACTTCATTAGGAATGCCTGTACACCTTTCCATTTATTGAGGATTCCAATCAGCCAATCATATGGCTTGAGCACAGAATAAAGATAAAAGTCTGATCTCTGTGACTCTGTAACCATGCCATGGTTGATGCTGCCAGATGGGGTAGGTTGAGTATTTCAGAAACTGCTGATGTCCTGGGATTTTCACACACAACACTCACTAGAGTTTACACACAACGGTGCGAAAAACAAAAGAACACTGAGTGAACAACAGTTCTGTGGGTGGAAACGCCTCGTTGATGAAAGGTCAGAGGAAAATTGCCAGATTGGTTTGAACTGCCACGAAGGATAATGTAACTCAAATATTTATTTTTTTTACAGGCATGGCGAAGAGGAAAGCATCTCAGCATCCACAACACATTAAACCTTGGGGTGAATAGGCTACAGCATCAAAAGACCACGTTAAGCTCCACTCCTGTCGGCCAAGAGATCAAAATCCAGAATGGGCACAACTGAACAGTTGAAGATTAGGAAAAAAATGAAAATAAAATAAATAAATAATAAATAAATAATAAATAACCTGGACTTTGTCCCAGTCTTCAGCTGTCCAGTTTGGGTCTGTGCCCATGATAGCCTTATTTTTAATGTGTTGGGCATCGTGAGTTTTTCCGCTCACTAGGTTATTCAGAGTTAAAGGTTTATATCCTATAATTTCTTATAAACGTCCTAATTGATTTTGCATAATGCATCTAAGTAAAATGGCTGACTGAATCTCTTAAGCAGCACTGCTGCTGAATATCAAAGTGATGAATGAAAGACATTACAAAATAGAAGCGTTGAGATTGGATGCAGTTTGCTCATTCGCCACAAGGTGGCAGCTGTGGATCAGTCTGAGGGTCACAGAGCCTTAAGGAAAATTACATCACAAGCACTCCTCCCTTCTCTGTGTAATTCCCTCTCTCCATCTACCACTCACAGTAACTAAACAGGTTGATAAGGCAGCTTCGGCGTACAGATGGGACTCTGCTTCTGATGTCAAACACACACACGCATGCACACACGCGCACACACACACACACACACACATATACATTTTTCTCTGTAGGTGCTTACGAGTATAATGTGATGGAGATACGTCAACCACCCCTTGTGTGTGTAAGTGTGTGTGTATGTGTGAG
>JAOVVB010000026.1:17644684-17687498 GCA_028570985.1 Heterobranchus longifilis
ACACACAATACAGTATACTGGACTTTTGGACAATCATGTATATTACAATACAGAAGAGCTACAGTACTTCTGTGATTTGCTTGAAACTATGAATTCTTGTAGAATTGCAGTCAGGGGCTACCTGTACTGTAGATCTACAGTAATTTACAGGTCCAGAGAACATCCCATGATTCCTCTGACTGTGTTCATATATTTATGTTATTGAAGGCTAGCTGAGCTAAAGTGCCCAGAAAAAAAGCACTATATTATTTATAGGTCTTCAACAGAAAGAGTGTTCACCATACACTGTGTTTTTGGCAGCCAAAGAGGAACAAACATTTTAAACATCTAAAAAAGGAGTTACTCTGCCTATGTCTGTCATCAAATATTTTTAGTATTATTTAACTAGAATTCATTTGGTTGAAACAAATTAGTTGGAAATTGAGCCAGCTCTTCTCACCCACAGACACAGACATGTTCTAACCTGCCTTCTCACATTCACCAAAGCAGCATGTCTGGATATGTTGTATTCTTATTAACCTTCATTTATTTTTACTTAAAACTAATGTTCTAACTACTAGGTAGTGTTTGATAGATGCCTTATACTGTATAATTAGAATATACTTGATAAAAGTAGGAAATATATAGAAATATCTTCTTGAACTTCATCAAAGTTTTTATTTAAAAAGGTTTTCTATGCAACAAAACTTGAATTTTTTTTCTGCCTGTTTTTCTGCCATTGCTGCCATTACTCAGTACAGAAAGACAAAAACGCAATCCAAGCCTGAGCTGGCTATATTTTTTTATTATTAAAACTCCACCAACACTATTATATAAAAAACTAAATTGTCCACAGCCACTAATATAACTGTTTGATTAAAGATATAGCATTTTGAAAAAAGATGCACAATTTACACTGATAGCAAAACTTTTTGGGCTTTTTCACACCCATTGTGACACCCTTGCACAAATATGCTATGAAAGCTTTTAACTAATTTTGCTGTCAAACCGTTTTACATATGCCAGGATTGTGACAGTTTGGACACAAGTTTGGATTCTACTTTCTAGAACAATACTGGACTTTTTTCAAAATTATAAAATAACACATATGGCATTAGGTAATTAAATAACAATAACAATCAGTTTATTTATTTTAATACACAAACGTCAGCTGTTCTGGAACAGTTCTTGAAGGAACAGTATTGTCAAGTGTATTTGCAAAATCCATCAAGCACCACGATTAAACTGGCTCTCAGGAAAGCAAGACCAAAATATACCTCTGCTGCAGAGGACAAGTTCATTGAGCGTTATCAGCCTCAAATGTCACCAATTAACAGCACCTCAGATTAGGCTTTACATAGCATACTGCAAGTAGCAGACACATCACAATATCAACTGTTCAAATGAGATTATTGCATATTGTAGATGCCTTCAGCATTGTTTTACAATGTAGAGAGAAATAAAAATCAGGAAAGGCCACGGAATTAAAAAGTGTGTCTGGTTCACTTGTAGTGTATAATTTTTCTTTAATTAAATTTGGCACATTGTGGGTATTTTACTATTTTCACACATGCCTCTAATCTGTTCCTTATTATCTTTTCCATTTCTTAATAATTATTCCATTATTTTATTATCTATTATTCCGAGGGAGCTTGCTGGTGCAGTAATTTAGCCAAATAACTCTTATCACTACTTACTCACTTTCCACCTATTTGCCATTTTGGTAACAAGCAGCCCTGTTTTTAGGACTGCTGTAATAGGTTCCTCCTGACTATACATTAGCAGTACCAGATAAGACGGGACACCCTTGAATGACAGGTATTGAAATAGAGTCACGGGCAAGATCTAATTTATGAAGCTCCCTCAGGGCTGTGAACTCATGTCACATAAACAGGGAAAGAATTGAGTATCACCTCCAAGGTAGAGGTCGACACATGTGACATATGAAGCCTCGTAGCAACCTTCTCGCTTACTCGTTCTCCCTGTCTATCTTTCTGACACCTGACCTACATGACCTGAATCACACTTACTCTCTAGAGCACGGCAACAATTAATGAGGGAGCTTTTTCTTTTCTTTTTTTTTTTTTTTTGCTGTTGCAGCATACTACAGGTACACTGGATTCCCGGCAGTAACTGCCATCCTTACGTATTACTGATTTTTTTGAAAATGAGCTGTAACCGGTATAACTAATGAAAATTAAAATGATCTAGGATTAGCTAGGAAAATATGTAGCTTCATCCTGCAGGGCTTATCTAGGAATTCTGGAATAAGCCTGTTGAGCAGCTCACACCTACTGTACAAACTGAAGGGTGAGATGTTTTAACTTGTTTTCAGTTGTGGCAAACCCAAACTGGAACCGAAACTTACAAAGAACTGCTAGGTTCTTAAAATACTGAGCATAAACAGTAAAGCATGATATTAAATCTCTACTAGTTTTAATAATTGGTTTATTTCTTCAAAATGACATTGCTTAAAAAATATCATTAGCATGTTTAGTAATGGATGAGCCATGGTTGTTTGCTAGTTCAATTGTTTCTCAGTGCATATATCACATAATGGAAACCGTGGCATTTTTTTATAGACAGAACAAGCTTGAAGAGGCACATAAATGGCAATAATGATGTGTTCTAGCTGATAAAATGTCAGGGTTTAAAGCAGTGTAATGTTACATATCTTTGATAATGGTCGACAGAAAAGCAAAAATTCATGCTTTTTGAAAAGACAAATAAGTAAACTATGTCTATGTTGTAAACTGCATACTGCCCTCTGGCTAACATCACATTTCCTTAGCTTTTTCTGCCATGTTTTTTTAGCTAATGGGCAAACGGTATTCCTTCAATTTGGCTTTATTTGCTAAGAGCTTTTAACAGTAGACACTGTCACAAAGCAGATTTGCAGAAATAAAATGTCTCAGTCATAGACTGTTTGAGATCTGAAAACATGAAGCATGATTTTTTTTTTCCACCGGATATTATACCCCGTGTAAACTAAAATGATGTGCACTTTTTCATTTCCTGAGCTTTGACTGAACAGCAGTACAGCATCTAGACAAATCACCGTAGCAACGAACCTTTTTGCCTTGTTTTGTAGTTTGCACAGCAGCCATTTATTTATTTCAACATATGAGTGGAGTATAAGTTAGACTGACATGCACAAATCGTCTCTTCTTCTTCCCCATTAGGCAGCGCTGCACTTTTCATTCTTCAGCATGTGCCAAGCTAGTAGGAACCGCATGTCGAAAAGGAAGCTTCCTTAGAGACTTACGGTACAAACAGTCAATACAAATGGTGCAAAGTAAGCAAAAGGAAATCCACAGAGTTATGAAGCACAGAGGAAATGCATAAGATTACTGTGAGAGACACTGAGTCGGTTGGTTTGGTGTTTTGCAAGCCTGAACACTCCTCTTGGCAGTGCTTGGGTGCAAATGAAATACAGGTTAATTGTGCAAGTTTTTTTTTTGTTAACAGCAGGAACAAATGAAATACACAGAATTCTAATTCCTAGAAGCTGTTAAAATTGGGTAAAAACTAGCAACATTTGAATTAAGGGCAAGAACAGTTATTAAATCTTAGCATCCCATAACTGAAAAACTAGTGAGGAAAAAGTAATGTGATTGCACAGTCAGAAGCAAAGTCAGATTAAACTAACACATCTACAGTATGTAAGTGTGTCAAATGATTATTCCTCTATGCCTAGTTTCAAATCTGTTTTCTTGGTAGCCATTCTATACTGTCCGCATCATGAGGGACACCCATACATCTGCTTATTCATGCAATTATCCAATTCTTTACATTAGGCATAGGCTCAACCAAAACTAGACAGTTGAAGATTGGAAAAATGTCATCTGGTTTTATTCCAACCTCTATCAGATCAGTTTAGAAAAAAACATGTAGCCAGCATTGCCTCTTATTGTTGTCTTAGACTGATAGGAGTAGACCCTGATGTGTTCATCATGAAGATGGTCTTGGACTGGGCTGATGCCGGCAGCCTGTGACTGCAGTGGATCAATGGTTTTAGAACTGAAATTGTCACAAATGGTTTTGTACCCAGGTCTTCATTCACAAACTCAATATAATTGAGCTTTCCACCTTATAGCATTGATTCATGGTCATACTATTTGATATCACCCAAATGGGGAAAGGTTCTCTTTTAAGTGTGGTACCTCTGAAGGTTTACTGTAACTCTCAATCTTGTCATCTCAGGGAGTTTTTTCCTTACTACCATGGCTTAATTCTAATTTATACAATTTTGTATACATTAGATACATTTTGTATACATTAGATACATTTCATACATTTAATTATTTTAAAAATAATAATAATTTATTTCTGTAAAGCTGCATTGTGACAATGTGCATTGTTAAAAGCACCATATAAATAAAATTGCAAGAGTTTCTGTAGCCTTCCTGTCAGCTCAAATCAGTCTGGGGTTCACCTCTCATCATCAAGGTGGCAAAAATCACTGCCACTCACTGTATCGTGCTATTTATTTATTTGTTTCTTTACATCATTTTCTGTAAAAATGTGTGAAACTCCCAAGAGGTTCAGAAAGCAGTTTCAAAAACCAGTCCATCTAATACCCAGGACCCATTCTACAGTCAAAGTCATTAAGGTCACATTTTCCCCATTCCGGCATTTGGTCTGAAGCTTGATTTTATGAATTGTGCTGCTGCAACATGACTTTCTTTTAATAATTGTTTGCATGTTCAGGTGAACAAACAATTCCTGGCGTGTGAGGCTATGTCTTAGTTTCAATCTGTTTTCTTGCTAGTCATTCTATATATTTTGTACACACATATTTTATTCAGCTGTAGCAGCTACGTCAGCTAAAAAACTCATGTGAAAACAAGTATTTTTCACCAAGGCTGCGATTCACTTAATTGGGAAAGCTGATAGTACCAGGCTCTGCACACTAAGCAGATGAACTCCCTACACATCCCTCCCTTATTCACTCCTTAGCTTCCTCTCCTCCACATTGGCTTACAGGTTCCCTGTGGCCTGTTTTCTTACTATGTCCTTTGTCATGGTGGAATTGCTCATTATAATGCCCGAGCTTTAGCACTCAGCTAATTAATTCCCTTGGTAAAACAAGTTAATACAACTTTGGTGCAGGTAAGGGAACATGACACATGCCTCGACTCGATGACCGCGAGACTCTCTCACAGATGTGTGGGTCTGAATTCCAAATAACAAGGCATGCAGAATGAATTGCAAAAATACAAAAATGTAGACCAGGGACTTGAGACATTATTAGCAGTGAAGAAGAAATATGTGAAGAAGGAATGCAGTTACATGCTTGAATCCTTACTTGCACATGCACAAACACACACACACACACACACACACACACACACACACTTGATCAAACCCATTATTGTCAAGGTCTAGCCAAGGCGCAGGGGTTAGCCAGTTAGCAGGACAGGATGATGTGGATTTGTAGGCTCGTCGAAGCAGACTGTGTGCAGATTTGGTGCTGCAAAAATAGTAGGGCTAATCAGAAGAGGGCTGAGTGCTAAGAATAGGCAAGTACGTTCTTCAAGAGGAAGACACTGGACATTTTAACCCACAGGAGGGGTTGGCTACCATTAAGGCTTGAGATTAAGACTCAGATAATTTGTTAATGTGAGAAATTATATAAAAAGAATATGTCTCTGAGAAAATAATTGGTAGTGCTTTCAGAGAAAAATACCAAGAATTTGAGTCCTACGCTGATTATAAGTGCTGTGTTAGAGACTTTAGATTATACTACTATTAAAAAAGACAGACTCCCCTATCCCCAGGCATACTATGGGGAGAAGTTGACATGATATATGACATACCTTAACATGCATAAAAATATAGCTGCTCAGCACTAATAAGGCTTCTCCATTGGCACAGCACATAGAAAGGAATGATTTTCGCTTTTGCTTCAGTATCTTGGCAAAATATTGCATGCTTCCATGTAGACACCATGGATGAGAATCCAATATAAACCATTTCAGGATTTTCTTTTTCAAAACCTGACATTTGAAGTCTCCAAACTTGATTCTTCATGAACTTCAAATTTTATGAGATGAAATAAAAAGTTAAGCATTTGAGAACACACAATGTTTTTCCCCCCACTATAAGGCATTAGTTTGACATACTATATAAACTGTGTGAAATGAAAGAAAAAAAAACTCTTATGCTTGATAAAAATCTTTCTTCCTCTCTGCTTTCATCTATAGACACTGCAGCTAGTATTGACTTGGGTAAAACCCAGAGCATGAAATCAGGCACTAAAAATGCATGAGAGTTCTTCTTGATGTTATAAAAGAATGACAACATTGACCCATCTAGAAGGAAATTGATAGCTCTGCACCGGGAAAAGCAATATGCAGTGAAAGTGTGTTAATATGCATCCTTTATGTGTCTGTACATCAGCCTCCTCTTTTTCCTCTTTCTGTATGGAGAGCAAAAGCAGTGACAGTTGGGAACACCATGTCTGATGTTATTCATCTCAGGTCAAAAAGTCTGTATTAGTCGCTTCGCCCTGAGTAGTCAATGCCCACCCACTACTCTTTTACAACATTTATTAATCATACCGACTAGCCAGAGGATAGCTGCAATTATCAGCCCACAATCAAGTTTTTTCAGCCTACCTTTTACTTTAGCTACTTCTTATTTTGACATGCATTCATAATTGGCTATGTCTTCTGTTAGCAGTTTGACCCAAAAAAGAGCTGGGTCAGTATTCGTAGGAGACTTGTAGGAGGCACTAGTTTGGCTATCAATTGCCAACTAAACTGCAAGCACATTCTGATTAATAACATATGAGATAATCATCCTGGGAGAAAGTAGTTTTTTGTTTTTGTCCACCCCACAGGAATGGGAAGAATATTCTGAAAAGGTTATAGAATATACTATATATACTATATATTATACTACAGACGCTGTTTCTCTGTGGCTATTGGCCAGCAAATTTCCTTATGTTATGCTTCTATGTTGTGAATAAATTACATTTTTATTCTGCACATAGTGAACGCTCCAGAAATGTGAAAAACCAAAAAAAAAAAAGTTAATCTCACCTTATTCAAACAGGAAGAATTAATCCCAATAAATGGTAATCCACAAGGTCATATCATCAGTAGTACCCTAGTGGCCAACTCTTGCAAAAAAGTAGAAATAAGCCTAAAATGACCATAGATGGAAAACATTTTGTGGCTATAGCTCAATGCTAACCCTGACAAATATTTGCAGTAATTTGATTGGCTAATAATTGACTGGCTTGTCACCCAGGCAAATTCATTACAGGCTAACCTAAGGGGGATTGTATATAAATTTTTAACTTGGTCAGATTTACTGGTACAGAGATGGAGGTACTTAAACACTCACTCACTCACCATCTATATCACTTTATCCTGTATACAGCATCACAGGGGGGCTGGAGCCTATCTTAGGAGACTTAGGGCACGAGGCGGGGTACACCCCGGAAGGGGTGCTTATCACACACACACATTCACACACTACAGGCAATTTTAAAACAGGAGTACCTGGAGGTAACCCACCAAGCATGGGGAGAAGATGCAAACTCCTCACACACAGGCGGGAATTGACCCCAGACCCCAGAGGTGCAATCCAACAGTGCTAACCACTAAGCCACTCTGCTGCCTGTATTTGAACATTGTATTTATATCCATATAATATATAACAAGATTTTTTCAAGGTTTAAAATACAATGACATTGCAATCATTGGAAAACTGTATCCATTGGTAATGGCAATAGAATGCTATTACTTTGAAGAAATAATAATTATTATTTACCTGCATTAGCTTTTAGAACAGCTTGTTTCTACATTTTTTGAATGCATTCCTACATTTTGAGTGCTGCCTTTTCAAAAGGTATTGAATAAAAATACATTTATCACTTGATTCATTGCAGCCGAACTTGGCCCTTCTCTCTCTTTCTCTCAACCTTTCTTCAACCAACTTTTAAGTCCTTGAGGGAGTTTTACTCTTTCACAGCAAATAGACACTTTCAAACAGGAGAGCTCAGTAGAGACTCAGTTATTTCTTATGCTGTTTATATGCAGCAACGGATCATTCAGACATGTCAAAAATGTCAGGGGAAACAATAAGTAATGTTGAAACAGCTCATCTGCCTTTATTTTAGACTCTACTGAATGCATTTGAACAAGAATTCAGCATAAATAGCAAAATGACAGCCCAGAGCACACTAAACACCATAACGCCATTACTGGGGCAAACTCTTAAATCCTATAAACCATCTGTGTGGATTACTATTCCGTGGATTTATAAGACCTAGTTTGAAAAATCTTTAAACTTAAATTCTCTCTTTCTCTCTCACTCTCACACACATACACACACACACACACACAGCACATACAATTATACAAACTATACAGTATATACAGTATACACTGCATAGTGGTCTGCATATACTTGTGTGTAAAGGTGATCGCCCTTCTAATACTGTATAGACAATACACAAGCATGACCATATAATTTAGCCATGCAGTGTCCCAAGATGTTAAATTACATTTGATCTAATCTGTTTTATTTTATTTTATCCTTATTTTGGATTAACAGAATTTTGTCTTAAGTAGTATTGTGTTCTGATTAAATCAATATATTAACAGCCTCGATTAAATGACCTTGCGTGCGGTGAATCTGAATGGGGTAGGTGGGTGAGAACCAGAACTACTGTAGTCAGGCTGTCAACCTACTAAATAATAACTATCATGTCTTCTGCAGACTAGAGATTAACATTGCCTTTTAGTCAGTACTTCTTTGAATATCTGCAAAGAGTTGCCCTCCCTATAGGACCGGTCAAACCTTTTTAATAAATCACTGTCCTATTCTCAGACGACTCTGGTGTGTATTAAAATCCCTGGTCTGTACGAGCTTAAAATTTTAAATGGGTAGACTTTGCTTCTAAACGAACAGGTCACGTTAAAATTCAACAGAAACTTTGAAGAAACATACAGCAGGTGCAATATTTCATCTGTCATACATCTAGCACTTGATGTCCAATTTAATTGAGATTATTTCAGTGGCACTTATAACTCGGAAAGTCGAATAGGGTCCTAGGTGATGATGAGTGTTCTTTCGTTGTGTGCATTGTTTTTCAAATACTTCAAAGATGAAACTTGCATAATAAAGATTGAATCATAAATTCATGAGTAAAAACGGACAAACCATAATGTACCCAATGTTACAGGTACTAGTGGCAGACTTTAAAGAGTTGTGCAGAAGGGGATTAACTCAAGCACCAGCACACCAAACAACTACTGTGTTTCTTGGAGTGAATGTGTTTGGCTTTGCTTTTCTACAATTTAGAATTTTTAGTGTCAGTTTGGTACTTAAACAGTCTTCAGCAGGGCAATCTGAGATCAGACCAAACTCAGATTCCATGCGGAACATACAGTAACGAACACATTACACATCAACAATTACAAGACTATCAGTAAAACAGCCATGCGACCTGTAATTATATCAAACATTTGTCAGGTACCCTTATCCACAGCAACATTTCTTTTTTTTGTCATTGGAGCAATTGAGAGTTAAGGGCTTTGATCAAGAGCCCAACAGTGGCAACTGGATGGTGTTGGGGCTTGAACTCAGATCCCTCTGAACTGCAGTCTAATGCCTTAACCACTGAGCCACCCCTGACCAACAGGCTAAGAGATAGACATATATGCTATTCGTTGTATGGAGCTCAGCTCTTAGCGCACATTACTAGGTTTTGAGTTTCACCTGCAGTTTCTGGCACTGTCTATCCAGTTGGTCTCGGAAAATGTGTGCGGTTGGTATTGGACGCCACTCCAGTGCTTAGGCTATTCTGGGCAATACTACATGGGACTGACACTAGCCTAACATTTAACATGTACTCATGTAGGTGAATCACAGGTCAAGGATTTTTACGATATGTCTATATAACCATTTTTAGAGTGGATTAATTTCTTACAAACTATTTATTATTTTGCAATATATGCTTTTAAGCTACATTACCTATTTGGTTGACAAACTTGGCTACAGGTTGTAATTTTGTATACTTTCTTACAAAGTTGGCCAGTGAACAGAAATCGATATAATGTTCCTAACAATAACTAGTTTCCTACCACATTTCTGGTGAAATATACTGTAAAAGATATTCAGTGTTACCTGGCTTACTATTAAAGTACAAACCTAGAAACATTAAGCTATTTGTGCTTAATAATGAATTAGCATCCTATTGAACTTGGCTAATGCTAGTTGTCTTACTGTGAATTCGGTTACTCGATTTAATTGTGTGCTATGAAGTTAGCACACAATATGACAGAACAGTTATGATTAATTTATTAGCATTTCCATAAATGCAGATCTTATTAGTGTGAAAATGACCAGTGATATAAATAATAACAGTTACCAAATACATAGTAATAATTCTCTTGTATGCATTAGCTTATTGTTGTCGGTTCAGGATCAATTACTGAATTGAATAAATGACGCTATTAAAGTGACTCATCATAGAGTTCATTAGATTCAAGGCCGATGGTGTATAAGGGTTAGTGCTGTACAGTTTTTAGCACAGTCTCCACATTCTCCTCTTGCAATATTGTACATATTTATGAAATTATGTAATGGGGGAAAAAATTAACATACAAGGTCATTTCTTTTGTAATTTATGTCTTAATGATTTTTCACAGATTTAGTTTTCATGTGAGAGAAATGATTTGGAGCACAGTTCTGTTCCCCTTATATCTAATTTAGTTCAATTCAAAAACAACCAGTGTTCAATCGAATTAAAAGCTTGTTCTGCCTTTTTCTCCCAGAACAAAGATATGAGTCACGCATAAATAGACAGCTGTGGCACAAACACACTCAGTACTTAATAGGTAAACGTATCCAGATCTGCCCTGGCAGTCCAAGGGTCTGGGAAGGCTCTGCTAAGAGAAAAATGATCCTCCGCAATGTTCCCACATTGACATCACCTCCCCGCTGCTATGCATACTAATGTCAGCATTAGTTGTGCTCTGTGCTGACATCAGAGGATGCCAGTTAGTCACGAAGTCTTCACCACATGGCTTTCTTCACCATGCTTGCTACGATGAAGACACATTGTTGCCACGTTTCAGCTTTCCTCCAGTACATATAATGCCGCAGGTGCTACTTCTCAGCTCATGAAACAAAGTGTGTGAGGCCAAATGTAATCTTTAAGTAATCATTGATATGAATACTAAATCACTCAGGAACTTTGGCACTAGCAGATTAGTGTAAGGGTGCATAAACAAAAAGACAAACCAATAACCCGAGAACAGCAATGAAAATGAAGAATTCGCTACCGCTAATTCATTAGTACCTTCCAAAATGTTCTATATAAGATCAGGATATACTGCCAACACCTACATTTCCAAAATGAAAACAAAAACTGTAGCTATTGTACTCTTTCCAATCACACCATTTTGAAATGCTCTGGAGTATTGCCTAAAATCATGTTTTAAAACACCTGTGAGTTTTTTTACTTCCCAGATAATGGCCAGGTCCTGTTTAGTTCCTCTGTGGTTAATCATTGCCAAGGACTTGATGTCTGAAGGACCAGGAACATGTTTTACCATGCCAGCCTCTTAGCAATGCAAATAAGTGATAGCCAGTGTTATTCTTGCCACTGTTGATTTTTCCTCCTGTGATTTTCCATAATTATCACATACCACCCTGTTGTTGGACCAGATGGAAAAAGGCGAGTGAAGGAGAGATCAGGTGGAGTATTATGGCCAGGTGAGGGAGGAGCATGCAGGGTGTCCACAAGCTGGTGTGAACTGACCCTTCTGCTCCTGCAGCTTTTGTTATCTTCTCAGAGATAAGGTAGCACTGACCTTTCAATTCATTAGGGGGGGAAGAAATGGGCAAAATTTCCATCCGCTTGACCTTTCGCTGAGTGCCATCTGTCTCTTTTTCTCCCTCTGTTGGCAGTGCTACCTAGAATGTTGACAATGCAAAACCATGATGTTTAGGCACATTCTGCCTTCTGTCTACTAATGTTTGTCTTTGGGACTCTTAGATACTGCATTTATTTCTCCTGTGTAATATTTGTTTTATGAACACCAGCATTAATTTGTCATAACCTGACTTGACATTTCATTCTGACTTAACTCTAAAAAGCATTCGCTCTTGGACGGGGTTGGCGGCTCTCTTATCACTTGTTCTTGCTGCAGTAATTTACAGAGTATTTGAGTTTGTTCTACAATGCAAACTTTATAGAAGGTCACGCTCATGGTTAGTTTATCATGTTCTAGGTGGGAGTGTGCTCATGTGTACAGGGTCAGCCAATGAAAGTAGAGTTTGATAACGGACTTCTGACCCTGAGGAGTATACGGAGTTGGCTCACTGAATGTACTCTAACCTTGTTTTTCATCTTCAGTCATATCTATTTTTTCAAGTAAGATAAAATCTGGCGTTTATATTTATATATTATTATAAATGACTAGCTACAATTGAATGATAGCTTGCTTATATTTGTTTTATACACCTGATAAATGTAGACTAACTTTATAACAGTGCACAGAAACATTTATAGTTCAGTAATGAGAAATTTCAAGCTGATACTTTTATATCATGGGCTAGAAAAATATGTAAATACATTTGAGTGACCAGAAAAGAGACGTTGTTAAGTAGTGGAGCCCACTTCTGTTTACTGTTACAGCCGTTACAGATGAGTATCCGTCCATCCCACCCCACCCAAAACCCCCAGACCATAGGTTTGTGTACCAAGCCTAGGTAAGCATGGATGAACAGCTTTGTTCGACCCTATCATCAAAACACACTTCCTGTTCACTTCCTGTTCCATTCATATATTACCAGTTTATTGGTATCTTTCAATTTCCTAAATTTAGACTTCCCCCCAAAACTTTTTGATTTTGAAGTTGAGTGTGTGTGTCTGTGTGTGTTTGTATCCCAGGTATAGTGAGCAGAATAATGCTTTAATAGTCGCTGGCTGTTCGAAACTTGAAAGGTTACATCAGTAAAAAGCGAGAACACTGTTTAGCTCCGAACACATACACTCTTATACATCCTATACATCTTTTGACTGTACTGAGCTGAACAATATTTCTAATATTTCTAAATGTGTTAATTAAAACTTTGTATAAAGTGAGCTCTTAAAGAAAGTTAAGTCTAATGCTTTAACAGTTAAGCTGAGTCATTGCCTTCTTACAAAAATAATCTACGCTTCTAATCACGGTGCAATTAATCAAGGAGAATAAATACAATTAGGGTTTACCCTAATAGCTTTTTGCGGAGTTTAGTTTGCACACTGGATAATTGGGAGTGCTTCAATTCGTGATGTCATATGATTATGGGATGAATCACCGAACCTACGCATTACGCATCAGAAAGATTATATGGCTGGATCCTTTTAATATGCACATACAGCAGCACATTAGCGAGGGTCTGCATTTGGAACTGACTGGAAATGACTCCAGAGATGGTGGGAGGAATTTATCATTATGATTAGTGGCTTCTCTGAAACTTCAGAGGAGTGTTTTTTTTTTTTTTTTGGGATGACATAACAAACCGAAATAATTACACCGAGAGAGTGTAGGTAGAACACCATAGAAGAGATTATAGTAATCGCCTTTACTGTAAGGGTTATTGTTCTGATGTCGCAGTTTCCCCTTTCATAGTACCAAAAATTAAGTAGAGATAGGATATTATGTAAATAAAAGATTAACTTTTCACTTCTGCTTCAGACAATCTTTGGAGTGTCCCCTGCCTGTCCCTGATCCAGCTGCTCTGGAAGGGGTGGGGACAGTGGCAGCCAATGAGAAGGAGGGGCGGTGGAACCCTTACCCGGCAACAGCAAACTCTGCTCTTCCGTTGGTCTATAGCATGCAGGTGGCTATGTGTTTGGCCCTTCAGAGCCTTAGCATACTGTTGTGCATTCACTCAATGACTCATCATATCATTTTATGACTTGGGTTGGCTATGGTGAATACTTCTGTGTGAAATTTGGCTTCACACCAGCGAATATATTTAGCTATAGCGTATGAAAGTCCTAATTAAAGTTGTTTGAGTAACTTTTAATAAATCCAAAAAAAAACCCCACATGATTAATGTTTTGAAGTAAGAAAATTTGAACGTGACCACAAACGGAACCATGTCCACCATTTCTATGTTGGATAAGCTCAATTGAAAATAAGCTCAATTAAAAAAAAAAAAAAAAAAGTAGTGTTACATTTATAGACATTTAATGATAGGCCTTTAGAGTGACAGTCATGTATAGTTCATGAAATTTTAGCTGCATTATTAAGCCACAGTACAAGTGCATGTTTATGCTGAGTAAATTATTATACAGGCTCAAAAAAAAAAGGTTTTCTAACTTCTAACTTAAAAAGCAGAACAGGAAAATTTATCGAATAGATATGCTAATTACCATAAATATGAATGGTGAATTTGATTCAAAGATGTCAATGATTTGGGTAAAGAAAGGGTCAGTTCTGTATTAGGATTATACGGTAAATTTCTGTTCCAGTTTGAATTTTGCTACAAACTGGCTGTGGCTGTTCCTCTGTGAACGTGTGATAGTTCTTTAAAAAGACTTGTGGTCATGCATGTATTTTTGTTAGTGCATTTTTAGTGGGACTCTTCTTACATTTGCATTCTTACACTTAGTACAGTTTTACAATACACTGAGTAGACTATGCAAAGTCAAGTTAAAGAACAGGATGCACTGAACTACCTAGCTTGCCCGTCATGTTTAGACTGCAAACAACACACAACTGAAGCCTTATATGGATGCACGAGTGAATGAATGGCTGCTAAACAGCCCTTATTGATGTTTGGCATTTGGGCCTGGCCTCACTGCTAATGCAAACATGGGCTCCACTAGTACTCCATTCATTTGCCTTTTCACCTGAGAGGAAGTGGTTATGTGTACCATGTCTGAATGCTAGGGCTGATTTTTCTAAACTGTGAGTTTATTTGCAAGTCTTATGTGCTGAAGGCCATTTTTGACATTTTGTTTTGACTTTAGAGACAGAACTGCTCAGATATGTTCTGCTATTTTTCGCTCACATGCATTTAATCTGCATTTCTAGTGTGCGTGGGCTGGCCCACTTTAGGACAAGCCATACAGACCCTTTTTCTCCCCACCACCAGAGAAGCCAGTTCATCCCCCCCCCCCCACCATTATTAAACATGACACTAAAACAATTAAATCTATTGAATAAAAAGGCATCACAAAATGAAACTTAAAATATAAAATGCTGAACATTTTTAATTTGACAATGCAGCCTGCCACTGAGAATGGAAAAGCACAGGCTTTTCAAAAGCAGTTCGCTTCTTTTTCAAATTAGACACTCATTTGAATTTTGCCCCGACCTTAAACAGCAGAGTTATCTCTATCTCTCTATTTTGTTTGTAAAGCAATCTTAAGTATTTACTTGAAAAAATCCCACTTTGGCAAAAAAAAAGGGGGGGGGGGGATAAATTGAATCTTTGACCCCAGTCAGTAGCTAGATGACTACAGGATTGAAAGTATACAACTGTGAAGCCTGAAAGTGACCCGAGTATGTGCTTATCTTTGTGGAATCAGTATGGACTGCTAGATAATCCACTAGGAAGAAATTAACAAATAACTCAACCTTAACTATACTGTATATGTATAAGCATACAGTATACAACAAAGCAGGATAAAAAAAAAGGAAAATAAACGTATCTATTAAAAAAAATGTAAATTTGAACTCTAACTGAATGCCCTGAAAACACTGGAACCTACCCAGAGGTAGAGCTGTTAGACCAGGTGACAGGTTTCCAGGTTTCAGCTGTCTAGTTTAGGTAATCCTGTAATCCTGTGCCCCTGTGCCCACTACAGCCTCCGATTCCTGTTCTTGGCCGAAATTAATGAAACCCAAAGTGATCTTCTGTTGTTGTAGCCACCTTGACATATTAATGTGTTGTGTTTCTGAGGTGCTTCTCTACTCATCATGGTAAGGAGTGATTTTCCTTTTTTTGAGATATGAGCCTACAAGCATGGACGGCATGAACTACAATTCCCAGCAACATTCCATTCTCCATTCAAGGTCTCCTGATTACTAAGCGGCAACACATGTTTTTCATTACACAGCATCTATTTACAGATACTCTGATCCTCTAAGTTCAGTGTGAAATATTTCAGTTCTACTCTGACATTGCCAAACATTGTTTTTGCCCTTGTAATTCGGGTTCTGATCCTGATCCTTAGTTTTGCCTTTAATATTCTGATTGTGTTTTGCTTGATGTTTTTTATTTTTTATTTTTTTTTTACCTTTATTCAGATCATGTTTTAGATTGTCTAATGTTGCAAATAATTAAACCAATGCTGATCTGCACATGCATTCGTCTCATTACCCTGACAAAATAATGTTGGGATACCTTTAAATGAATGACACAATCAATCATTGCAATACAATGTTGCAAATATAATCTTAAAACAACAGAATATCAACTTTAATTTATATCTTTATGTCACAATGTTTATTTCTACACCATCCAAATTGCACGTCTGCACAACAGATCTCAGATGTTAAGTGGTACATACCTGTACATCCTTGACATGCTGATAGTAGTTAGTTAGTTAGTAGTTTTTTTTATTTTTTTATTCCTGATTAAATGGTTTGGTAATTTGCAGTCTAGTTTTTTTTCCTTAGAGGACTTTTTTTTTTTTTTTAACCAATATATGCTTATTTACTATTTTTACCAGCTGGTTACCTACTGTAGTTGATCAGCATTCACTGCTCTCACTGCTGTTATCTGTTGTTATCGAGTCCCAAGCAGCCCTACTCCCATCCCAAATGTTGACTAGATGACAATGTTGCCCCAATCTCATGTAGTTTGATCCAACATCATTTTATCAAAGTAATTATTACTTTAAAAACAACCCAATAACAATGGTGTTCCAATGTCCATAATAGTGCCAAATTAACATTGTCAAAAAAAATCCTGCAGGGGAAAATTGTGACAACTGGCAACAATGAATATCTCCAAAACAGTCTCGTGGGGTGTTTCTGATAAGCAGTATTTAGTACCTACCAAAAGATGCAGTTTTCTGCACTTTGGCAACGTTCTGCTCGGAAACCTTATACGTATATACCTAATGTATACGTTATGTATAAAATCACTTTGATATACACTACTAAAAAGTGTGGACACAGCATCTAATTCCATTGTCTTTCGTATTTATTTATTTATTTTTTTACATAATATTCAATTATCTTTTTGAACAGTTGATATTGAGATGTTTCTGTTACTTATGCTTTGTAAAGCCTTATCTGCAGGTAAGTTTTGATCTTGCTTTCCTGGGAAGGTCTTCATGAGAGCCAGCTTTATCATAGTACTTGATTCAAATGCACTTGACAATACTGTTCTTGCAGGAACTATTCCAGAACAGCTGACCTTACTTGCTGACCTTACTTAATGGCCTAATGCCATGTGTGTTCATGCCATCCAGTAACGTTCTAGAAAGTAGAAAGAAATCCATACTTGTGTCCCTTTTACTGATACTGTACGTATATAAACACAAGAGTCTTCTTGATTGAATCTGTGCAACACAAACAAAAGGAAAGAAAAGGGAGACAAACTGAAGGGAGAGAGTGTGGGCTCTGATTAAGTGATAGATCTTGTTGGCTAAAACATTAACCCCTTGAGCCATAAATTAAGGCATTGAACCTTGTAAACAAGTTTTAGACAGACTACAGAAGCAACCAAACATGTCACTCTGCCTAGAGCAGAAGAAGATAAATTACTCATGAATAAGGCCTTCTGGTTAGCTGTCATCCAACCTAGAGCCAAAAGATACCTTGCCAACAATTGAAAACACCAAAAAAATATTAGATGGAAACTGATTCATGTACAATTTCTTTAGGTCGCCTGATATCTCCAACTAACTAGATTGGTTGAAAAAGCAGCAAAACTCTAAGGACAACTGATATATCTTCCAGGTGACTGACTGCATAATAGGATTAAGTTGAATAATATTTGGCATGAGAAATATAAGCTTGGTGGCCACATTATAATACAGCTTAACCTTGCTTGCTGAGTTTTTCCTCTGGAAAGAGCAGGTGTATGGGTGAAACTCTGGTCTCCATACTTATCTACCAAACTATGCGTGCTTCCAAAACAGCACTTTTTATTTTTGGATATGCATCTCATTAAACTGTGTTTGCACAGCAAGTCTCTGTGTTTTACTTTATACATAATGAAGGACAAAACAAGCAATCTGTCTGTCTGTCTTTCACTGAACACGAACACACTTGTTTAATTCCATAACAGAGCCATGAATTTCACTTTGTTTTTCCTTGGAAAAAGGGGTTGTATTGTTCAAGGTGTTGCAAAATGCAAAATCAAACCCTTGACCCTGGAGGTGCAAGGTGACAGTGAGGAATACTAAGCCACCATATCGCCATTATGATCAATGTTAGCCATCAATTATGATGCTCGAATGAACTTTAATAGAAATGATTAATTAAGTAAAAATTATGAATCACCAGCATGCTAATGAGATAAAAGGCCAGCTTAAAATAAATTCAATATGTTTCCATATTAGTGTTGAAGCAGTGTCCTCTGTGTTAGTCCATATGTCAGGCCATGATGTCACTGTGCTGGTTCTTTGAATTGACTCTTTGGATGGCAATAAATTGCAAATAGCAAATTATTCACTGCAAGAGACTTACTGCTTCATCTCCATTGCATTATTTTGTTTGGAACAACAAAATGAAATCCCTATCTGTCTTCCCAGGAACCTTAGCATCAGATTTCTATAAGGATCTGAAAATCACACTGGGCCAAATGGAAAGCAATACCATTCAATTGATTATAAACTAATTGGAAGTACATAACACGACTGCTGTGTAAGGATGCCCTCATATCTCTTTCGCCATCCAGAGACAGATGACTATGGTTTAGCAATCAGACAGTTCACTTCCCTCATGTCTGTCTCCTACATCAGTTGTTGCCAGTTCCATCACCCACAGACAGTGTCATTATTTTGCTTTAACATGACCTTAGCAGACTATACTAGTAAGTGCTGATCACTGAATTGTAGTAGCATGTCGGATTGTGCATATGGAAAGGTAGGATGCAATATGGTGAAATTCCTCAGACATGACTGAAGCACTTGTTACTGCTTTACTAGATCTTTCATTAAGGTGCCGGTCCTATGCCCCAAAACATTAACCGTGTAACATGAGGTTTCCCTGTAAGATCCTTTTGTCCCCCCCCCCCCCCCTCACCCTTTATCTCCCTGTTCCTCCCTCCTATGTTAAACCTCATATTTCACTTGGATGTATGCTTCCATAATATTTTTAGGTGCGGCTTATGTATCGATTGCATCTGCTTTCTTATCAGGGGAACAGCTTGGCAGCAGTCCCCGGCTCACTGTCCTTGAGATGTTGTATTATTTAGTGCTTCATCCTTCCTTCAGACTGTCTCCCTCCCTTCCACTCAGAGCCAGTGTACAATTCCCTCTTGTTAGACTGCAGCAAAGCAAAATTAAACGGCTTGGCCTACCCAGTTTTCTGTCTTGTGATGTTGATTCTGCAAAATAGTTTCATGTTTTTATCCTCTGTAAGCCACCATGGTATGTGTTCCACATGCAGAGATGAATGGCAGCGAGTGTAGCGGAAACTGTTGTTTAGAGTTGGGAAATGATTGCCATGTTTGACATCGCCTCACTTAATGATGGATACAAAAGGTTTTTGAACTCGTTTCCTTTAGACAAGAAATAGTGGTTGGTGAAAGTAATCATTAAATCAGGTTGTGTGTGAAATTAGCAAGAGAAGGATAGGGACCTACATTGTTTAAATAAGATAATATTAGTAAGAATTATGACGTTTTAGGGTGAGTTACAGGGCAGTGGTTTGCTCAGATATGCTGAAGAATGCTAGCAGTGGATGGACAGTCTACCGTACATACAGTATTTAAGCTCATAGGTTGGAAAAATGGGCATAAATACAATGGTAATCACCATAGGCCTCCACGGTCCCTAGTTGGACTACAGAGGTTTCTAGATGGATGGATGGAATAGGAACATAATAGAAGTGACATTAAAAGAAAATTCAAACTCATACTTCAAGCACTTCAAGCACAATTACAAAATGTAATAAAAATAATGTGCGTCATTATTTCTTTCATACTTAAGCTTGACCTACAGTTATACATAAACCTGACACTGGCTGCAGTCATAATAAAAAAAAAATTCTTGGCAGCAAATCAGTCTCTGTCAGTCGACCCCATCAATAAAGACCTTTTCACTTGAAAATAAAATACAAAAGGCTGATGTGGGTGTTCCTTCTTCAAAGTCTCATGTGTAGGCTTCATTAATTCATACATTAACTCACCATACCAACCAACTCTTTGCTGCCCTTGATCCCTATCCTGATTATGTATTCCTTTCCTATCCTACTAACATTCTCTCACAAGTTTTCCACTCTCTATTATCCTCTTTACTCCTAAACATCACTTTCATTTCTTTCTTTTTTCTCTGATTACATTACTTCTGATGCATTGCCCTTTTGTGTGGTATGCTTTGCACTTACTCTAGTCAAGGCTCTGAGCGTTGAGTTTTTGTCTCCGCTCTTAGCATTCTCCACTTCACACAGCTTCCCATCAACTAAGCACAAAGGCATGAGGGACTCCTCTTCCACTGAGGCTTTTTTTCCATGGACATAGCTTCAAACAAGACTTCCATTCTTTAACAATGAGGACATTTCCCATTCAGGCTGCTCCTGTTAAAGCTGAAACCAAATGTGACACTGTCATCATAGTGTAATTACAAACCCCAATAGGCTGAGCTTTGGCAAAGTAATGGCCAGTTGGAAAGTTTTGAAGGGTTTGAAGGCTGTTAGTTCCTTCTTCTGACTGATTTCATAATGGAGACCATTGTTGTTGGGTGCCTGAAATAATTGCATGTATTGTAAAATAGGAACCATAATGATTTATCATAAACCCACTGGATATTAAAAGGTTATTGAACTTGATTGACTGTGACTTGATTTGCATCAAGGTGCATATAGTATATATAGTAAAAGCTAACTTAAAAGCATAAAAACATCAAAAACTTTGGCATTTCTTGTAGGTTTGTATAATTTAATGCATAATTTATAAATATTACAAACTGTTATAGAAAAAAATATTTGATTACATATAGCATTTCACTAAATGCTACAGTATAGCTCCACCTGCCACATTCTTGTCACAATGGGTAAATAAGCCTGTTGTTATGTTTTTGGTTATGTGAATATGCAATTTAATATCAATAATAGTGTTATTTAAATTTTAAATAAAAAAATAAGTTAACTCATTTGATTGTGATCACTCTCTTTCTTTTACCAGTTTCAGTTTCACTTTAATTTTTATCAACAGTGCTTTAAATAGTAAAGGGATACAACATACTCCAATCGACATCAACATCAGGCTAGTCTGTGGTTCCATAAGGGTACAATAGAGTTCAGAAATCATGAAGGGGGCACAGCAAACATAACCAGGAGACAACAGCTTCTCGTACACATGTCTTATGTCTCTTGTACACAAAATTATTCATTTCCTGAATATTTTGTAGCATTTTGTAGCATTATCTATCTGCATAATTTTAAAGAGTTTATTAAAGAGTTTGTAGAAATAGTTAAAAGGTTAACCCTAAAATTAGCTGGTCAGTTTTAATGTAATCAGTGATATTATTATTCCAGGTTGAAGCCCATGTACATGTCTGCCTGTCTTTCTGTACGGCAGAACTCTTTGTCAAATTTATTAATACAAAGGAATAAAATTTAGTAACTTTGATTATCTTACGCCTTGTTTATGCTAAGTTAATAAAACAATTCCAATGCATTAAGATTCACTTGTACCATTTCAGCACTCTTATTTCAGCAGTGAAAATAAGAACAAATACCCCAAATCCCAAATATCTAATTAATATGTATTGGTGCAGGTGTTGGTTTATATTGAGCAAGTAGCTTATTAGTAGCTTATTTTAAAGCAGATTATTAAATCCGCCACAAAACTGTTCATAACATCACTTTTACTCAACATTTTGTTTTGCTCTTAAACTGTTCATTTGTCCATGTTGATCCCACTATAAAATGCCATGTATGAAAGACAATCAAGAACATTTAAACTTTAAATCAATCAGAAAGAAAAAGGTAAAAACCTACTGTATAGCCAAATTAATAAAAATATAATAAAATGGAAGGTACCCGAACGCCCAGTGCACCACGTCCCACCATGCTGGGACCCAGAAGGCAAAGAGCTCAGGGCTGCCAACCCTGCTTCCAAACAGTAGAGCATGTCCCAAGGGACCAGAGTCACTCTGGTGGCACAAGTGGAACCCGAAATCTAGGGGATTTAATATATTGGCTGATTGGTATACAGTACCAGTCAAAAGTTTTCCAAATGGCTAGAGGACTGGGTCAGAGCAACTCCAAAACTGCATCTTTAGTGGGATGTTCCCAGGCTACAATATTCAGGACCAAAAGGAAGGAAAACTGGTAAACTGGTGATAGGGTCATGGGTGGCCAAGGTTTACACTGATGCACATGGGGAGTGAAGGCTGGCCTGTGTAGTCTGATCCAGTCGAAGAGCTACTTTAGCTCAAATTGAGAAAAAGGTTAATGCTGGTTCCAAAAGAGATGTGTCACAACAGGTCCTTACTGTTTTAGCAAAGGGAGAACCTACTCGATATTAGGCGGGTGTTCATAATGTTATGGCTGATCAGTATACAGTATGTGTATATATCACTCTCTCTCTCTCTCTCTCTCTCTCTCTCTCTCTCTCTCTCTCTCACACACACACACACACACATACACACACACACATGTAAAAATCTAAGTCTTTTTTATGTAACACTGCAACACTGCACAATAACATCTCATTCCACAAACAAAGGTACAAACATCTCTGAATGAGCTCACAGTATCCATATTATATGGCATCTACTAATCAATGAAATCAAGCTATTTCTTTTTATGATTTTTTTTATGACTTTTACGTGCAAGTATAGCCAGCTGCTAATAAATATTCTTGTGAAAGCGATTTGTATAATTACAAATGATTTTGCAGTATACACGAACATATTGCTTGTAATAGCTTTTGAACAGTATGCCTCCAATCAACCAATCACAAACTGCCTGGTATTATATTTGCTGATTAAACAACATCAACACAACATGTGGATTAAAAGAAAGTCAATGCTCTTTTGGGTTTATCCTCGTCTTGAGCCTTAAAGGTTTCATAAAGCAAAGCAACACTGCTTAGATTGGGTATCAGGGTGTGGGGGTGTTTATGCTTCATAATGGAGTCCATGTACTATTAATAGTTGTCATATTATGCAATATGCATGTCCATGGTAAATCACTGTGGATTCAGCTAGAAATTGACAAGTTGAGGTTCTACAAAGAAGCAGAATAATAAGCCTGGAAGGTTTTAATGGTCACGTTAGCTCAGGCAAGATGGCTTTTTTCCCCCCAAAATGATGGTATTATGGAACAAAGCACACTGTAGGAAAGAATGCTGTGGAGGTGGAACAATCAAGAACATCATATTACTCATAAGGCCATATTTAAAAATGAGTTTCTACAGTGCTTAAAATGAGGTAACAGTAAAATGGCAGATGAGCAAACTCTGATAATACAACACATAGGCTAATTCTTTCTTACAATAATCACTGGTCACATATAGGAATTAATTTGAAATTAGCACAAATTAGGCCACATAAATAGCTGTCATGAAACTATATGGGCAGAGATCCCTGGCTGCTTTGCATTTTGTTTTGACCACATATCACCATGGAGATTGGACTCATCCATCACTAAGCCTTAAATTAGCAGGAAGAAGCTGTGAATTTATAAGTGTCTGCTGTATTCCTAGCCATTATCTGCATGGCCTTGAGCATTTCAATAACCACCACCATGTGACATGACAAATTCACAAGACCAGTAGAAAATCCATTTAAAATTGATGAGTGATATGTGTAGGGGTGACGCTGTTTTTCCAATGAGCTGACGTCCCTTGCCCCAGATTTGGCATCTGCCTCTCCTCATAACCTCTGGCCCTGCCAGAGTGTTTCAGGAGGTCAGGTTACGTTCCTTGCGCATGATAAGCACATGAAGCAGCCAGAGCCGGTGCATTACTAAGAAAGGAAACAGTGCTTGAATGTCACCTATACAATGAAAGGAAAAAAATGAGCAAGGCGAAGTGATCTGTATGAATAGTTGCCATGGTGACTTTGACATCACTACTGCCTAACAGGCCAGAGAGCTATGCGCCTAGAGTTTATGTTCAGAAGGAAGACAGAGCTCATACCTAAGGTTTAAGGGTTGCATGAATCTTTCCTCTAGTATTATACTTTATCAAAAGCCATTCCTCTATGAATATTCTCAAGAAAGTTTGGTCAAGAGCTGTGGAGATTTTGCAGTGGATATCATTAAAGGCCACTCTCTCTCTCTCTCTCTGGATTGCACTGCTGCCACAGTTTATTAAAGGGCTACTTGGATTTCAGACCACACTCACAATGGATTACCTTGCTGTGCTCTGTAGATGAAACTTTGCAAGCTCTGGGTTCCCGGGGTGAGAGGTAGAACACTGTGGGTGTCATTTTCCAAAGCAGTGTAGCAGAATGTCTGAAATGGCCAATTCTTTACCTAGCAGGGTGCTGCCTACCTGAGTGACTCATCTTTATTGTGCAGTCCACTAAGATTTTGCAGTCAGTGCTGGAACATTTTCACAGAAGGTCTCCGTGCAAGTGACTCACATTCACTCTCCAAACAAACTACATATATGTGCATCATCATGCACCCTTATTTCATTAAACACACACACACACACACACACACACACGCACACACACACACAATCTGATAGGCCAAATATTTGCATTTGCCACCACTGCACTATTTTAACACTGGTGCACTTTGAAAGTTCAAAGCTATAAATGCATATTATAAGCAAATACAAGTGACGTTCAAGTCAAACCGGGATTCATCAATAAAGTCATAAAATTGACATCCACAGAAGACTTCAAGGAAAGTATGGTGATTTTACTTTTAGCCACAGTAAAACATTTGAATGGTGCCAATGTTTTAAAGAATTGCATGTGTCTGTGAAAGATAGAGCTCACTGCACTCGTTCCTGTGAATATTTAGCAAGTGAAACACCTGATCCTTGATAATTGACAGATAACTTGTAGAAGAGACGCATCTGTCGGTGGGAAGTGTACACACAATCATTCATGAACACCACATGCACATTATAGGAACTCATATTTATCCCCCCTACATTACCTCCCCTGTACAGTCCTGACCTCACTCCATGTGACTTCCAACACTTTTTAGCTAAATGTTACTTCCATAACATCCTCTACAATATGGTAATTTCTATGTCATCTATCCCACTCATGATGAACTTATGCGCATTGCTTAATTATGTTAATTTCCTCTATATATATAGAGACTTTATAGGGATACACTGTACACATGGACAATGACCAAATAATAGCAAATCCAGTTTTTTAACCTGATCGCTGTTTGTGAGCTTCCATTTAGCAAATAGCAGAACTTTATTTGTATTTTATTCAATGGCCAATACATCTTTTGTATAAAAAAGATTTTATATGGAATTTCTAAACTTGTTATTGAGCTTATGAGCTTGAGTTATGGAATTGTTTCTAAAGACCTATGCTCACAACTTAGACTGTCTGTAAATAAATAAATACATGTGAAAGTTTAGCTAAAAAAAGTAGTTTGATATTCTTGACCTATTTTTTTATATACAGAAAATCTCCAACACCTGTGTTTTGGGGAATCACAATACTGTATATGTCACATTTTACTGTCCATGTAGTCTTTGGGTGGTGCACCTTTGATATGTTCAAGCACACAGTAGTTAACCAAAAACAGATGAGGATAAAAATACAGCAAAACAGGTTTTGCAAATACAGTACATGTTGGGGCTGAATAGCTATACTTAATGCTAATTTTATTAAAATGAGCAGTTTTTAATCCACTCCCTGAAAAGACTTGACTTTTTTCCTTTAATATATTCAGTGCCTTCTTTGATCTTAAGCAAGATCATTTAATGTGGAATTTTAAAAATATCTGTACACTGCAACTTGCAAGATACATCATAACTTGCAAAAAAATCACAAATATTACACACAGTATTGTAAAATATGCATTTAAGTAAATTGTCTTTTTAACGTTAAGAACCAACAAATCATTAAGGGAATTTAAAATCAAAGACGTCTTTCTTTCATTCATTTATTTTCTCACAGTTAAAGCCCAAGTTCTTGCTATGTACAGTATACGTCTGTATCCCCAGCCTATAATATGCCAAATTTGGTCTCGACAAATAGAAATACAGAACTGTGAAGGTTCGAGCCAGTCCTCATTTTTTCATGTTTTGCTTCTAAAGAGCTAGACATTCTTTTATTTTATTTGCAGACTGGAGGACTATTTCATCAGGCTTCTTGAAGGATTTATTTGGCTCTCTCTTTTTTGGCAGGTTTTTGGCCCTTATTTTCAGTCCAATCCATGGACCTGGAAAGTTCAAGAGGATTTTTTTTTTTTTTACCACACTGTGACATATGAATCATTCAAGCATTTAAAAAACATCTAATTTATGGCATAAACCAGTGAGAAACAGGTGCATATGATGACAGATGTTCAGGCCGGTTATTAGTATACTGGTGATGCTGAATGCTGAGTGATTGGAACAGACGAGAGGGGAAATAAGGTTGCTGCTAAGGTTGTTACATAAACAACCAACATTTAAGCTGTATTTTATACACTTTACAGCCTGTCATAGTAAAATATTTGTTCCCATGTCTTTAATTGAATGTACATCTTTTAATTGAATTTAACATGAAGAAATGAGGGGTGGCTTAAGACTTTTACACAGTACTACAAGTTTCACTGATCGCAGTTTGATGCAGTCTGTGATTATATATGCTCATCACATGTCCTTTCTGTGCGTGTTCCATGAACCCCTAACTCACACAATGGTGAACCGAAGTAAAACTGAAGGCATACAGTATACATTGCTGTGCATGTGTGTGTGTGTGTGTGTGTGTGTGTGTGAGACAGAGACAGAGAAAGAGAGAGAGAGAGAGAGAGAGAGAGAGAGAGAGACTGGGCATTGCGCCATTCTTACACTGGCCTATCTGTAAACATCTGTGCAGGATGTGCCACAGAATGCAGATATTCTGGGTGGACATGTGTTTACTTTGCCACTTGCCTTTTTCCCCTGCATTTGGTATTTTTGTTCTGCTCAGTAAAAGATTGTTTCTTTTAAAATGTACCATCCTGTGCCATAAAAACAACTTTTGGAACTAATTATACATTCAAAATATGTTTATTTTAATTTGAGTCTATGCATTTCTTTGTTAGTCATCTTGGGTCACAAACACACGTTAATTTTAGCTGGCTAATGTGAGCGATTTAAAAGCTATTACGAGACATCTGGTAACATTAACTGGTGGTTAGTTGCTTTTTTGTCATCGCCTATCATACTTCCTATGCTGGTCTGGATAAATGGCATGTGAGAGTATTAGAATTTGGTGTAATCTGATCTTTTAACTATAATTTGATATTAATTCACAGACCAGTGATTATTTATCGTAAACATTTCCAGTGTCCAGTATTTGGTATTACTTTAGTGTTAGTATTACTTAATGTATTATTATTTATTACTGATTCGTTCTTTAGGGAAATGGTTCGAGGTCGTCATTGTCAGTTTGTGTTTCAGAGCAAACGAGCCATATAGAGGTGATTCAGATACAGATCACCAGTTCACCAGGAGGATGGTATGAGATACCACCCATGTCATGCTTCTCTCACCCTTTTCTTCTTCTTCTACTTCTTCTTCTCACTCTATGTTACTATGTCAGGAGATGTTATATTACTATTATTATTAATAATGCTTTTGATATAGAGCTACATGCTGTAAGTATATGTGATTAACCATCCATTATATGTAATGTAATTACATATACAGTACATAGAGTAAGTGCATGTAATTTGACATCCATTGCTAGCGATGTATGTCTTTCACGGTTTGCCTTCAAGCAATCTCTAAAGGTGATGTTGTAGCTGAAGTGCACAAGGCATGTCTAGACAAGCCTTTGTTATTGAGCAATATTCATCTCAACCCTTGTATCAAAAGAAATGCAAAATAACTGTAAGAATATACAGTATATACCGTATATTTTAGATATGGTTTGCATATAAGGATCATTTTAAACCAGCTCAAATGCAATTCTGTGGTCCTTCTTGCTTTTTTCGGTTTGTATTCTCCGAACCGTGGTAACTGTTGTGCTATGGGCCGCAACTCTCTTATTTGTTATTTCTCAGGTTTTGCAATCAGTGTTTTTGAGAAATGCAAGTAGCATCAAATGATAAGGTCTGTCAATAATAAACGAATTTTTTCATTCCCACGGTAGGATTTCTTGCCTGCATTTAACCCTGAGTTACCACTACAGTTAACTCATAGCAACTGAAAACTTTAAAAGCAGACTATATCTAAAAGGACTTTTAATGTGCTTTGTGATTGATTACATGCTGTGATGTCATATAGCATTAGGATGCTTAGTCTTGCATTTCTTTTCATGTCTAAGCTCTATTATAGACCAGCTGAACATGAGAGCTGCATTATGAATGAGGTAGATGTTTGAACTTTCAGATGCATTAGGTGTCCATGCATTATTCCTCAACCATTAAAACAGAGCAGCTCGGTTTTCACTTCTGACGCAAAACAAAGCGATTCCTCCCTCTGTTCCTCTCACGACCTTTGCTATGCTCTGCCGTTTACCCTCCTGTTTCATGTTGACTCTTAATTTGCCTTTTAGTCTTAAAATTTTTTAAATGTGTTTCTTTTAACGCTTATTCATTTTAGTTATTTGACATGCATGTTTTTCCACTTTAACTTTGGCCTTGCAATCTACCAATCAGTAGTATGGATGGTAATATAAAGGTTTCCCACAAGAATGATCTAGTCTAAGTGTGATATGTGGCACTGCTGCAACATAATTTATGGTCTTTATCTGCTTACAGGCTGAACAGCAGATCCATAAACCTCCCCCCAAGTAGTATTATGACCAAAGCCTCTGATCCTCGGTCCTCCTCTCACACCCTTTCTTCGTCTTCTTCTCTTCCCTTCACACCTTGTCTTCCCCTTCCGGTCTAAAGCAAGCTGTCAACTCAACACCAAAAGCCAGACTGGGGTGTCCTGCACCCTGTGTGGTGCTTTCCTTCCTCTATAATGTCAGCAAAGCTCTCTGATCCCTTAAGGCAGGACTTTTACACCTTTTTCTGCCTCTCAGTTGGCTTCAACACACCATTTTGCAGTAAAATGTGGAGTCAGCTTCCTTATGTTAGCACGTCATCAAAGTACAATACACTTATATAGGCATCTTTTTGTCCATTTTTAATCTCATTTGTTCCTTTTTTTGGCTTTTTTTATGCCACCTAACTAGTCTGTCATGTTTCCCATGTAGGTTAGTGGTAATACACACCCTGCGTATATGGAAATAGTTGATCATTATAAGTGACATTACTTTTGTTAGCACAAACACAGAAAAAAATGTTGATTTAATTACAAGAAGAAAGAGCATAAAAAAGCTACTCTTCAAAAAAAAAAATTCATAAGTCAGAGCCAGAAAACAGTATAAATAGAGGTGTGGATGCTGCATTAAAACTGTCACAGTGACTGAAAAATGGCACTGACTCATTTCATTTCCACAGCACAGTGTGCTTTAGATAGAAATGCATTATGGTGGATATGAAGAGCTATGAAAGGGCAATAATCCAATTTTGTGAATTTCAAAATAAAGACAAGCAGATTCAATGCATATGCTCAAAGTAGTAATTTTATGCAGTTCATTAAAGCATGCTGTGCTGCCGACTAACAGGATACCATTACTATATAGCTTGTTCCCTGCTCTATGATAATACAACGTACATATTCCTCCTCTGATCATCTTAAGACAGACCGGTAACAGTCAATGAATTTTCACACACCCACATGCACAGAAACAGCCTCCCCACACATGCACATACTGGTGCCTCATTATCACTCTTACACTACAGGCCAAAAATAGTGAAAAAAGCCAACACAACTATAGAGGAAATAATCATTGATTTACAGTGATGTGTCTTCACAGTCTTTGTCCATCACAGACCAAAGAATTGACTTTTTTTAAACCATAAAAATCTGAAGCTGTCGATTTCTTGCTTTCTTTTCTTCCTAACCTTCTTTTCTTTTCTATTCTTCATTTTGAAGAAATTGGTTTAAATTTGAGCAATAGTTTGGTTTTATGGCTCAGATGGACCCTGTATTAGCTGACACCACAGACATCAAACTACTGACCTAGCATTCCTAATTCACTAAGCCATAATGAAAGGGCTGTGGTGAGAGGGTTTGAAGGAGTCACATACTGTAAGTCTAATTTCCTCTCTACAATTCCTGTAGGATAGAAATATATATAATATTTATTACATTAATGTCCAGCCCCATTTCCATTCTGATTTGCTGTTGACATCATGTGTACAGTGATCTCATGCTAAACTTCCAAAATTTTCAAAAAGAAAGGATTTTGTTTTGTGTTTAGGAATTTTACCCAAGTAACCACTCATAATGTTCTTGTGGTTGAACTGGTGACCAGATGCATTTCCGAGACATTCCTGTTGCTTTGTAAGTGGGTGGAAAATATAATAGAGGCTGACTGATGGTTAAACACAAAATACCTCAACAGCTGTTAAACCCTCATTTATAAACACTTGCACCAGTTTCCAACAAATGGCTTTCCTGTTTAGGCTACATTGAAAGAAAAAAATAACCTATCAATACTAGTGTAACTGCTACAGAATACACCGTTCAGCCATAACATTAACACCAAATAACTTCAACACATTAACACTGATTATCAAATATATACCATTAAACTGGTAAAAGGATCATGGGCACCCAGGGTTCATTCATGCCTGTGTTGAACAAAGGCTAGTCTACTTGGTGGGATCCTACAGAAAAGCCAATGAAGCCAAACGTGCTAAAAATGTCAATGTTGTCCACAAGACAAAGGCACTGCCTAGGTCAGCTGCCCAGGTCGCACAAAAGGGAACCTACACAATATTGGGCACAGTGTTTTGCATTGTAATGTTAGGGCTCATGTGTGAGTGTGTTTGCCCGATGGACTGGCTTGTGACCAAAGTCCCCTAGGATAGACTGCAATCCTGTACATAAGATAAAACTATATAAAAGATGAGTGAAAGTGTTATGGCTCATCTGTGTATATTTGACTGATATGACTGTGAACAGCAGTGGAAAACTACCAGCATGATTATGACCAGAGATTAATATAAAATAATTTTTTTTTAAATGTAAACAATAAATTTATTCTCTGCGAAAGCTGGAACGGTTTGGTTAAAGACAAATTAACTAGTTGTTACCTACCTTTTGACTGACCTTATACCTTTATACAATATCAGAATATAGATATTAGAGTTAAGTGCCATCACCTTTCTTATCACTTTTTTTAACCTTTAATTCTTACACTTATATTAGGTTTCTATCAATTTTAATGAAAATCTCAACTACATTATTCACCTTTGAGGAATGCATAATTCTATCAATTCACCATCAGCTATTATTATATTTGAAATTACTTGCTGATGCCGTTATTTCCCCCAGCATGTCTCTTTTTAGGACATAATTCTTGTCACTAAAACTAAGAAAACAGTCTAACCTCATTACGAGGCAGGGAAGCTTCTCTCTCTCTCCCCCTCAGTGAGAACAAGCAGTCAGTAAAAAGGTATTTTTCATTGTTGTTGACACAAAACAGGTCAGGCAGATCTTTTCAGGCACTTCGACTAGGTTGAATGCACTATTGCTGAATTACATGGGATGCTGTTTTTAGCTGATGGTGTGCCAGGTACAGCTGCCATAGATGTTCATTTTTGGGTAGCTCTGTGGCAATGTTTGTACCTAATGAAACATGGCAGAATTGACATTTTTTGTTTATATTCATGATGTTTAGAGTTTAGACGATGTGCGTTTTCAATACATTTCCTGTTCAAAAATCTTGTAGTTCTCTGGGTTGAAGGTAGGACTCAACTAAGATAGTTGTTTCTTCATACTGGAGAATATTTAGCATGAGGGTTAGGTTTGGTTTGATATATCGTAGCTCCAAATTACAAATGGTTTACTTTGGATTCTGTGGATCAGTGAATCAGTTCTTAAAGGATAACCAAAGCCTATTTAACCTTTAAAACTCAAGAATCACAAATCCGTACCAGGAACACAACACTGGTCATTGACCGATTTTTTATTTTAATTTCTTTTTTAAAACTACAGCTTATATATATATATATGTCCCGCCAGTGTGTGTCAACTTGGGAGGCTTCAGATATCAGACTGTGTATTTGGATTTTTGGTTATGCTAGTTAGAACCAAAGTTATCATTACTTTTTTTCTTATTTTGCCCCTGTTGGAATATGGGAATAATATTATAACTATGTTAAACTTACCAAATGCTCAGGTTATTATTATTAGTCTTAGAACGGAAAACAATCATAAAACATGTGATTATATGTATCTGTGCTATTTCTCTGTCTACTGTATGTGACCCATTTTTTTTTATTATTTTGCTCAGTCATCTTTGCATGGTTAAATAAAATTAAAATAATTATATTGCATATAAGTTGGGCTGAAAGAAATGATGTGTAACTCTATATTGCAAAATCCTGCACCCTATATTTATTTATTTATTTATTCATTGCGTAAGTGTACAAAACGAGCTCAGAACATTGCAAACATTTTTTAAGTCTTAATCATTTAACACAAATCACATGAATGTCATGCAGGCCTACAAAGACAGTCATGCTAAAAGTTTAACTAATGTAAATTCTCACATTTCTCTTGAAAGTTTTTATTGTGACTTTTACACCCACTTCTTTTGCCCTTTCTTTTATCTCCCTCATGCCTACTATTCTCACCCCCCCCCCCCTTCTACTGTAAATCCTACATCAAAAGAGTGGACAAGCATTTGTCCATTGTGTGAACCTGCCTCAGAGGTTTATGTTAAATAACAACAATCACTGACGTCAAAAAGTGGAAAAAAAAAAAAACTCTCAGCCAGAGTCTCGAGAATGAGAGTCTGGGAGGAAAGGGGGAGAAGGAGGAATTGAGAGCAGCCAGGGCTCCATTTGAGTGTATGTGACTTTCATGTTAAACACTGTCAGTAACCAGTCCAATCAGGGAAAGTTCTCTATCCTGGCTTTTTCCTGGAAATGAGCTTGCCTTCTGTTGGCTGCAGCAAGGCAGAAATAACACAACCATTAAACATGGCTATGCATCAGCACTGTTCCCCAGGCAACACATTATGTGATGCTATATGGATGCACTATTATAATATGGCTCATATTTTATATAACACACACACGCACATACACACACACTCACATACACTCACACACACACAATTTATGCCTGTGTGCAGTTGGATTAAAAAAATTTGTACTGCCAATTTGATTAAAATGTTACAATTTATTCAGCTTATTCAACAAACGTACTAAAGATTAAGCCTGTAGAGTCTGTGAGTCAACTTGCATTTAACTTTTGAAGCATATAGTAGGGGAATCCCAGCATAAATGATCAGTGTATGGCAGACAATGAATGTGTACTTGATTCTCCTCTAACAAGATCACATAATCATGACATGCGTTTAATTCCGCAAAATTAATAGTGTTGATGAATTTTGTAATTATTAGTTCTACGTAGGAGAGAATAGTGAAAATAATAACAATAATAACATAAAAATCTGAAGCAATGGATTATAATGTCATTTCACATCTCTGAAATCCCTAGTTCAGTCCTAATCTTGGGTTAATATCTATATGGGGTTTTTCATGTTTTTTTTTTTTCAGTTTTCTTTCCCTTGATTCTGTGGTTTTCTCCTTCTGTCTAAAAATAGGTGTGAATGATTGTGTGAATGTGTGTGAATGCAATGGAACAGCACTCTCATCAGGGGTTATTTCTCATGCCTTGCACCCAGTATGCCTGGGACAGGCTCTGGTTCCACCACAAGCCCAACCAGAACAAGGCAGTTACTTAAGATGGATGTGTGAGTAAATAATAAAATATAGCTACTGCTTCTATTAATAAAATAAATATTATCAGGTGACTTGTCAGTGTTTCTTCACCTTTTTACTATCTTGACTGTCTGGTAAATCATTACTTTGCAGGATTTTGTAGTTGATGTTATAGGTGCAGGAAGAACATGTACAAACAACACAAACACACATATTTGCCATGTCTTTCCAAATCTCCAAAATGTATCCTTTTCTGTCACTCAAGTTCATAGATCTTGTTTGTGCTATTGAGGTTTAGTTTTTTATTAGTACGGTAGCCTGCATTTAGTTTTACTTTGTCCTGATTCAGGAAGATTAATATAGTTCCTATTTTACATATAAAAATAGACAGCAATGATCAATTTCTGCTTAAAAGCTATTTCATCATCTTTTGTTTTACAGAAAGAAGAGTTGCAACATCTTCAACTACATCTTGTGTTTTTAAGTAGTCCATTATCTATCTATCTATCTATCTATCTATCTATCTATCTATCTATCTATCTATATTAGCTCTGTCGCCTTGCACCTCCAGGGTCAGGGTTTGACTCCCATCTTAGGTCTGTGTGCATGGAGTTGGCATATTCTCCCCATGCTTGGTAAGTTTCCTTTGGGTACTCTGGTTTCCTCCTACAGTCCAAAGACATGTAGGCTAGGCTAACTGGCTAACTGGTGAGCTGGCAACCTTAACTCTTCAATAACTGCCATAAACGATGGAAATACAGAATCTTCAGGGTGGGGAGTACTCATCGCCCGATGTTTTTTTGAAATCTAGAGAAAGAGAGAGAGAGAGAGAGAGAGAGAGAGAGAGAGAGGTAGTTCATACCTATAAACTGTTCCAAACTGGTGTTGACACTGAGAAATATGAGCAAAATGTAGTACAGTATGTGTAGTTAAAAAAAATGCACTATTTAAATATATACTTTAAAACGAGGGACGCTTTCGGAACTTCATGGTCCCATGATGCAATATAAAGCACAGGCAGAGGGCTTGTAGCCAGAACACGCATGCCTACCATTGGCAGAAGCTTTGCAGTTTGAGCCCCAGTGCCCTCCACCAGACTGCCACAGCTGGGCCCGAGCAAGGTCCTTAACCCTGTCTGCTCCAGGGGTGCCATATGATATGATTGACCCTGCGTTCTGATCACAGTTCTTTAAGCCAGCATATGCAAAGAAAAAACTGTGCAGTAATGTATATGTGACAGATAAAGGCTTATCCTTGCCCTTAAGTACCTCAAGTACAAAATAAAATAATTTCATTTAATGAAGCTTGAAAATAGGATCTTACTCGAAGTTGTGTCATTTATCTTCTAATTAGTATTAATTGTTATGTGTTAAGATCTGCAGTTTTATGTGCTTTTTTAAAATGCTGTTGTTATTATTATATGTACACCATTCCCTATAGAAGCGCTGTGCAGTTTTAAGCCAATCAGCGTTTCTATTTTTTTCTTCCTGCTGACGACGCAGAGCCCCGCCCACTGTCAGTGTATCTCTCCGCCGAGGCTCTCCCTCTGCTCCGAGCTGAGGTGTGGAAGGAGAAACTGCTAACAACTGTTTACCATTTACCGTTTAAAGTGCTTATGAAACAAAATAAAAAACATGTTCCACTAGCGTCGTGGCAAATGATCAGTCTATTAGAAATTTCTGGGAGAAGGAGAATTACAGCCATACTGATTAAATGTTTTAATCTTTCCATTAACATGCACACCATTTCTTGCAAAATGACTGATTCAAGACTCTTGATTATCTATTAGGTACGCTGACCGTAAAACATAATGACACGGAACATTATATGTAACGTTATATGTTTTTTTTGTTTGCCAAACTTTCTGCTGAGACCCGCTGAGTGGAACTAGGTAAAGTGTGACGTCAGGTCCCTTTAACGGGCGAAACCCCGTGTAATAAAACGGGCACATTCTGTTTGACGGCAATTTAACCGAATCAGCTCAAAGAAGATCATATTTTGGGCGGGTTTAGCTCCTGAGCAGAGCCAATCACATCGTTGAATCCGGCCTTCGTATTGTTTTGACCTTTGAAACCGCATCACAGCCTACCGCGTGTCGGTGGCGGAGGAAAACTATAAATACAGGAGGCTGACAAGCACTCGGAGACGAAGTTGTAAAAACACCCAGGTACTGAGGGTGGAAAGGCGCTGTTAAGAAGGTGAAACGGAAGCAAAAAAATTCACGTCTACAAACTGGAATACTTTTTTTTTTTTAATGTTCATTTGGTTAATGTGAAGAAAGTATTTATATCTACAGTTTTCTATTTGCACTAGTTAACGGTACTTCAACTACTGCGAAGCTTTTTATACGTAAAGTAAGTAGCTGTTTATTTGACGTATTTCGTATTGTTATATTGCAATAAAGGTGACTTTATTGTAGAACATGCAGTACAATATTGTATGTTATGCACAGAGAGCGAGAACTTCAATATCCTGCCAAGTTACTGCGTCAGTAAGAGAGAGAGGTTTCAGTATCAGGGAGGGGTTGCTAACTCGAGTAAAACTCACAACCGCAAGCCTTATCATCGTTTATTTCATGGCTGCGGTTGTTTAATGACTGAATTTCTCTTGCATAATCGTCAAATGTCTGATTTCTTTGCGCTGTTAATAACTGGAATGAACAGGGTTATTCGTGATATTGGTTTATATATGGTGATATTGTATTTTGTTGGGTGTATATTCATATTTCTGCTTATTAGTGAACACGCTGTGTAAATCCGTACGTGATTACGGTTCTTGTCTTTAAAACAAGTGTTTCCTTCCGTGTTCTAGAAACATCTCTAATCTCGAATGCATGCCTCATCAAGTAGGATTTATTTCGGAGCCGCAGTCAGCACTGATGCCGTGTGCTTACTACATACTGGAAGCTCTTTCCCCCAAAAGAACATAGCACCTTCAGATTATACTCCTCTGCTGCACATTGGGCTAAAAAGATGTTTAGAGTCGGAGGATAAGCACTGGGTTAGGTTGGCCACAGCGCTGTGGGATATTCTAGTGGAAGCTCGTTATTATGTAACGCGATCAGCCCTGAGAGCTGCGTGTCTCTGACGCCAAACTGCTTACAGCACGCACACTGACGTCGACAGGGCTGCCTTTTTTTTCTTGCCTCCAGAGCAAACTGTTGCCGACGATTATGAACAGGTTCTAGCCTAAATGTAATCCAAACAAATATTCACTCTGCAGCAATACGAGCAGACTAATATCCTTCATCTTTGTTGCTGACGTATGGTCCTGTTTTTGTTTTCTTGCGTTTATAAACATGCAATCCGATTAAAACGATTCAAATGATTTCGTGGTTTGATCATAAGTATACGGTCAACACTTTTATGATTGAAAATTAAAGAGCAGACTTTGTCCATGAGGTTCCAAAAAACAGTTTTTACTTGGTTAGTTGAACACAAGGGCACCTGACGGTGATGCATGGTGGATGATTACGCTGCTTTTTAACATGGTTCTCTTTGCTTTTTTTTCTCCAAAGGAACTGGATCACTCATCTGTGGAAGGAGACCTTTCCTCGGCAACCAGCACTTTGTTCCTTTGCCTGGCTCCAGCTGAACCTTGTATCGTGCAAGGCTTGCTACCACGTGAGATTTCAAGCGGCTTCTGGAAAATACTAATATTTTGCACCTGGTCAGTTTAGCAGCTATGCAGCTTGAAATCCAAGTAGCACTCAACTTTATCATTTCTTACTTGTACAATAAGCTGCCACGGCGTCGCGTCAACATTTTTGGTGAGGAGCTGGAGCGGCAGCTAAAACAGAAGTACGAGGGACACTGGTACCCGGACAAGCCATACAAAGGGTCTGGGTTCCGCTGTATTCATGTTGGGGAGAAAGTGGACCCGGTCGTTGAGCAAGCAGCCAAAGAGAGTGGGTTGGACATCGAAGATGTACGCAACAACCTGCCTCAGGATCTCAGTGTTTGGATCGATCCTTTTGAGGTGTCTTATCAGATTGGGGAAAAGGGACCTGTCAAGGTGCTCTATGTGGATGATAGTAATGAGAATGGGTTGGAGTTGGACAAGGAGATCAAGAACAGCTTTAACCCTGAGGCCCAGGTTTTCATGCCGATCACTGAGCCTGTGGGACCCTCACCCACATCCAGCTCACCGTCCCCTCCCTTCGGCCAATCGGCTGCCGTCAGCCCCACCTTCATGCCACGCTCCACTCAGCCTTTAACCTTTACCACTGCCACATTTGCTGCCACCAAATTTGGCTCCACCAAGATGAAGAGTAGTGGTCGCAATGGCAGCAAGGTGGCACGGAGCTCACCCACCAACCTGGGCTTGAATGTGAACAACCTCCTGAAGCAGAAAGCCATCTCCACTTCAATGCACTCACTCTATGGCCTTGGCTTGAGTGGACAGCAGCAGAAGACCTCTGCCCTGTCCCCGAATGCCAAGGAGTTTGTGTTCCCCAGCCTTCAGGGCCAGGGCAGTCCAAGTGCAATGTTCCCAGGAGAGAGCTCACTTGGCCTGAGTCTTAGTCCTCTCCAATACAGTAATGCCTTTGACGTGTTCGCCACCTATGGGGGGCTGAACGAGAAGTCCCTGATGGATGGCCTAAACTTCAGCTTGAGCAACATGCAGTATTCTAACCAGCAATTCCAGCCAGTAATGGCCAACTAGGAAACAAAGATGCTACTACAATGACCAGAGATATGTGACTGGAAGTTGGAGGGGGGGGGGGGGTGCTTATTTTCTAAAATTTTGAAAAAGTGGAAAAAAAAAATAGTAAAGAGCAAAAAAATAAGGAAAAGCTTAAACGTTAACTGTACAGTCCCAGTGTACAAGTCAAAGAGCATGAGCCCGAGGGTGAAATACTTTGCCCCCTTGAGTTTTTTCCTTTTGTTATTCTTTTTTATGATGAAGCTTGTAGTACTACATGTCCAAGCTTGGTTACCTAAACTCAACATTATCGTTTTTTTTGTTTTTTGCCAACCAAGCACAAAATTATTTTTTATTGACTGTTTTAAGATAACTCTATGAGGAATTAAAACACAAGTCATGGCCTCTTACAGTATTTAAGATATAGCTGGACAGCCAATTTTCAAAGGATTGGCATAAATACTAAGTGGAAATTTCCTGGTCTTTTTTCTAATTGTATAATTTAATTTAGTACAGAGTTTGTAAAATATCAGAGTATATATTGTTTCTACAACATGGTATTGCATTTATATCTTTTTACTACTCCAGTGATCTGTGATGGCTGCAGCAGCTTTTGTGTTATTTCTTTTTTTATTGAAATTGTAAAATGAATCCATCTTTAAAACATTGACTATTCTGAGGATTGTGTACAGAATATTCCGTAGTGGTGGGATTTAAGAATATTTGCTTTTTTTTGGAAAAAAGAAACAAGAGTTGTATTTTCTGTTAAAAGTTAAGATTTTTGCTATATTATGACGAAATGTAATCGTATATTAATTTTGTACCTACATTGTGCAATACTTGATAAAAACACGGTATAACAAAAGTATTGAGTCAGTGTCTTACATGTTAAGAGGGACTGATAGTTTATTAAGTTTGTATTAAAATTCTTGAAAATATTTTCTTGTCTAAATATTTATTCCAAAGAATTGCTAGGACTGTGTCTACCAGTGCATGATACAAGTGGAATCTTTCCAGGGTCTGCACACATTTTACTCTATTAACTTGTAAAGAGATTTATGGAGCTATGATAAACTTAACACCATGTACACACTTGAATTCGAGTTGTAGTTGATAAAATATTTTATGCTCGCATCAGATCCTACTTGAAGCTTTATTTTAAACCATATTCTGACCAGATCATTTGAAGTTTTTATGTCTGATCAATTGGCATTTTACATTTTTATATCTACAGTCTGTATACTAATCACATTATGTAAATAACATCTGTGGTAGTAAAGACTACATAAGTCTTTATAAAAAAAAGAAGTTTTATTTAGTCTTTTTTATTTAGTTTTTATTTTTAATGAACTTTCACTACAGAGAATGTCTTTAAATACTACAGTCCTGACTCTCCGGTTAAGTACTTCTTTGCTAATAGTTTTAATGACCTTGAAATGTCAGGACGGGTTTGTTAGAACAAGCCTTGGTGGTGGGGAGGGGTGTTCCTTTGGCAGAGTATTGATGCACCCTCCAGGCTAATCTCATTTTGTCTCTACCCATGTGGCTCTGATATAGCCCTGTGTGGTTTGACAGATATATCATAAAGGTTGAGAATGGGGCTGGTCTTGCTGGGGCCTCCAGTCAGTTTTTTTCCCCCCTCCCCCCAATGCTTACACAAACAGGTGGAGAGCGCAGTTCTTAGCAAGTTCTAAAAATGGCAACCTAGCATGACTTAATGGCTTCCCAACTACAAGAAGTAAATTTAGGCTATTTTAAGCTCACTGATTAGTAGGCTTTATTGAAAAGTGACAGCTGAGTGGGAAGTTTAAATATATATTTACACATTTGCAGCTAACATGTCACATTCTGGAATGAACAGTAATTTTATTGCTAGGTTAAAATTAAATGATGTACCTTTTCAGGGGTCAGGCCTACATTTGTAATGTTTTATAATTGTACTTTGGTGGAGTATTAAAACCTGGAGAGCATTTTATTATTTTTTTTTTACTATTAGCTCGTTGTTTGCGATTCGCCCGTTCCAAAATACTTTGGTTGTTCATCTATTTCGTTCACATGATGAGAATGGAGATTGTTAGTGGCCTTTTTTTGTTGACAGGGATTTGGCAGTTGTAGTAGTTCTATCCCATATGGTGTTGTTTCCATCTATTTGCTGCATGTATTGGCCTAGTTTGTAGTATCTTTGCAATCCCGATCACTCAACATTGACGAACACGCATCACTGAGCATGTTTTGTGTCGAGTCCTTATTCTTATAGACATTCTGGACTGTCTTATTCTTAGCGTTGTGTTGTGAACTGGCAGACAATAGTACAAATGCAGACCCAGCATAATATTTCATCAGATTAAACAACACATTTTAAAATAGAGCAGAGCTGATAAACATGAAAAAATAAAGCTTACATAGTTCATTGAATACAGATTTTTAAAAAAAAAAGAAAAAAAAAGAAGAAGAATGTCTTGTTCTGCTTATCCAATCATATGCATTTATATAAATAATAGAGCTGAAGGTTGCTCCACAAAGCAAGGACTAGATACATGGTTAGAGACTTTGGCTCAGAAAAGAGTTTTCACAGACTGTTAGATATTTCTTTGTATTTACAATTTCTTTTCTGCTTAGCAATAAAAGACAACTGTACAAAGATGAAAAGTGAAGAAGCTGTTACAGAACAACTATCTTTTTTATAGACAAGCTATTTCCTAATGACTGCATTAAAATGTAATTGTTACAGTTCAACACTGTTAGTTAAGCTTACACAGATTTTTTTTTGTTTCGAGTTTAATGTAACTGAAGATTTATACCATGTAATTATATTTTCCTGGCATAGACTTTTAAAGTGGACCTTCTTACAATGTACTATATCACCCCATTGCTTCAGGAGGTGCCACTCCCTTTTTTTTTTTGGTGTGTCCTGATATTAGAAAGGGAAAGGAGTCAAGACTTCTGTGAGAAAGGGTAAAAGAGACCCTTTCTTACGTCTGTGCTTTGTACTTGTGAGCAGTTTGTAGGCCTGGCAGCTCTCTCCAAGCCAGTGCCCAGTGTGAGTAAGAGGATGAGCTGTCTGAAAAGACCCAATTCAGTGTTGTAGCAAGAGATAGGATGCCACTGTTTTCTTTTTTTTCCCAGAAAAACATTTGACACCTTTAAATTAACCAAAATCTGTATTGAAAGGCATGAAGTGGTAATGACAGAAGGGTTTGCTTAGATACTTTTCTTCGTTTATTTCCTGGAGGACAGGTCTTCTGGTGATTTTACTGCTCAAAGATGTCTCAAGTTAATTATCAGGTGTAGTAGGTGTGGTAGATGAGCGAAACCACCAAGCTCTGCTGGACAGCATCCCTCAAGGATCAGAGTTAGCCCCCATGTCTTTGTTTCATTGCATATCATTCTTTCAGGTTTTTCTCTCTCTCTCTGACTCGCCCTGGACTAGTGTGATATCTTTCCGTTGGCTCTTAAAACCTGTCAGGAAGTCCTCAGATGTTCCACATCTGGTCTGTTTCAGCTGGTCTCACAACTCTGGAAGCTCAGTCATTTCTGCAAAATGCACAAACTCATCCTCACACACCCATACACACAGCTTTTTGTGTAATTCTTTCTCAGATATTTTTCCTTCTTCTTTTTTTTAATCTTACCTTCTTTTTTCTCAGAGGAGTGAGGTGACAATAGTAAAGAGACAAAGACAGGAAGAATATTACCCCGTAAAGCTGTAGTAGGCAGAAAGGAGATGAGTGTGAACCCATAAGGACTAGGGCATCTTAATAATTCAGTCAGAGAGGTAGTGGAGAAATATTCCCCTCAGTACATGCATTGTAACGAAAACAAAAAAAGATGTCTGTAACATATGAAGCTTTGCAGGTGGCCAGTGCAGATGGGAATCCGTGCCCACAACTGACTCATGGAGCTGTTGTTTTCATGCAAGCTGACAAGCTATTTTATATATTTTTTAAAAATCAATCATTTTCTATGATATCCTGTATATGAGGTAAGATGACAAATGAGATTTTTATCTGTGAGAAATATAGAGGGTTTTGTTGAACCTTTTTTTTTTTACCTCAACATATAAGATTGTATATAAAGTTGCCTTATAAAATGTTACAATAAAATAACTTAAAATATAATGTGTATAT
>JAOVVB010000026.1:17688134-17726715 GCA_028570985.1 Heterobranchus longifilis
TCTATGTATAATAAAATAAGATTATCTTATTAATAATTAATTAATTAATGCCTAGTGAAAGAATAAGTAATTGGCTGGATGCAAATAACATGCAGAAGCATGGCTATTTATGCAACACAGGGTAGCTATTTTTTAACATACAAAAATATACAGTACTGTGCAAAAGTCTTGAGCCACAACTTGAATTTAATTTAATAAAAAAAATGTAAACAAATGTTTTTACTGCAACAGGCTGAAAAGTGGCTAAAGCTAAAATTACGAATTGGTTGTTTTGTAACAGCCTAAGCAGCGACTTCATTTCCCCTCTCATCTGTTCCAACACTCAGCATTCAGCATCACCAGCATGTTAATCACCAGCCTGGTCATGTCAACAACTTCACCTGTTTCTCACTGGTTCATGCCTTAAGTTAGATGATTTAAAAAAAAAAAAAAGATTTTTATGTTTCATAGATCACTGTGTGGTTTAACACACAAAATACATTCCTCTGAAACTGGTAATGTACAGGGAATACTGGAGAACTATTTCTTAAGAATATCTTAAAATACAAGACAGACTAGCCCTTTTGAAAGTAAAACCTGAAGCAATGAGAGGAGGCTCAAGACCATTGCACAGTACTTTGTTATGTTTTACATAAAATTTCCCCCAAACTTCATAGTTCATGCCCTGAGAAGTGAACAAATACAGATGCATGAAAGATTATGTAACATATTTTCTCACTATACATGATGACCATACTCTGAGACCACCACAAAAAATGTCAGCTTGATAATATATGATTTTAATACAGTACTGTGATATGATTTTACAGTATTTTCAAAACTGGTAACCGTGTTAGTCGATCTGTTGGTGTCTTGGATACCTCCCTGTTTTGACTCTAATTTGACCTGAGTGTGCAAAGCCCATCCCCACACACAAGACTGCAGAATTTGAAGTTTACCTGTGAATCTGTTGTTGGACTATGGCTATATATTTTGTCATCCCATTGAGACATGTGGCCTCTTGAAAAAAAAGTTTTGTGTTGTGTTATTAGATCCAAATACATTTAGATCTAAAAACACAACACAATAATACATCTTATACTGTATATTATTTTAAAAATGTATACAGTATTTTTTCAGAATAAATTCCATTGTTGGACCTTCCATTGTTGGAATTCATTTTAGTATTTAAAACTATTGTTATATGAATGGAGGTCTTAACATTGATTAATACACTGATAATTGTCAGTTGTAAAATTCACCATATACAGTACTAGTGCCTTATTGCTAACAGCAATCATCAATTTAAAAAATCAATAACTGTAGAACAGAGAAGTCTGCATTAAGGCTGCATGGAGTGGTAGGAATATTTTTAATATATTTATTTATTTATTTTAATTAAAAAAAACTATAACTTAAAGTGTTCCAACCGTTTCTTTGGTTGCATATAGTGCTTATTTGGGCAGATGATATAAGCACACTTGAGGGAATGTAGGAGGAGTGGAGTGGCTTTACTCGCCACGGGCATTGTTGCATAACCGCATAAATGTATGGCATTTTCCACCAATTAATGGAATGGGGGAGAAAGATTGCATCATTTCCAAATGCACTGATGGATTGGCTGGATTGAAATCTCTGTATCTGGAACAGTGCATACTCAGAGAGAGATAAATCTAACTTAGTAGGCATTGTGCCTTTAACTACTGTTTTATTCAGATATATCTTTTCCATACAGGGAAAGTGTGTGAGGTTTTCAGTGATGAAAAGACTTACAAAAACACTGACCAATAAAAGTACCACTGTAGTAGTAAAAATTAACTTGAATAACAGTAAACGTAGTGATCAAGAAAATCACTCAAGTAAGAGTAAATCAGTAAACTACTTTATAAACTAGCGTTTTAGACAGTATATCTGCAACTTACCCAAATAATCCAAAAATGTTCTATATTTTAGGAATGCAACTAAATAATTATGTTAACTTTATATGTTATATAAAGAAACATAATGTTAGCTGGCTAGCAAATTTAGCAAAATGTTGTTTGGGTGAAAGTAGCATGCTAGCTTCATTAGGTAGCTCATGGAGACTCTTACTGTACATGTTTGTAGTTGCATAGTCAAGTATTTCGCAATGATGCTCATCCATATAATCCTGAGCATGACTTACTGTATATACCTACGCCAGTGGTGTAAAAATAAAATAAAATAAATAAAAAATCAGAAAATCTGGCTAGCTAACAGTGTTACAGGATTAAGGGCGTTATTTTCTGTAACATAAATGCAGCAAAGATTAATATTTTTAATACAACTCAAGTAAATGTAATAAGATATGATATAATTATATGTAAAGTAGAGTGAACTATGTACTTAAGCACTTTGAAGAAAGCATATCTAGTCCGTTACTTTCCACCCTTAAGGGTATTGTACCTTTAGATGCAACGCATAAAATTGCTTACACACACCTCATACTAAGTAATCAACACAGACAATGAATACACAATCTAAATACAGAATCATAAATTACCAGGTAATGAAGATGTCTTGGAATAAATTGTAAAAGAAAATACAGTATGTTAATAGTATAGCTAACAGTATAAGCATGTACGTGCAAACATGCAAACGTGTAACAAATTTAATCTGTCACAGGGAAGATGAGTGACTTCAATCTGCTGTACAAAATGTGTTTGCTAGCTGCATGTGACCCATATGCCCTGTGCAATGTCCCTCACATGGGCCCCATCAGCAACTGATAAGGCTGGGTAGCCTCAGGTCATCTTGGGGTCAGTGCCCCTAGGACGCCATGTTCTCAGAGCCAGGTCTGAGACTTATTACCCACATGCACTCTCCAAGGAGCATGAGAAAAACAGCTCTCCAACACCATGGGTAGCTGAGGTAATTTAAACTCTCTTGGTCTAATACAATCAGATGAGTTAGATGAAACTCAAGGTTGTACAATATAATGCACAGTGACAATAGAATATTGCTTATGTATAAATCATTATACTCTGTATTCGCACGCTTTTACCCTTTGCAATCTTTAGTGTTATGGGTTGTCAGGAAACTTCAAATCATTTGGAGCAGAAAGTTTGCTCTGTCTGTCATTTCCAAACCACTATAGTGTTTGGCTGATGGAAATCTTCTTTTCTCTCCTGGTAAAGTGTCTGAAGCAGAGCCAAGCAGAAGGGTTTGTGAAATCACAAATCAAACGGTTCCCCTCTCACCCAGCCCTAGGAAATTTCACGGGCGATTTCACTGTCAAGATGGACAGTGTATGACATGTGGGTGTGCAGTGGAGCATTGCGGCTTGCTGTGAAGCGTTGTTGAGAGGGTGCTGGGACCTTGTTACGTTATTACGTGTTTTCTTGAAAAAAATAAAAGTAGAATTATGTATAAAACACATTGCACTATATGTACTGTATACTGTTCATGTCTTCAAGCATTTATCCTAAAGAGAGTGCTGACATTTCGTACCCAAAATTTGTTTCCTTCATATAAGGCTTGTGTGTTTTATCTTTGGTACATGCTTCATCCTGGCAGACTTAAAGCCTATTCCAGGAACACCTTGCACAAAGCAGGAATATACACTAAATAGGACAGCAGTCAGTGTACTGCATATTTGTACACATCATTCTTAGGTTAGAAAATGAGAGAAAGTTGTGCAGTGGGCAGAGCAAGCTTTATTAGAAGCCAACATGATTTAAGGAAGCCCTTGGCAAGGCTCCAGGGCACAATTCTTGCTGATGTCTGCACTGAAACCTGGCATACACAGCACATGACCCAGGTGTCAAAGAAGAAAAGAACAAAACAACAACCATGCTTACATTTTTAAAAAGTTAAATGTCTCTCACCCACATTGCCAGTAAGTGTTGCAAATGACAGGCTAAAAGCTTCATATGGTAGCATGTTAGTATCTGGCTAATAAGTTCTCACTAACTTCTAGACAGAAATTAATTATTTGATAAAGTATTGCCTAAACTGAAGCTGATTTAACCGGGAATTTCATTAGGCACTTTATTAAATCCAAGCTATGAAAAATCCCTTCAATAATTTTGCAACATGATTGACATGTGAAGCTGAATGCTATTCTTAAGCTCACGCAAATTTAAAAAGCAGTGAATTAATGATGGTGTTTACAATAAAAAAAAATCATAATATTTTGTGTGACAAATAAATATTACATTTCACTGCAAACCTACTACAATACTAGTTTACTTTAACCATTAGCTATTTTACGCTTTGCTGCTTTATTTTAATGATTAAAAAAAAAAGAATTTACATTTAGAGAGATGGCCAAAAGTATTGAGACAAAGGTGAAATTCAATGTTTTATGACATTCCAATTTTTTTTTTACAATGACAATAAAGATAAGAATAATTTGTTATTTCTGCAGTGAAATATCTTTAAAATGATCAGTATTTAATATAGATTCCTTAATTCAAAACCTGCTTGATCCAGTCAAAGTCATAAGGCATTTGAAGTCTCTGGTGTCACTTGTTCAATCCATGCCTGCCTTATTTCTTCCTTAAGATCATGTACAGAAGATGGTTTCTTGACTGCTACTGCCTTCACCAACAGCTTTTAATGGATTTAGGTTGGAAGATGACCCAGACCATAGCTCCAGAAGGTGAATGGCCTTGTCAGTTTTTCTCTATTTTCTCAGTTAATTACTGTAGCACAACTCTTCAGCCAGATAGCCTAGAACTAATTAGTGAAATCACCTGTTTTGTGCACAGGGAGAACAAGAACACATGGCCTATGTTGTCTTAATACTTTTGACCTCATTCATGAACTTCTACACATGCTCATGTCTTTGATTTCATATGGCAAGACTTGTTCTAGCTTGTAAAAGAACAAAGTTGGCTTGCCGATGTTGGCTTACTAAAGATTAAAAGGTTTTTCAAGCAGGTGAGAAAATATACCATTAATGGGGGAAACAAGTATTACAGGCAATAGCTCTTTATCTAAATAAGGTCAGGTCCATACATTTTGGAACAAAATAATAAGATTTTTGGCATCTGGCCTCTGTACACCATCACATTGAATTTGAAATGAAACATTCAAGATGTGAGCAAAGTCAAGACTTTCAGCTTTAATTCTAGGGGTTTGACAAAAGTTTGTCATTAACCAATTAGGGAGTTACAGCCATTTTCATACACGCATCCCTATTTTGAGGGCTCATAAATAGTGGAACAAATTATCCCAAATGCACCCTTAAATACTTGGATGAAAATACTTTGCAATCAATGACTGCCTGAAGTTCCAATAGCACCCTTACAAGCTTATGCCATAACACTGCCACCACTACGTTTGACAGATTATGTGGTATACTTTTAATCATGAGATGTTTTTTTCTCTCTACATAATTTTTATTCCCATCATTATGGTACAAGTTACCTTTGGTTTCATAAGTTCAAAGAATCAGGCAAATTCTAATCTGGCCTTTCTGTTCTTGAGCATTACCAGTGGTTAGCACCTACTTCATAAAGCTGTCCCTGGATTTTTACAATGACACACCTACCTCCGCAAGAGTGTTCTTGACTTGGCTAGATGTAGTAAAAGGGTTGTTAAAGGTTAAGAATGTTCCAAACTGTTTTGTTGGCCACTCTTAATGTTTCTGCTATCTGGCTGATGGGTTTATTTTGTTTTTCAGCCTAATGATGGCCTCATCACTTGCATAGACACCTCTTTGGACGTCATGTTGAGAGTTTGAGAGGGAGACATTAGTCATGAATTAACAAGGGAACAGGCTACATCTGGCTATGCACCTTCTTGTCAACAATTTGTTCCATTATTTATGAGTCCCCCAAAATGGGATGTATGTATAAAAATCGCTCTAATTCCTGAATCGTTAATGCCACATGAAAATTTTGACTGCGTTCACATCTGGAGAGTTTCACTTCAAATTCAATGTGGTGGGGAACAGAGGCCTAATGCCCAAGAACTTCTTTGTTAAGACTGTAGCTAGGTAGAAATATTTACAAACAAAACTGATCAGCTTCTATCAATTGTGAAATAAATGGAATGACCCTGTGTTAGTCATATTGTAGAATTTCTTTAGTAATGAAAATAAATGGAGCATTGAACACAAAGCAAATTTTAACCACTGAAATATTCAGAGTATATGATGTCCTTGCAGATAAACCCCACAAGGTCCCTTGCACTTAATTTTCTGTAAACAATATCAGTACTACATATTTTACCCTCATTGTAGGTGTACATTGTATAACCTTAAAGTAATTTAACAAAATAAATCTGCTTATGAAGTAAAGTAATTTTTACAGTGTCTATCATTTACTAGCATTAATAACAAAATCAGTTTGGAGTTTTGTATGTTCACCAATTCGTGGGTTCTATACATGGCTACACAGCTTTCTTCAACTTTCAAAAATTTTGCTGGTACCTGAACTGGCTTTTCTAAATTGCCCTAAATGTGATGTCAATGCTGGCTAAAAAAAAAGACACCTAGTGCACTACAGCTTGACATGCACCCAGCACAGCAGGCAAAAAGCCCCAACCTTCTGAACCAGGCTCTCAATCCCCCAAATCCCAATCCAATCGAGCCCCCATGGAATTCAACAGACAAACAAGTCCAATCTACCTCACCCCGCAACCCACAGCGACTAAAGAATCCACTGCCCATGTCTTGTTGCCAAACACTGCACACCCCAGTGGTCTTGTGGAACCATGTCCCAAGGGGCCAAAGTTGCCCGGCAGCACAAAAGGAACTTTACACAATACCGGGCATAATGTTTTGCATTGTAATGTTATGGTTGATTGGTAAAGATCCATCAGGGGAAATCTTCTGATTAGGGCCAGAAAAAATAACTAGATTTAATATGATTAAGGTGACTGCTTTCTGGTCTTCTACACCCTGTTTTCCGTGTTTTAATAGGGAAAAGTTTAATTTGCTTTCTGTTCTGTTTTGTTCTCTCGGAGACAATATGAACTAGCTGAATTAGTATTCCTGTTCATACTGTTTGAAAGAATACAAATACCCAATTACAATGGAAGTGGACTTTATATAAACTTTAACACCTTTCCTGTTATACTGAAGTTCCAGCATCTTCACACTTACAGTATGACTGCAAATCAATCCCTGCTATCTGCTATCACCCAAATGAGGATGGGTTCCCTGTTGGGGCTGTTTCCTCTCAAAGTTTTTTTATATTGTCATCTCAGGGGGGGTTTCTTTGCCACCATTGCTACCATCTTGCTCAACAGGGGCAAACTGATAATTATAATTTGTACATATTTCCTTACACTTTTCAAACTTATTTCAATGTTTTTTACCTCTTTAAAGCTCCGTTGCATTGTTTAAAGTGCTAATGCACTTATAAATAAAATGGAATGGTATTGAATTAACATTTTTGCCATGACCGCAGGATATATCTTCTGACATTGTTGTTAAAGTAATGACAAGCTACTTACTGCATCAGTTAGGGTTAAATAATAACTTGTTGCCTGCTGAACCATATTAATCACTGCGGTAATTATCCAGTGGAAGGCTCCTATCTATTTGCTTAGTTACATCCAGGTGGTTACTTTCTTTTGGCCGGGCAGTTTATATACTTGCATATACACACACATAAGTTAATTTGGTTCATAGTCTTTACTTTATTTTAAATTTTGTGTAGTTAAACAGACATCCACAGCAACAAAACATCAGTACTCATAAGGTGTATTGTATACTCCAACTTCTTTGCTTCCCTATTGTTTCAAAACTGATAGACTAATAAGCATTTATATATTCAACTGAATGTGAACGTGAATTATTCATAGCCAGGCTCAGCTATCATGGTCTGCCTCTGGAGCTTGTGAAATTTATTACTAAAACAAAGATAACCTGAGAAAAATTGTGAACTTTTTTATCCTCTGCCTACTGGTTCCTTTTCACCTCTTAACAGCACCTTATACAAACATTCACTTCAACCTTTCAGTTAGTGGCACTGACTTTCTCAGAAGACCATAATCGGACATTGTGTGTAACATTCCAACATAACCGCCCATCTTTCTTTCTCTCACCTCCCTCTTTCTCATCCTCCCACGTGCACAAACACACACTTTGTTTCCTGGCAACATGTAAGCGTGGGGAGGAATGTTGAAGGGCTCTCGTGTCACAGAAGGCTGTAGCGTCCAGCACACACACACACACACACACACACACACACTGATTCTCTAAGTAGCTGAACACACTGCTTAGCTGTAGGACATTGAGGAACTCATTTTTATGCCACCTCCGCCATACTAGTATAAGGTACCTTAGACGCTTCAGGACATCTTTATGTTTGCTGGAACTGGAAAGTTTGGAGCTAGTGGATTTATGGAGTTTAAATGTGTTTGCCCTGCAGTCAAAAGTTCTGCTTGTTAGTTTAGAATTTGGTCACTGTTGATTACATTTCTGCATTTCTTTTATTTTAAGACACGATTTACTATAAAGCGTTCACATAATGTTAAAGCTTATATACTCACTAAACACGTCATTAGGTACATCTTGCTAGTATTGAGTTGGACCCATTTTTGTCTTCAGAACTGCCTTAATTCTTCATAGGAAAGATTCAACATGGTGCTGGAAACAATACAAGATTTTGGTCCATATTGACATAATAGCATCAAGCAGTTGCTGCAGTTGTTGGCAGCACATCCAGATGCAAATTCCAATTCCATCACATCCCCAAAGTGCCCTATTGGATTGAGATCTGTTGACTGTGGGGGCCATTTGGGTACAGTGAACTCATGTTGTGTGTTCAGCGACGCTCTTTGGCATATCTCGGTTGAAACAAAATGTTATTTGAGTTACAGTTGCCTTTCTATCAGATTGAACCAGTTGGGCCATTCTCGTCTGACCTCTGGCATCAACAAGGCATTGTCACTAAAAGAACTGCTGCTTACTGGATATATTTACTTTTTTTCAGATCATTCTCTATAAACCCTAGAGATGGTTCTATGTGAAAATCCCAGAAGATAAGCAGTATCAGAAATACGTCTGGAACCAGCAACCATGTCACAAAGTCACTTAAATCACCTTACTTGATAGTTTGAATGCCAACTGATTGTCTTGACCATCTTTACCAGTCTAAATGCATTGAGTTGCTAACATGTGATTGGATGATTAGATATTTGTGTTAACAGTGAGTTAAACAGTATCTAATGAAGTGGCCCATGAGTATATATTTATGTTTAGGGTATATAAAGTATACCTTCCTGTATGCATTAATTTTTCTGATACAATGTTTATAAAGTGATGTATTGCATACACATTAATAAATTTTTATGCCATTAAAAGATACTGAAGAACTGTGCTGTTCCACCATTCTACAGTATTACTATAAAGGGCTATAACTGTAAAGTCATTGTATTTTCAATACTGGCATTTCAAAATCATGGACCAAATACATACATATAGTATGTATATACATACAGTACATACATACATACAGACCTGGATTTCACCGTTGTGTACATTGTAATTTCTTCTCACTATTTCTCTTTATTAGTGTGATAATTATAGATTTAATCAATGTTTTCAAACAGGAAACCATTTGGCATATGATGGATAGCTAACAGTTCTCCACCAAGAATATATAGACAGTTTAGTTGAGTAAAATATCATGTGCTTTTGTTTTGCCAAAGTTCAGTCTCAAAGGTTAAGGCAGATGATATTTGCACCTCAGTTAGTGCACTTATTGCACACACTTTAGCTGTTCCCAGGGGATAGTTTAATCTAACATTAGCTTTTTTATACTACAGAATAATAAATCACTACATTGTGATGTATTTATCTTATGTTAAATAGTTTGAACTTCACTATCTACTAATATCAAATACAAATTGCTGAAGAATTAACATTTACTAATCTATTAAAGTGGACCTTTTATGCAAAATTCCCTTTTAATCATTGGTTGACGTACAGATGGGTCTCCTGTTTGTGTGTGTACAAACAAAAAACATGAGAGAGAAATATTCCTACATCATACTTTTGTATGATGAGCTGTACTGTGACCAGTGCTATTTTCACCCGGTGCAAATAGACGCGGCTTATTTTGAATGGTCTCAGGGTAAAACCAGGTTCACAGAGATCTTATAATAGTCCATCTAGAATAATGCTAGAAGCTAGAAGCAGTTTGACATATTTCAGTAAAATAAAAAGAGCTTTAAAAAGAGTATTTAAGAGTATTTAAGATATGTATCTTAAATACATATTAAGCAACGTTTTGGTCTAAAGAAGTTTTTATAATGGAAGATGAATGTCAAGAAACAGAGCTCCTTTAAGTACAATGGACAAAAGTATAGAATACCAATAAAAAGTCCTTACAGATTATGGACTCCAGAGCAGCTCTACCTTTGCCACACTAGGTGTTCAACTAGGTGTTTGGATTTGAAAGTCAAATGGAGTAGTTTCAGTCTAGTGCCCAGTGTCAGAGCTAGGCTGTGCGTGGAAAAAAAGTGCACCAAGGAATAAAAAAATACTACATTCTCATCTTCTTCGTCCAGCATGCAGGGGATCAGCTACCAAAACTGCAATCCACTGCCTCCTGGATTATTAAGTGTGAAAAACTCACTCTCCATAAAAATGTATTGCGATGAAGCAGCAGGCCTGGCCACAGTTCCTAACAATTTTTTTTTCAAGGTGTTACATCATTCTGAGTGTCCAGCCACAGTCTGTATGAGAGGTGAGTTAAAGTTACAGCTGCTTCAGGTTGAACTCCAAAGCTACTGGTCTAAAGCCAGGTATTTGGTTTAGCCTTGTTGTAAAGCATGTGATCCCTGACCCAACTGCAAATCCACACAAATAATTGTTTCTCTCCAACATAAGGAGTCAGATAGAGTTTGTTTGTATATAAACAGCCTGTACATTTTTCCCTTTATCTCCTCAACCTGCACCTGTAGCCAAAAACACGTCAGGGAACTGCAAATCATGCTACTTGTCCTACAAAGCCGAAGGAAAATTGCAGTCTGTGTATTTCCATTTGTTTATATGCATGTGAATTTGTGTACGTACTGTATGTATATATACAAAAGTCTTAGGCCACACAGAATTCTGAAATCCTTTAAAATAATGGAACTTAATGTTCAACATCTTGAATATTCAATACACACTAATAAGCCATAACATTTAAAATGCAAAACATTATGCCCAATATTGTGTAGAAAAATACCGGGCACCGGGGTGGCTCTGGTCCCTTGGGGGTTTGCTGTGGTGTCTGGCACCAGAACATTGGCATCCTCCATGAATCGAATTTGTTTGTTCAGTTCATTCCATAGGTGCTTGATTGATTGAGATCTGGGGAGTTTGGAGGCTGTGTCAGCAGGCTTGGGCTCTTGCTAAGGCATTGCTGAGGCTTGCTCTCTGCTAAACCTCATGCCTGACAAGTTGTGGTGCACTGGATGCCTTTCTGTTGTTGCCAGCATTGACATGGTTCATCTTTTCTAAACCTTTGGTCACAGCGTAGATGGCCCCATTATCCTGTCACCAGTTTACTTTTATAAAATTGATCATCAATGTAGAAATTCAATTAACCTGGGAGGTGTGTTAGTGTTGTGGCTAATCAGTGTATTAATAATAGATTCTGCACCATTTCTAGATCATTGTTTAAATGTAGGCAATATTGCACAAAAAGTCAGATTTGTGTTTAGATAATACTCTGATGAATTTTAAGGTTAATTATAAGGTTTTCTATCTCAAACTTGTGGCGTCCACACTGTCATTAAAGTGGGATGTACCTATACCAAAATTGTGAAATTCATTTTTACTTACGTCACAATAATATAATTTTAAATTAACTGTATTGATAGAATAGAAATTAATGCAGGATTAGAAAACAGAAGTAATTTCACCCTATGATTAATACATTTCTCTAAATCATAAAGAATAGAAGCATTTTCACTAGTTGTCTCAGACTTTTTGACCCCACTATGTACGTATATGCACGTGTGTAGAATACAGAGCATATTAAAATGTTTCTTGAACCCAAGGGACAAACGTGTGTATTGAATAAAACCTGAAAGAAACTAAGGACTTGCTTTGTGCTGCTACATTTCACTCCACTTCCTTCCTCCTTTTCTACATCGCTTTTATTGCTGCACTTCTCCACTTGTGAAGGGCCAAGTAAATTTCCACACTTAATTCCGATTTCTTCAGGAGGTAGTAGTCTGTCTTTGATTTTCTCCTCATCAGTCTTGCTGATTAAAAAAGGGTGGAGGAAGGGATGTTTAAAAAGGCAAGAAAGCTTTGTACATAAAGGGATTCTGTGAAGTTATGTAATTATTCATGTTAATATAAATTTGCCCTGAGTAACTAAAAGGTTTTTCACCAAAATCTTTAATCACACATTATGATATCTTGTGATTTCCTCATGTTTCGCTGCACAGGGCCGGGAAGTCTAACAGCATTGGGGCAGTTAATATTTCTGTTTTAGAAATGATTATTATTATTATTATTATTTTTTATTATTATTTTTGCAAAAGACCTAATTTATTTTTAAGTCAAAAGGATCTGTGTATTAAGCTTAGATTCTGGTTAATTTGTCTTTGTAGAGATGTGACTACATAAATATGTTGATGGCTCAATTCCTACCTGACTGTTCATGAATACCACAAAATCAGATATAGTGAGATATTCAGTCATATATGGATCATATGAAGTTCTGGTTCATATGGTTTGTACATGTACAGTATTAAGTTGCATTTCTGCAAATGCAGAGGTTTGTAGACACCTGACCATCGCACTAATTACGTGGTTCTTCTCTAAACCATTGCCACAAATTTGTACAGAATGACACTTTAAGTCATTGTACACTGTAGCATTAAAAGTTTTTTTCAATTGAACTAAGAGGCCCAAATCTGTTTAATCATGACCATTCCCCTTTGCACAAAGCCAGCTTCATGAGTGTCTGACCTCACTAATGCTCTAAAGCCATGTCCTAAAATCTAGTGAAAAGCCTTTCCAGAAGAATGGAGATTTTCAGGGTTGCAAAAGGGAGACTAAATCTGGAATCAGTTGAAAAATCACATATGGGTGTGACTGTCCGGTTTTTACAAACCTTTCATCATAGAGTACTGTATATTTAAAAACGATTATTGGTAGAATTTACTAAAATTATTAAAAAGAACTGCCATTAAATGCTCAGTACCAGTGCCAATTAAGCAAATGCATATTTTTTTAGGAACTTGTGAAAATGCACATGCACTAGAGATATGGTAAATAGATAGATTAATTAATTCATCCCATTTTCTGTAGCACTTATCATGAAGCCTGGAGCCTAATCCAGGAGAACATGGGGCAGGGTAAACCCTGGACAAGGTGGCAATCCATTGCAGGGCACTCACATACTTATTCACACATTGATTGATATGCATGTCTTTGGACTGTGGGAGGAAACTGGAGCACCTGGAGGAAAAACCCACCAAGCATGTGGAGAACATGCAAACTCCAGACACAGAGCAGGAGGGAATCGGACTCTCAACCATAGATGTACGAGACCACAGAGTTAATCACTGCGCCAACAACATATTCAACAACAAAAAAGACATAGACATTACTAAAGACATTACACGTGTGAAATTTGACTTTCAGTGACCTTGAAATCGGAAAACTTGAAAAAGCACCTGGACATAATACATTGTTCTCATGCTTAACCAGTACAAGAATAGACACATGGAACAAAGAATGGATACTAATTACATTATTATCCTGATGACATCATTTAGTGATATACATAGTGTAGTGGAAGGGATTATGTGTTGTGTTTGTGTGAAGTTAACAACAACTGTTAGTGAACAGAACAGCTGTTAGTGGCACCTGTGGTTCCTATAGGTTGTACTTTTTTGTGTTAGTAAGTGAGTGAACACAATGAGCTTCTACCAAAAAAAAAAAAACCCTCTACAAACCTGCTTTGCTGGTGCTGTTCTCTGCAAAGTCTGGGATAACGCTGTGCTATACAAGAGTGCATATTTCAGCTGACTCATAAGCTACAAAAAAAACAGACAGTGAGTGCACTTGGCCTCAATTCTTCCATGCTACTTCTCCCCTCAGTTCAACTTCCATAACCAGGATGTATGGACAGCTGATTTCTGATAGCTGTCTTATCACACAGCATTACACACAGACACATATTGTCTCTCTGTGCCACTTGGCACGAAGCAGCTGCCTACTGTATGATAATGTTTCCCCTGCTCACTCTTTCACTTACACAAACAGCCGGACTTTCTGTATAATGCGAGGTCGCCCTTGTCCCTGCTGATACAGGTTTACTTTTATGTGGCTTGTAATCTGAGCTTTTCTGGCCCGGCCGGGTCTCCTCTCCCAACTGAATGGACTGCACTGTGCTCTGCCGCTGTTTCCTGAGCTTTCACTCTGCTTAGCTCGACACTATGATTATAGTAGAGCCTGTGGTGGGCTGGTTGCATTTGTGCTGAGGAGACACTGATCTACAGGATCACCTCACACTTGCCCACACACTCACCAACATACACTGAGTTTGCAAAGATGACTAATGACTGATGGCTCATAAGGAGAAAAAAAGATACAGTGAGACAAATAGCTCAAACGGAGCAGTTAATCACAGAGATTATTATTGGTAAAAAATCTGCAGCTGCTTTTATGTACAGGAACTATGCACATAAAAATGTCTTATTACATACTTTAAGCATTGCAGCTACCCTTTGCAATATCTGCCAAGGTCAGTTTATTTTTTAAAATATTTTTTTAATTAAACTTTCATTGAGTGTCAGTGTCACATATGCATCCATATAACTTTTTATATGGTTATATGATTTATTGTCATCAATAAATGCCTGTGGCTGTAATATTGCATATAATCCTGATATTTTACTACATAGTCTGGTATTAAGTAGCACAGGTTGGTACTGCACTATGCCCAATAGAGTGTAGTTGATGAAATTGATAAAATTTCAAATTTGATTCAAATTGTGGTAAAAATTGGTTGATTTCAGTAACCCGACATGATACAGGAACGTACTTGATATCAAAATAGAGCTTATAGAACCAGTCAATCTGACATTAATATGCGTAATGCATATCACCCAAAATGCCACTTAACACCTAATTTCATGTAGGAAATCTTTCTTTATGCATTGCATGTAACTCTTAATATCCCCAGCTTACCACCCACTTATTACCACATTTTAACTAGCTAGTTGTGTTACTGCAATTGTGCATGTTCAAAAAAATTCGGGCAACTTGGGAGACAGGAACACCTTGAAGGTGATTTTCATAATCTGATTTGATTCGCATCCCGAACATCAACAGCTTCTTAGCTCTTCTCTGAATAGGAGTATAGGACTTAATTAATAGTGATATAACAATTGAACTTATATTGCTAACTCTGCATAGGGTTCTTACTGTAGGTATGAGAGCGACATATGCAAATCTTTGACTCACTGCCCATTCTTGTGAGATTAGTTGTTTCAGTATGTCACATTAGCATGCTTACTTCATTTCTTAATTCATATGTAAAATATACAGAGATGACGTTTTCCTTCCAGTGTCCCCTAGATAGGCTCTGGATCACTGTGCTCTTGACAGGGATAAAGCAGGTGCTGAAACTTGGCTCCCCTCTTTCCCCAACAGACTACCTGTTTTTATAACATAAATTAGTATATGGTATGAGAAGATGGGAATGTTGGCTGAGACTCCTGCAAACATAGTTTTCTATCATACATGTTAAAGCAAGCAGTACACCCCCTCCCCCTCATCCCGTCTTTTTTTTCTCCCTCTTACACTTTTGTTTTTATTGCTTTAATTGGCAAAGTAGCTCATGCAGACTTCTTCTCAAGGGAGCAAATTAATATTTATTCTCAAAACAACTCTGGAGTCTCAAAACAGACCAGACACTAAAGGAACTGAACAGATTTGCTGTCTGTGAGTTTTAGCATGAAAATAATAATAATAATAATAATAATAAGAAGAAGAATAATAATGATAATTAATAATAATAATAATAGAACAATTCTACATTTGTTGTTGATTGTATTAAAAGGCATGGTGGTCACACTTTATACTGTATAAATGACCTCTGTATAATGACCCACAAACACATTCATTCATTCATTATAATTTCATTAAACATTGTTATATTTATCTGTTGTTTATTGTGCATTAAATGATGCATTGTAAGTAAGGTTTGTAACATTATATGGATAATAGTAAAGAAACGTTTTAGTTTAAGAAATCTGTAGAACCTGTAGTAGATATTTATTTTTTCATTCAAAGGGTAATTTTAAGCTTTACACATTTGACAAATGTAATAGAAATGGTAATTAATGCCTACAGTAACTTTATCAAGGGTTTACAAACACAACTTGTGGTATTAGAAATGATATAATGATATCTCTGTTGATTATTTGCACTGATGTATGTTTTGTATGTAAATTATGCTGAATACTTGATGTTTGTAAAAACATGCTATGCCATTTCCTGTAAGTCCAAAGAAAGTAATAAATGCTAAGCTTCTAATGTAACATATACCCAATTATTCATAATTCACAATAAGAATCACAATGAAGTGCAATGAATTCATTTAAAAATGTGCTTAATGCTTTTACTTTACTATTATATGATGAGTAGGGTTAGGGTACATAGATCATTACTTTATATATTTGGCCTCCATAGTAAATGTTCCATAATTGTGGATGACTGTTTTTAATTTTTTTATGAAGATAAGTATTGATGGGGGAAAACTTGTACTCTATATTCCTATAGACTTATATTTAGTGGCTTGGCTTTCTAGTAGTTCCATGGAGGAAAAGCAACATGGTTTTCTATCGCGCACATTAAAGAGAGCACTTTCCATTGTGCTTTTGTTGTTTACTGAAAACCTTCCATCGCATTCCCTGTGGACAAACAAGCACAAAACCTGAATTAGCAGCAGTGGAAACCCTAGGTCCCACTGGGAACATGCTCTCTTCGGCACAGCTCTTTCCTCTACAGTTAAATATAGAATTGATTTCAAATCTTCAACTAAGGCACGCTCTTAATGTGGACGACGTCAGCTCCGCTGTTTTCTCCATGACCGCATGAACAGCTCTAATTTGCATGTGAAGGACAGCACAGTAGGCAGACGTCGCGAAATTCTGAATGTCTGATACGTAGGCCCTTTAACAAAACTGAGCGAAATGAAAGGAAGCCTGTTCTGGAAGGTCAAGCACAAAAGCCATGGCCGTGCTCTGCACATAGGCCCCCTCACGTATGCTCGGTGATTGGTTGGTTTTCTTGCTAGCATGTGCCGCATTGGTGGTGACAGTAGTATTGTGTGGGCATGTGAGTGTGTGTGTGTGTGTGTGTGTGTGTGTGTGGTGTAGCTAAGCGGATGGTATATGTTGCTAGAAAATGGGTGAGGTCAGGGTTGGAGGCCCCACAGACAGGCTGCCCTAAAACAAATGGGCTTTGTCAATGTGTCAACATATCTGTACAGCATTACAATGGACAGAAAGGAAAGACAGAGAAAGTGAGAGACTTTTTATTTATTTATTCATTTGTAAATAAAACCTCACATATTTAATATTTATTTCACTCTGAATAAAAAAAATCACCTTTGTCCAGCCATGCCCTTGCCTTGCCTTTTTTTTTTTTTAATAAAAAGAAATATATAAGTTTATATAAATGGATTCTTCTTCTATAGTGATGAGCTCATGTCCCTGAAATGTCTTAACTCCTAGCATCAGGCGGACATTAGGTCACTGCAAAAACCTATCCACATAACCCCTCCTTCAGCCATCTACACCCACACAAACACAGACGCGCGATTCAGTTCACTTGTTCTGGGGTTTCATTTATTGATTTAATGTCAATCACTGTATCTATAAGGGAACAGAGTGTGAATTGGATTAACTGTATAGCAAGGAGGGAGGGAGAAATTAGCTAGTTGTTAGTAATTCAACCTTGACAGCACAGCAGAGGACACTGTTATATAATGCGGATCAATCCACTGTGTTCTTCTATTCCTATGTAGTGTGTATGTGTGTGTGTTAAAGATTATACCTCTCCCTGTGTAGCAGTTATTATAACTTTCCTTGTTCTTAATAAAAAGTACATCCAGTCCTGTTACCTCACCCATCTGAAATTCCTGACAAGCCATCTCACAATTACAATCTTACATCTTACATCTATTAATATGATATTTAAGGATGTAGTTAATAGTTGAATTGTTATAAAACAGTAGATGATTTACAGCAGGACAAAATTTTCAAGAGCATGTTAATGTTCAAGCTGAGCTTTTTTTATGCCTTTAGCTAGTATGAATATTTATTGTTTGTGTTTAAAAAAATGTCTGCCCTTCATAAGAAATCTCCTTTGAGCCAGCCAGGAGCAAGAACCTGAAAAAAAGTAGTAATTTAAAGTCGACAAACATGTACACAGCGAGAATATCTGGTGGCTAATGCATTTTTAGTAATAGAAGTAGTTGTGTGTTTGTGTGTGTGTGTATACAGTGTGTGTGTATATATATATATATATATATATATATATATATATACTGTATACACACATAAACACACAACTACTGAGAAAAAAAAGAGAGAGAAAATTGTGCTTACACATTTTAAAGATTTCAGAGGAAGCAGATGAGTGCAGTACAGCTGAGACCATTTTCCATCTGTGCTTTTGTCTGAAAGAAAGAGCATTCGTAAGGAAACTGTGCACCAGTTTGTTCAAAATAATCATGTGCATATTAACATGCTCTTCTTTAGGGACCACTTATCCTGATCAGGGTCGCTATGGATTCAGGGTTGGGAACAAGGCTGAGAATACCCCATGAGAATACACTATGGACATGATGCTTGTCTATGCACCGTGAACACACATTTCAAAACTTGTTCACACCTACTGTAGGAGTAGTTTAGCATAGCCAATCCAGCATGAGGCAAAAGGAAACCGGAGAACTCCGAGGAAACCCACAAAATGATATTCTGAGCTCAGAGACCCTTGAGCTGTGACGTGGCAGCGCTACCCACTGCACCACTTTATTGCCCTGTTCTTATATTATACCATGTATTTATCCCTGAACTTTGACCACAAGGTCACTTTTGTTTTATTGCATGTGTGAGACAATGAGGTATTTTGATGAGCTGTCTCTATGGACTCCACCTGCCAAGTGCCAACTCATCCCACGGTTACATGGACAAGCAATCAGGGGAAATGAAATCAAATGTTTGCCTGAGGACACAGGCATAGTGAGCTGTTGTCATGGTGACAGTGCTTTGAGGGGCGTGATTTAGCTGACAGAGTTATCCTGTATTTGGGAGTGTTGTTTAGGGAGATTGTTTCATAATCGCGGCTCATTATTTTTTGATGCTTGGCTCAGATTTATCGGAGTGCTCCAGATCTTCCTGGCTTTGTATTTCTACAGAATGTGATTCAAGTGAGCACAACTTTACGAACTACTAGCTGGCAATAAACTAATAAAAACAACAGCGGTACTTAAAATAGTAAGCCGATTAAAGGGATCCTTCATAGTTATTTCAGCCTAACGTCTTTCCATGGAATTTTCGTCATATGCAGGATTGCCACAAACAAAGATTTTTAAACATTAGGTTGTTCCAAGAAAACAAGAAAATCTTATTTTGTTGGAACCACAAGTATATGTACACCAGATGTCTAAAGACAATTGTTGTATACTGCATATAAATTAGAATAGATGGCTGTATAATGTAATCATTATGACCTATTATTAAATGACTCTAAGGAGTGTTACTGTATTGTAACACTCACACAGGGATGAACACAATAATAATAAATGACATTTATTATTGTGGAACACTGTGTACTAGGCCTACCGTGGTGGCCAAAAGTACTAAGAAAAAATGTCCCATATGTTATAATTCTCCATGTGCACAAATCAGGTGATGTTACAAATTAGTTTTAGCCTGTTTGGCTAAAAGGTTGAAAAACTGGTTATTTAGGTTCTGGAGCCATTACCTAGATCATCTCCAGACCCAAACCCTATAGAGAACTGGTGGACAAGGATAAAGTAACCAGTAACAATCAAATAAAAGGTCTCCTTTACATGATCTCCAGGATGCGATCAAGCAGCCATGGATTGACACCAGATTACTACAGACATATTGTAACTCTATGCCCAGCAGGTGTTGAAAAATAAACGACTTCATACTAAATATTAATTGGAACTGGTGGCTCAGTGGTTGGTGTTTCGCCTGCCATGCAAAAGGCCCTGGTTTGATTCCCAGCCAGTGCCCAAACCCCAGCCACTCCCAAGCCTGGGTAAAATGGGAGGGTTGCATCAGGAAGGGTAAAACCTGTGCCAAGCTTGTATGTGCGGACCAAGTGTCTGCTGTGGCGACCCCTTGCCGGAGAGTAGCTGAAAGACCAACAACATACTAAATATTAATTGTTGTAAAGAAATTTCTATCATTTTAAATGTCATTATTTAAAAAAAACAAAGTCTTTAAAACATTGAATTTCACTTTTGTCTCAATACTTTTGGCAAACACTGTGGATATGTGCAGAGAGTATACAGGTATTATGACAAAATCTGAAAAGGTCTCAAGAGAAAATTTCATATGCCATATACCGTATACAGCAACCCATGTACTTTACAAGAGCTTTCCTTAATGCTCACATGAAACATATGGGGAATGGGAATGGGGAAATGTGAGCTCAAAGACTTTGCCTGGGACATGGTTGTTGTGGCCAGACAGTTTGGTGTGAATATTTCTGAAAATGCTGATCTCCTGGGATTTTCACACACATATATCATTACAACAGTCTCTAGAGTTTGAACAGAATAAAAAAAAAATCAATTCCACGTTTTATTATGGTGAAGCACGGTAGCTTGAACCTTGAGGCAGATGGGAAGAAACTGGACAGTTTGGCAAAAAAACAACAAAAAAAAACATAGCTTTTTCCATTTTTTAATTGTCCACTTTTGTAGGCACTCTGAGGCACATATGGCTCTGCCTGAAAGGACAAATAATATCGGTATAAAAGTGATTCCTGTTCCTATTTATTTTTTATTCTCCAGCACTTACTCTGACTTTATAGAAAAGTTTTAATTAAACCTGTTTTTTGTTTGTTTTTTTGCACTCAGTACAGGAAAACACCTCAAAACTACTTTCCATGGTAAGCACATAAATGGTTCTCATGTGGCAGATGCAGGAGATTAGGTTGAACATGACACTTATGATATATCAGCATTCTTGGAGACGCCACATGTACAGTATGAATTTAAAATCCTGTAAACAATTTAATTTCCTGGCTGCCTTGCATTTCCTGCCAGAAAAAAGGCCAGAGAAATTCAGACTTAGTAATTTACCCCTCTGTACCTTCTTTGGAATTGAAATTGGTTTCTGTTCCTCTCTCTATAAGAAGGGGTCGTATTCCAGTGCTGGCTTTTGGAAGGTGTTCTACAAATTTTTTGTTAATGCTTTATTTGATTCAAGGTGGAATCTTTAATATCAGTATGGTAAATAAATACTGGATGGCATTAAATGATGATGGCACACAAATGGCACACATACTTTACTTATGTGTGGTAATACAATCACTACTATTGAGAGGAAAATGAGTCGAGACACCAGCACTCATGTCCTCTCTCTCTCTTTACTCTTTGATGTGGCTATTAGTTCATGTCCGAGTGCAGGGTTTTTTTTTCATGTTGTAGAACCTGCCATCTTCCCATATGGCATTTTGTCATCACATGATTCCTTTAAATCTTATCCAAGGAACAGCTTGTCCTTTTGGGCCCACATTCATTTCCTCTCACACTGCTATCTTTGAAATCAAAATGGGACCGAATGTGATGCAGAGAACTTCTCTCCATGGCAGATGGTTAGCGGGTTTCGTGCCAATTCAGTGCATAACTCTCAGCAAAGATTATCCCCTTCAAATCTGAGCTGCGCAGGATATTGCCCAGAGATCCCGCTATGGGAGCAAACCGGTGCCTTCGCTTTCATCCGATTGCCTGCGAACTCAGATGAACGCAGAAACAGAATAAGCAGACAACTTCGACTGACCTGGCGAGCGGTGTTGGAAGAAGAAGGGCCCAGAGGACAGATAACTCCCCCCAGTGGCTGTTTGTTTGGATATCCGTTACCCTCAAGCACTATGGTAGCTGGGTAATGGAGGTCTAGTTAAGATAGATGGTTGGCATGATGTAACAGACACCTACAGATATCTACTACACACTAAAAGCATTGTGGTCAATCATTTTCTCTTACAAGATGAGATGCAGGGATTAATGTAAATATAATCAAGTTCATTAATTTATTCAAAGACTTTATTTATGTGTCCTAGGAGAACTTTCTTGGAAGTGTACCAATTCATATTATAAAAGTTTTCTGGATAGCCGATCCAGGACAGAAATTCATTATGAAGGGCTCATTTTGAATGAGGTCCCAGGATGTTTCTCTGTTCTTATGAGCCAAGCTCTGATTAACAGCATCATGATTATCCTTTAGAGACAGCAAAGTGATGGCACTCTGCTCCAGAAGAGTACAAGAGAGTAGAGAAGTCGAACAGAATGTAAACAATCCTAATAACTTGTTTTATTATTATGTACATATTAAAAACAACAAGCATCAGGAATATTTGTATATGAGTATTACAAGTGTTTTACTCGAGAAAGAGAGCTTATTGATCCCAATACATTTTCTTCTGTTTGGCAGAACCTGAAGTACCGTCTTGCATCATATCCTCAGTTTTCAGTTTTTTTTATTACATTTTTTTTAATTATGTGTCTGGATCATTGTTTTCCATTAGGTCTCCAGAGGCCTTCAGGAACCAAACATGGCCAGAGCTTCAGAAACTAATAATAGTCACACTGCCTTTCTCCACACCACCCGCCCAGAGCGTCAGCATGCAGCCAGGGGACACTCTGTTCAAGCCCGAATGCATTTCATACTGCTGACGGCACACACACACACACACACACACACACACACACACACACACACACACCCTCACCATATCCTAGGCCACCACATGTAAACAACACGGATACTTATCAAACTGCTGTACAGCATTTGCTTTCTATATTCCTAGAATTACTGTAGTGTTCCAGCCACATATCTAATGTGTGTGTGAAAGAAACACTTTCAATGTACTGTTAATGCACTAAGGCATTTTGGAAGCTCTGCAGCTTACATAATAGGGTATATGTACAACACTGGAGAGCAAAAAATAAACAATAAAAATGAACAATGAACTTTGCTTGATCTCATATTCATGCTCTCTCTCTCTCTTTCTCTCTCTCTCTCTCACACACACGCACACACACACACACACAACCACATATATAGAACACCACCTCATGAATATGCAACAGCATGGTTTCCTAAGGCGATGAAAAAGGTGTGAACAAGGTTCAAAAGAGGTAAATGTATTTTCCAAAGGCTTTTTATAGCACTCAGAGCTGCTATAGAGATATACACGCGCAAGAGCCAGCACCATGAAGTGTTAAAAAGCCAGCATACGTCACAGGCTCTGTCATTTGATTAAGAAGCAGAGTTGCTCCTCACTGTGCTAATTATGGCCTCATTGGCAGGCAACAATGACAAAAAGGCAGTCGTTCCGTGCATGAACAGCCCAGAAGAACATGAGAACTAATTTAAATGTAAATTTACTTCTCCCACATCCTCTTATGATTCAGTGAACAGAAGCTTTATGGGGCCATAGTGGGATACTTGATGGTTCTGCAGAGAGTATTTGAATCTTTTCGACATTTTTTTGTTGTTATTCATATTTTATGGTCATGCAATGAAGTCAGGAAGTTGCATATGCTATATTGTTGCATCTGGAGTAGCAGCGTTAACAACAATTAAGGTTGCACTTGTAAAAATCTTTATTTTTCTATATAATTCCCTACTACACTGATGCACTTATCCAAATGTATGATGTTTACTGCCTGCTTCATGTCTGAAATGCTGGCCTTCCAGGAACTCCTGTAACAGCCAAACATGTGGAAATTGTGGTCAGGACTGTACAAGTGATGTGGCAATAAATCCGTTAAAACGTTTGCATCATTCAAGTGTTTTACATGAAGCTAAGAGTTTTGTCACCGTTCCATGCTTGATGTCTTCTGAATGTCAATGTCAATTAGTTTTATGCCATCGTTCACGAGACAATTCATCATAAGTCCCAGTTTGACTCAGGTTGACCCATTGGTTCATTGAGATATTAGACACAACACATGTGCAGGACATTAGAAATGTTAATAGTACAAAAGAGCACAATATACAAAATGGCCCAAAGTCCATTTTCCTTATATGAAATTGAATATTTATATTTTTACTTCATACAAAGGCTAATTTGAAACTAACAGCAGAAGATCAAATAAAACAAGAACTAACACGATTTGACAGACAAATACTGTATCCTACACCTCTACATGTGAAAGCCATGTCTTTGGGGTCATCTGAAGTCAGTAGTCTATTGAAATCAGCCCATAATCATTGCACTAAAAAAGGAAACTATTTCTGTATGCAACAGCATCAGTTCTGACCTACAGTATTAAGAAATATTTAACATTCTTGTATTCAGAGTGAACACAAATGGTGTGGAGTCAAAGGCCATTATTTGAGCATTTGGTTATTTTTTTAAATTATTATTATTTTAAAGTATTTTAAACTTTTAAATAAATGTTTGCCTATGGATCCAGACTTTTGGGCCACCATGGGGAAAATATATATCACAATATAGGCTTTACTGTATATGCATTTAGTTTAGCATATAACTCCTATGATGTAAGTATTTCCTATATACATTATGACCTTAATTTCAGCACTTCTTGTTTCCCTAGAGTATAAAGCTGAGTTCATATGCATGTAAAAGCACTTCATCTATCATCATGTGAAAAACAACATCATGGGGAAAACAAAGTGCTTTCAGATTAAACAGACAGATGGTTGATGACTTGCATGAGTCAAATAATGCAGATAAATAATATATACACAGGTTAAGGATACAATTAAGCAAAACATGGCCATAAATTGGTACATATGCCAGGAAGAAAGCTCATGAGCAAGCAAAGATTACAGCTTCAAAACACCATTTTAGGCATTCCTAAATAAAATTGGCTTTAACCATGAAGTGTTTTAGGGGATTTGTCACAAAAATTTACCATGATTGACACTTTGGGGCATCATGAATTTTGGACATTTTATTACAAGGACATTTTAATCCAAATCTTGGTGCGTCTATAAAGCTTAAGACTTACTAGTAAAATACTAGTATTGACCTATAAAGCAATATAGAGTCTTGTGCCAGTGTACCTGAGTGAACTGCTAGTGATCTACCAAACCTACTTTGATTTAGCCTGAATTTGCAGGCTGCTAGTTAGTACCTTGTATTATGAAAACTATGGCAGGGGCAAATCTTTTTCTTACGAAGCCCCAAAGTTTTGGCATAGTCCAATTAATGTTTGGGCCTCAGACACAGTCTCTGTTTAAAAGTTAAAAGTAAGTCTAGGCTTTTGTGAATAGATTAGTTTTTGATATTGAAGCAGATATGGGGGACGCATGGACGTCATACGTTTTATTGCGACCTAGTATGTTAGGATGCTGTCTTCCCTCAATCTCATTGATCACTCAGGTTTGTTGATGCTGGAGTGACTGGTTGCTTAAGGGAGCCCTTGTGTCTGTGTTTCCTTCTGGCTCTCCAATTTTATGTTGTCACTTAACCTCTCTCTCTCTCTTTCTCTCTCTCTCATTGTCAAGCTACACATGGCACTCCTGAGTTACCAATAATCCTGACTTCCTCTGCTCTCCAGGTCTGTCTAACACAACCTGATGCCCCACTTCTGGTTGAGTACTCATTACATGTAGGCCTCTGACTGCTGCAGAGGATGGCCCTATATGGTCTGCTTGGGGATGTGACTGGTAACTGAGAATGGTTCCACTTGACCAAAAAGTAACCTTGGACTGGGCTGATACAGGCAGGTTTTCTGTAATGGCTTCCGACTGCAGTGGCTCAATAGTTCAGGCCTGAAATTGCTACAAACTGTTTTGTTTCTGAGCTTCCATCAGTGAAAGAAGAATTTATATGAACTTAAACACTTTTCCTGTTATATTAAACTTTAACCTTATAGCACACAGATATAGCAGTGATTGGTGTATGGTCGCACTATCTGATATCATTTAAATGGGGAAAGGTTTTCTTTAGAGTCTGGTTCCTTTCAAGGTTTCTTCCTCTTGTCATCTCAGGGAGTTTATCCATGCCACCATCAACCCCTGGCTTGCTCATCAGGTATAAACTGATAATGATAATAATAAAAAACTGATATAATTTATGTCCATATTCTTTATTTATGCAAAGATGCTTTCCGACAATGGTTATTATCAAAAGTATGCTATCCAAATTAAATTTAATTGATTTGAATTGAAATCCTACGTGGATTCATCTATTTAGCCTGAAGCCTATCCTAGGAAATTCAGCACACTAGGCAGGCAACACCCCTGGATGGGGTGCCAACCAGTTGCTTGGCATAGGCACACTCACACTCCTGATCATGATCTATGGGCAATTTAGAGATGCCACTCAGTCTACCACACATGCCTTTGGACTGAGGGGGACACTGGAGTAACAAGCACATGCAATATATGCAAACTCCATACAGATAAGATGTAAACCCTAGGTGTGAAGGCAGAAGGGGGAAAAGTCATTATTTTGCAATTTCCAATTGGAAAAAAGCTGTGATCTGAAAGATTGCAAACCCAATGCACATAACTAAGAATATAAGAGGTAAAAATGTTCTCTGAAATTTCCAGAATGATTTCTCTCACCACAACCCTTACCAGAATAAAGCAGTTACTGAAATTAAATGAACAATTAAACTTTTCTGCATTCAAGGATTTCTGCACAGACTCAGATCAGTTTCAAAATGTAACTTCATCTTCATAATGCCAAAGGAAAAAAAAAAGCACATGCAATATGAAGAAGACATTAGCCATGTGAGACAGTATTATTATATTTTATAATTTAGTGAAAATCTAAATTAATCAGTAATAAATGTATGTCTTGGAACAACATCAACATCATAAAAACATCCTTTGAACAGTTAATTATTTCCCATCCCAGCACCTAGCACTTTCACAGAGGGTTAGAGTGTGAGAGTGTTATTAAGGTCTCTAGTCCTAAGAGTTATGGCATGCATAACATCAACAAAATTTATGACATTTCTTCCTGAGAACACATCAATCGAAGAAGACTGCTTAGGAGCAATAAGTCACACCAGGTTGTGAAGCTGACACCACTCTGTTTCATTTGTCTTTGAGCTCATGTCTGTATGCCTTTTTTCCCCCACTTTTACAATATTCTTTTTTAAGCCTCATGCAAAAAGTCATTCAGAGGACTTTAAGTAATTTAAGAATCTGTTTTGGTTTTCATAGAGGACAGAAAGTTTTAGTTTGTCAGAATTACCAATATACTTAAAGTCTTCAAATAGGACAGTAGGAGGTTTATATTTATAGCAAGCCAAAAATAAAGATTAAGGGGTTTGAGTCAACATACCATGACCACTGGCCACAATTTACAGTCTCAGTCTGGAGTCTGACTTTTGTGCCAAGTCATTCATGCACTTCATATTTTCCTCTTTTTTCTGCTTGACTGCTTCCTTTAAAGTCACCAAACTACATATCCCCTCCTTCAAACATGTACACCCTGGCCACTTTATTAGGAACACCAAACTAATAATGCGTAGGATTACGCTTTGCTTTCAGAACAGCCTCAACTCATTATAGCGCAGATTTCACAGGTGTTGGAAAGATCCCTTTAAAATTTCCAGTCCATGTTTGACATCTGTTATATTATCTGCTTGCCAATCTCATAACTGCTGCAGATCATGAGCCTCACAAGCATGCTTTTAAACAAAATCTAAATCTCACAGGTTCTTTAACAGATTAAGAGTTGGTGACTGAAGAGGCTACTGGAGTACACTGATGTAAATATCAAGAAGTGAAAGCAGAAATTCTAATCTATCGTCTTAAAATCATCTTTGGATCTTAAACCCAAATGCCTTTAGTGTATAACAAAGACAAAATTACTGGCCTTGCTGTTGAAATATTTTCATAGGGGACTGCATGTGACAGCAATGCTGGGAGCAGATGCTCTTTCTGCTGACAATCCTGAGCTCTAAGAGCAACAGTGAAGAGGAAATGATTAGCACAGCTGTCTTTCTTATCGTTCCTTTTGGTAGTCACTGTAAATATTGTCCTTTGTGCTGTCCCCCATAAACATATTACTACTCTATGTGTATCTCAGTGCTAGAACATTAAATTGCATTGCGATACCTGTGAATAAAATGACCACAACCACAAGTACTGTAGTCATACAGCCTTAATAGGCTATAGTGATTGTGTGCCTTATTTCTATTTTAATGCTGCAGCGTTAATACATGTATCTAGGAATGACTAGCGTGAAATCAGCACTTAAAGCAGAGAACATCTAGCAGCAGCAGGGTCTGGTGGATGATTCATAGGCAGTGCAGCACATTCAGGACAATTTACCAAGCCATCTGCTGCAGTGCTTATGATGGTGATCCCTTACAGTGATTCCTACAAAGAGTCTCTGCACTCTTTTTGGCAGCGCTCTCTAAATATAAAGAAGCGCCTGATGATCACTCAGGAGCGCACGCACGCGCGCACACACGCGCACGCACACACACAGCAGCAGAACACAGTAAGAGATGTCATGGTGTGCAGTCTGGAGTTATATTTACCAATGATCTCAAATGCAGACATAGGAAAAAGTTTCCTACGTCTATGCTTTAGGGCTATGTAGTCTTATAATAGAACATGTACACTGATCAGCTTTAGCATTAACACCACATAACATTAACACATTAAAATAGAGTATCAGTTATATACCAGTGAACTGGTGACAGGATCATGGGCACTTTAAGCTCATTCATGCCTGTGGGTACCAAAGGCCAGTCCATCTGGTCTAATTCCACAGAAAAGCCAATGCATCACAAGTCATTGAAAAAAAGTCAATAATGACCATGCTAGTAAGGCACACAAGAATACCCATCGCACTGCATCCCATCACACACTACACAGACAAAAAGCCCAAGGCTGCCAACCAAGCCTCCAAACTCCCCACATCCCACTTCACCCAAGCACCTATAGGATGTGCTGGATAAACAAATCTGATCCATGGAGGCCCCACCACACAGCCCACAGCACCCAAAGGATCTGCTGCTAACATCCTGGTGCCAGACACCACTGCTCACCCCCAGGGGCCCTGCGGAGTCATACCCCGTATGGTCAGTGCTGCCTCGGTAGCACAAGGGGAAACCTACACAATATAGGTCATAATGTTTTGCATTGTAATGTTATGGCTGATCGGTGTATAGCTTATACCTCATACACTGTTCACTATGTAGAAAATACTTGCCGTTACATTTGAATGTATTAAATTCTATATAATATAATTGACAGAAAAATGTGACACTGTTGATTTGTTAGAACTGTCAACAAATACCAATATCACACTACATACATATTGCGTCTAGTCTTCAGGGATCTCGGGCAGGGCAAAGCCCTGTATGTCTTTCAAGAAAAAAAGAAAGGTTTACTAAGGCCTTTTCAGCCAAAGAATCTTATTTGCTGTTAGTGGATTCAATTTAAACTTTTTGTAAAACCAAGTTTAATAACAGAAAGAAAAATAAAGCATGAAGTAAAGGCTCGGGCTGAATTCTTCTTTGCCCAGACTCCATTAGAATTCTCATTAGAATTGCTGAATAATTACAGAACATTATAAATTAAAAACGCCAGCATATTTGTTTTAGCCGCAGACATTATATGGACTGAGACAATCATTGTTAACAGTTACAAACAGATGTTCAAGAACTGTAAGACTGATAGAGTGCGATGTGTCTTCCTTATCTAATATCGGCTATATTGATTCTGATTCGCACCCAGTAAAGCAGATGATTTATGATGTTGCTCATTCATGAAATTACTCCTTACCTCATTCTCCTTCATTCTAGTTATTAGGCTGTTCACATCCCCCAGTTTTCTTCCACCTGCTACAAGCAATAAGTAATTATGGGACATGAATTTGACAAGCCGATGCACTCTCACTGGCCAAGAAGGTCATCGAGCAGAGTTCACTGCCCATCTGTGCCTGCCTCCATAAAAAGAGCAGAAAGCAGCTGTGGAGTGGGATTTACAGATTTTTGATATCTTCATATTTTGAGCAGACTGCCAATAACAAAACAAGCAGGAGAGTAAGCATCGGGTTACTTTAACATACATCGGAAACAACCACGTACTGTATATAAAAACAAATCAGAAATGATTGACCTAATGTCCACCTTGATGTATTTGCTACAATAGGTATATCGTGGGTGTATCTAGGAAAAATACACACACACACACACACACACTAAACAGCTGGAGGAGTGGCTTGGCACACAAATAATTCATGGGGTATTTATACATTAGATTTCCCTGTGACAGACAGGTTTATGGAACACTCCTGACCATCCACTACCACAATGCCTTTTTCCAAGACCAAGCATGATATTCAGCAGTTATTCATCTTACAGCATAGTAATGTTTGACAACAATGCATATTTTTTTGCAAGAGTGAGGATTGTCACTGAGGACCTGAACCGACCAACTGGCCAAAGGGTTTTTGGATACATCGCTCGCTAAGAAAACCTGTATGTTATGGGTAAATTAATGAGGCCTGTACATGTTTCAGTCACAAAAACAACTGCAAGGACAAATGAGGTCATGCCTTCTGGATCATCTCATATTTCACTCCTGTAGCCAGACTGCTTCTCCAGTGCTCAGACTATTTTAACATTACCTAATCTGTAAACCTCCGATGACTAATATAGATTAGTCCACACACAATGGCACTATGAAATATACTGTGGTTGTAGATCATTAGGTGCACATGTTAAGTAGATAATAATGCAGCATGTTGGTATAACACATTTCAGTTTATTAGGTGTAGCCAATAAAATGGTGGCTCAGTGTAGAAAGAGATTTCTACACTAAAAGTAATTATTTAAATAAATAAGAACAAGTATGACATATATCCTCAACCCATAATCATAATCTGAATTTACAGATATTACATATGTATCATAATAACGTACCGTAAGAACAGACAAATGCTCTATTGCCATCTAGTGTAGAAAAGAAGACAGTACGTGAGATGACGTTAACATTACACTGCCCAGCATTGAGGTAACTGGAAGGTACAGAATTAGTAAATTAGAGCACAGATCAATATAAAGGATGAAGGGAAATTCTATTTGTAGTCTAGAGCCAAAAATGTCCACCAGCAAAAGCACTGTATTATCTGCCCGGTGCCCTATCTATCTTTTACCTGCAATGATTAAAGGGTTTTCAGCACTCCCAGCACTTTCCTTCCTGCCCAGAAACACAGCCAACCATGCATGAAGTGGCAGAAAAGCAATCAAGGCCCATAAGGGTTAGAGAGGAGCTGATTCTGAATGCTAAGAACAGCTTCATGCCTACTGAAAGGAAGTGTCAGCAATTATTAACTGGAGCTGATGCATTTAATGCAGTGATGTGGTCTTGCTAAAATACAGTCATTAGTAACAGTTTGCACCCCCTCTTTTAATTCCACATGGTTATGTCTAAAAACATATTAAAAATCATCTGACTGTAGCAAGTCTTAGTAATATACATAGCCATTAAAACCGTGCCACTATTCAACAAAAAAAAGAAGAAAAAAAAGAAATGTGGGCAATACTAAATACTCCCTTACTGCTTCCACAGGTTTTAAGACGATAAGATGCAGACAGGTGGTGCTAATCATCAGCCTTTGATTAATTGATCATCAGCAGGTGTGCAGACCCCTATAAAAGCAGAAGATTTGGCAGTTTGCTGGTCTGGAGCATTCAGGTGTGTGTTAATGCCAAGAGAGAAAAATATAAGCAATGATCTTAGAGAAGCAATTGTTGTTGCACATCAATTTGGAAAGGGTCACAAAACAATTTCCAAACATTTTTATGTTCATTGCACAACTGAGGTTTTGAAAAATTGGACCTGAACAAACCACAAGACTTCTGGAACCTTGTGCTATGGACAGATGAGACAAAAATGGAGTAGTTTGGCCAAGATGCCTATTGCTATGTTTGGGGAAAACCAAACCACATTTCATCAGTAAAACCTGATACTTATACTGTGGAGAGGTAATGATTTGGGCTTGTTTTTCAGGTACAGGACCTTGGTACCTTGCAGTGCCCAGGTCCTGTCCACAATAATTTCTAGAGGCAAATGCGAGGCCATCTCTCCAACAGCTAAAGTTTGGTCGAAATTGGGTCATGCAACAGAACATGGAGCTGAAGCACACCTATAAATCTACATCAGAATGGCTGAGAAATAAAAGAATCAATGTTTGGGAATGGCCCATATGTCAACCCAATTGAAATCCTGTGGCAGGACCATAAGAGAGCTGTGAAAAAATAAAAACCATAAACCTGCAAAAAAAAATTCATGGGGTATTGCCGCACTTGGTATTGACCACATTTTTTTAAATTTTTTTTTTACTTTTGGTTTCAATTTTGTTAAATAAATAATGAGACAGTGAAAAAAGTAAAATGTTGTTGTTCACCAAGGTTGCACAGAATTAAAAGATTCAGATTATGTAAAGATGGTCAAGCAAGGTGTGTAGTATATGGTTGATTTGGTAAAGTGTATGAACTTTAGTCAGTCATAAAGGTAGATGAGGAAAAAGAAAAAAAAAGAGCAACTCAGATTAGTGAGATATCTGACCAAAATTGATACACACTATAAAACACAAATATTACAGTCAGCAGACACCAAAGTACAGTATGTACATAGAGAGTCTTACATTACCATGATCTAATTGCAGGTGATTACAGTAGCACTAGTATTTGGTCAGATGAAACAAGTATTTTACCGTTTGGCCATAATGAACAGAAACCTTCCAGAAGAACAACCATCTTGTATCATCAGGCTCAAAAAGACTAGAGGCTGTAATTGGTGCCAAAAAATAAATGTTTCTCATGGTCTGAGAGTCCTTCAGCTACATTTTGGCAAACTCCAGATGACTGTCATGTGCCTTTTACTGAGGGATGGCTTCCGTTTGGCCACTCTACCATACAGACCTGATCGGTGGAGTGCTGCAGAGATGGTTGCTCTACTGGAATGGTCTCCTCTCTCCACAGAAAAATGCTGGAGCTGTGACAGAGTGACCATCGGGTTCTTGGTCACTTCCCTGACTAAGGCCCTTCTCCCCCGATCGCTCAGTTTAGATGGCCGGCCAGCTCTAGAAAGAGTCCTGGTGGTTTCGATCTTCTTCCACTTACGGATGATGGAGGCCACTGTGCTCATTGGGACCTTCAAAGCAGCATAAATTTTTCTGTAACCTTCCCCAGATTTGTGCCTTGAGACAATCCTGTCTCGAAGGTCTACAGACAATTCCTTTGACTTCCTGCTTGGTTTGTGCTCTGACATGAACTGTCAACTGTGGGACCTTATATAGACAGGTGTGTGCCTTTCCAAATCATGTCCAATCAACTGAATTTACCACAAGTGGACTCCAATTAAGCTGCAAAAACATCTCAAGGATGATCAGGGGAAACAAGTTGCGCCTGAGCTCAATTTTGCAAAGGATGTGAATACATGTGCTTTCTCAAATGTTTTTATTTTTAATAAAATTGCAAAAATCTCAAGTAAACTTTTTTCATGTCATTATGGGGTGTTGTGTGTGTGTAGAATTCTGAGAAAAAAAAATGAATTTAATCCATTTTAGAATAAGTCTGTGACATAACAAAATGTGGAAAAAGTGATGCGCTGTGAATACTTTCCAGATGCTCTGTGTATGTTGGACTGTCATTGGCACAATGGCTTAGTGGTTAGCACTCTGTCCTCGCACCTCTAGGGTCCAGGTTTGATTCCCACCTCGGGGTTGGTGTGCATGGAGTTTGCTTGTAATCCCCGTGCTTGGTGGCTTTCCTGTGGATACTCTGGTTTTCTTCCAAAGACATGCAGGTTAGGCTAATTGGCATTCCCAAATTGCCCGTAGTGTGTACATGAGCATGGAAATGTTGACCTACTACAGTAAATACAACGGTAATCATAATGGGCCCTTCACGGTCTCTAGTTAGACTACGTGAGATTCCTAGATGGATGCAATGATAACTTTTATGTTGTGCTTAATAATGATTCAATAATGATAACAATGTTGTGCTTAATAATGACTCAAAATGACTCAAAGCACATATTGCTCAGATTACAAAAGTAGTCAAAATGTCATTTTGTGATCTAAATTAGGATTAAACACTCAAGATGTTTTTTATTCCTTTAATTCATAAACATTTTCATGATCTTGCACAGATTTTCATTGGGTTATCAACATACAATGGTACCCAGTGGCCTGCCACTAATATAATTAACGATAATAATTAGAATAGTACTTGTAATAACAGTAATACTCATCATGTGTACAGCAAATTTATACAGATTCCATGAAGGAAGGCAACAAAAAAACCCTATAGATTAACATGGTGATTTTGAAAAATAAAAAAAACAAAACATAAATGACACATTTTGCATAATGCAAATATGTTAGTGCTGTTTTTTTCTGAACAAGTCAACACAGGAATATGGTTTTATCTTTAGTCAAGCTAGGTCGCCTCTGATGGTGGTGATGATGGTGAAAGTGGAGGCGACCTCTCTGATAAGATTTTACAAACACGACTTCCAGCCAAACTAAACATTTCTGTCCCACAAGGCAAGATGCCAGAGCTTCATTCTTCACTAAACAAAATCCGACAGCCACTTGGTCTAGAGATAAATGTAGTAGTGAGGGCAAAAACATCCATAATGCCTGCTTCAACTTAATTTATCTTCCTTCACTTTTTAAAACAGCGCTGCCGAATAACCCTGAAGGATAAAAACGATATGAGTACGTAAGAGATTAACGTCAAGCGCTGCCTTTTTTCTAGACACTTTCCCTAAATTAAGTGTGTGAGATCCTGTCAAATTTATGGCATGTCTAATTTACGTCTAAAATCGGCAACACGCTGACACTCTTGTGGAAAGAAGTGCTTTTCCAAAGTTGATTTTTTGACAGCTTCTTGTTAAACGTGTGTGAAAAAAACTAAAAATTAAATGCTACACTGAAGCAGGATACAAAATCCAATCTTGCATCCTGACACCTAAAATTACAGTTTAGTGATAAACAGAATCAAAAAGTAGCATGACTGTGTTTGTATACTGTAGTCATTGTTTAAAAAGGCATCACTCATGCTACCAGAGGAAAGAAAGGAAGTTCTAGTATATGATACATAAAACTGAATGAGATTTTTGCTGTTTCGTAGTCATTATGAATCTGTTCTGCACACAATCGTTCCTGCTGTTCAGTTCTCATAGCAAGAACTATATAAAAGTATAAAAAAAAAAAACAATAAATATGTGTGGTAAAAAAAAAACACATAGATAATAATACATCAACACAATAATACATCCCTCCTGCAGTATACTTTGGCAAAAAAAGCTTTTTTTTTTTTTTTACTACAACAGAAATTCTAATGTAATGTGCAAAAGTCTTGAGCCACCCCTCATTTCTTCATAAATTAAATTACAGTTGGGGACAAAATCTCAGAATGTTTTTTTTTTTTCTGCAACAGGCTGCAAAGCGCCCAGAGATACAATTTAAAAATTATTTGTTTACACACGGAGCTCAGCAGCAACCTCGTTTCCCCTCTCGTCTGTTCTAACCACTCAGCATTCAGCAGCAGCAGTATACTACAGTAATCACCACCTGATCATCTGCCTGCACCTGTTTCTCACTGGTTCATGTCTTAAGTTAGAAGGTTTTGTTCTTAAATGATTCATAGGTCACCGTGTGGCTTACCAAATAAAGAACATTAATTGGAAACTGGTCAGGTACAGGGATTCGACTGAAAATAGGATAGAAAAGGGAAGCCTGGAGAACTATTTCATGAGTTTAAAAATACAAGATCTTTGGAAGCAAAATAAGGAAATGAGGAGGGTTCAAGACTTTTGCACAGTACTGTGTGTAGAAAGTAATGGCAAAAAGCATGAACTTGTAACAAAGATGAAAATTCAAAAACAGGTAAACAGATGTCTGGGATGCTGGAGGTCTGCATGAGTGAACGCGTGGCAGGCTCAACTGATGACGAGTAGGTGATGATCAGTATGAAGTATGAACTCACACGCATACAGACGTTCAAGGAGACTCTCCTTCTCTAAGGCGATTACCGTATTTTCTGGAGTATAAGACATATAAATCTAAATGAAATGCATGTATAGAAATATTTATGTGCTGTAAAATGTCGCTTTTAATCCGTATCACTGGGAAAGTGAAAAGCGAAACCGCTGCTCTAATCTCGCGTTGTTTAGTATATAATATAATTTGATATAGATTATTGTGCCACTTGTTTTTAAATCAGTATCAGCTGGTTTTGATGTTTTATTTGCTTTTTTTTTGTTGCAAAAAGTACAGGCAGTTCAATGCACTATTATGATATATATATATACTATTTTAAATTGTGACTTTTTAGTCCAGAAAATACAGTAAACCTTTTAATAATCTAGAAAATACAGTAAACAGTCCACTGCTCATATGATTACTCTTTTTTTTTTTGTTAACCCTTTCAAGTGAGAGACAATCAGGCAACACGGGAAAAAAGTCACTGAACTAAAGAACGGGCGGACTATCCTCAATCAAGCAAGGTGTTTTCTGACGAACAGAGAGCAAGATCAAAAACATTTCCCGATAAGCACAAAGAGTTCCAGCAATCCAGCATGAGCAACTCGACCCAATCATACCGGGGATCCCAATTTATCGACAGAATCCTAATACAACATATCGACTTTTTTGAGGAAAGTATAAAAAAAGACGCACAGTCTCCACAGGATGCTCAGGATGTCGGTCCAAATGGCCACGTAATAAATTTTACACCGAGCTCGGAGATAACACCTGACCCACAAAACTGGGTTCTGAGCAATAAATTATATATTTACAGACTCGATTTTGTATCTTTTACCACTTTTCATACACAAATACAACACTGTTTAAAATGCGCAATAGTATCATCAAAACCTTTGCCGTGTTTCATTCTATATATAACCTTAAGGTTCTCATCAAAAACCCCATGTTTACCTTAATAAGAGAGAAATCTCACAAATTAAAAACTAGTCGGCTTCATGAACACTCACACACTCTCTCTTTCTCACTCTCTCAGTCTACAAAGTCTCCCAGTATCGAAATCTAATCAAACGCTACTGCACACGACACACATTTCTCATGACTAGTCATTTTTCGGCTCAGAGGAGAGATTTTATTATCACTGGGATTTAGAGCCCTATTGTTTAATTGAGACTTTTAACAGTTTTATTAACCCTAGGTTTTTAGCAGAGGTTTTCTTTTTTGTGTACATTGAGATTAAGCCAAATATTGCAAAGCTGCAGTGCAGTAAATGGCCACAGAGTGGCACAATGGAGCTATTCTGGTGCTGGAGGTTGTCTGTTTTTCTCTGGGTAAGTTTATGGTTGGGGGTTTTTCTGGATGCTCAGTCAGCGTAAAAGGTCAGCATGACAAATTTCAGCAGAGCTACGAGACGAGTGACTCCAACTGGCACAAGAGATTCGAGTGCCATAAGCCTGCCTATAGTACATATTACTGTGTATGGGTCTAAGTGACCTGGCCCATTGCAATGTTAATAACAAGCAAACGAATCCTTTTTGGTTCTACTACTTGAATAAAATGTATTAAAATCAAAGTGTAATTTAAAAACCAGTTAAAAAAAACATGATTTCATTTCAAAAGAATTATACATTTTGTGGCTATACTTTGTTCTCCATTTATCAGCAAGGTATTATTGTGATATATTTAAAGTACTACGAAAGTTCTTCATATATATTTGTATTTTATATAAGGACATATATGGTGGCTTAGTGGTTAGCAGTGTCGCCTTGCACCTCTAGGGTTCTTCCCGTCTCGGCTCCGTGTGGTCGGTGGGTTTCCTCCGGGTACTCCGGTTTCCTCCCACAGTCCAAAGATATGCAGATTAAGCTAACTGGCGTTCCCAAAGAGTTTCGACACACCTTCTAATTCTATGGTTGTTTCTGATTTCTATTTCTTTCTACATATCCAAAATATGCAACAATCTCCGAGATGTATCTGCTACTTATGATCTGTAAAGCCTTCATAACGGCTCTAATCTGAAATGCTGTAAATTGGTGATTTCTGAGGCTGGTAACTCTACATGAACTTGTCCTCTGCAGCAGAGGTTTTAGTCTTGCTTTCCTATAAAGGTCTTCATGAGAGACAGTTTCATAATGGTGCTTGATGGGTTTTGTAAATGCAATCAACAATACTGTTCCAGAACATCTGACGTTTGTGTCTTAAAATAACGACTGACTGTTGTTGTTATTGTTGTTTCTGCTTAATTACCTAATGCCATATGTGATATTTCATAGATTTGAAAAAAACAAAAAAACAAAAAAACCCAGTATTGTTATATGTAGAAAAAAAATCATTGTATTAGAAGGTGCATCCAGACTTTTGACTGGTACTGTATATATATCCAATTTAAAATGTCTATTTCAATATTAAATATTGTTATACAGCATGATGTGCAAATCCTTTGACCCATAC
>JAOVVB010000026.1:17754743-17776660 GCA_028570985.1 Heterobranchus longifilis
TTACTTTTTTTAAAAGGTAAAGTGCAGGTTAATTTGTTTTATTTTTACTTTATATTTTGTGTTAATTATTTTTATGTTTTTATTTTTTTGGGCTGTGGAACGAATAATTTGAGAAAAAATATCTTATTGGAAAATTCGTTTTGGAATATGAGCCCGCTTCCTACGAATTATGCTCGTAATCCAAGGTTCCACCGTAACAAACTGCAATGTTTTTCATTAAATCTTATAATGGAATAAACAGCATTTTATACCAGTGAGCCATCAACGCAAATTTTTATCATAGTTAGTGTCAATATGCTTTAGCAAAGCAATGACAGTTATCCATTTGAAATAGAGATAAAGCATTACTGAAAAATAATAATCTGTGAATAATTAGTATTAATCCATAGCACCTATTCCAGTTTTACTTAGCAGAATAAGATACTGGATAAGACACGTAACTCAGTGGAAAGACACAGTAATGACATGACGCAGCTTAGATGTGTCATCACTTTCTCCTATGATGCACCAATAATTTCTTTCCAAAGTGCGCTCATCACTCAGCAAAATCTTGATATTAACAGAGTATGCCATCCTGTTGTAATTAGGGTATATCAAAGTTTTTCATTCCACAGGAAGATACACTAAACATAGAATATAGCACAAAGTCTGTTTGATGAGCCAACCAGGTTTTGGTTTATTTGGTTAATGAGGTTGCATGCACATGCTATATTTTTTTCATCTGCTGGTTTTCACACCTCTGCAGGGGAAAGCTGCAGTTCTTATAAACATGCTCACTTCTTTAGAATTCTTTTGCCTTAGTCTATATGCAGTGCATAAGTTGGAAAGGATATTATGTCTTGTACTGTGTTATGAATCGTTTCTTCTAAATGAAGGAGGTCAAAATAAGTTCAAAAAAGAATATCAGAATTGCCCACTACAGACTTGGAATAAGCAGTACCCTAGCATTAAGCTCCATGTAGTCAATAATCTCCTGGGCCAAAAGGCTTCACCACCTACATTTTAAAGTGTGTAGGACTAGTTCCCACCCAAATCCTCCTACTTTTCTCCCACCTCATTTTTTGTAGCTTCACATTTTTCCTCTGCCCTGTGGGTTTGGGTGTTGGAGGATGAGACCTATCATTATAGTTCATAGTGTTTTAAAAAATGGACCCCTGTTAAGTCTGTAATGCTGGGGGGGCCCTGAATGGTATACATGCAAAGAGGGAAAACCCAGAGAGACGGTAGTATGCTGCTTTTGCATTTTAGCTTCAATGACTCTTTCCAACAAAAGTCACCACACATTTTTTCCATTATATGTTTTTTTTTTTCAGTTTCAATAGATTCTCAGCCACAGTCATTTTCACTACAAGCCAGCCAGGAAGACCATATCTGTGCTAATTCAATTCTAGTTCAACACCAACTGGCTTGATTTTCCATTTCAGCCCCTGCTTGGATTTGTATTCTATCCTTTCCTCCTCTGTCCCACCAAATTCTTTCCATGTCTTCACAGCAGATTGAGCTGCTTTTCGCCACCACATCTGAGACGCAGCTCATCAGCTTTCCAGATGTTGGGCCTGTTAGGGATTCCTTGCCTCAAATGCATATTTTCTGGCCTTCAACTCCAATAAATAAACCAAACTCTCTTCAAACACCTTCCACATCTGCCCTCAAAGCTTGTTCACAAACAAACAGAATTCCACCATCAATTGCAGTTACCTGGGAATGACAGGAATCAGAGGATTAAACAGGACTGTACTGTTTCAGCACACAACATTGTCAGGCCATCAGCTTTGCTTGGATGTCTAGACACGCAGATATGGTTATCTAAATTGCTTGCTAATCCTTCATAGACAATGCAGGAATCCCGAACCTATTGTCCAGTAGAAAAGATAAAAACATTGATGAGGCCTTCAAGAACTGATAAAATGCTCAGAGATATGGCTGGAGGTCAGTGAGCTTGTACTGTTTGCTTGTACTGTCTTAGGAAACAGCGCAATGGATGGATGATTGTGTTCCATAGGTCCTAGGCTATCATTTAATGGTACCACTACCATTTAACACTGCAACTGCCATTATTATTTAAAAGCACACAACCACATCTGGTTGTGAAATCTCTGGACATTGTTCAAGTAAAGAGATATCATCTCCTGTAAGTCATGACAGAGAATTAAAGCATAAATAGTGTGCTTTATGGTTTATTTAGATGTAAAAGGCACCATCTGTGGGTAAATTTCTTAAAAGGAGTACCTTTACATATTTGGATAACAAGAAAAATGTATATGTTAAAGGAACATGCCGTAAACTGACCTCACAGTCAAGGTCATTTAAGTATTATGTGGCTCGATGGAAGAAATGACAATCAGTGAGAAAGTAGGTCCTTGTTGGACTTTAGTTTTCCTTCTGTTGCTCTATCCCCCCTTCCCCCGCCTCTTCCATGTGTCTTATCAGAAGATGTCATTAAACAGTCATATCCTCACATTGTCCCTAAGGAGAGCTGACCTCCCAGCTGGAGATCCTAACCAAATCCAGCCCACTAGTGTCTCTCTTTTCCTTTTAAGCCCAGCCGAAAAGGCCGGGGTCGAAAAGGCGACTGATGCATAAGCATTTTCTATTTATACAGGTTTAAGAAAGTTTATTTTCTCATTTCTGTGTGTACACCATGTCCTTTCAGACTTTTTAGATCGAAAGACTGGAGGTTATTACTGCCACTCTGCTTTGTCACGCTATCCCACTGCTCATTGGGAAGCAGCTGAGGTTAGCAAGGAATGGAACCAAGCTGTGTGTAGGTCACAAAGTCAGATGTCATGGGGTTAAAGGGAAGGTGCAGGGGTATTTGGGTAGGCATGATGCCAGGGTAGTGAAACGTGCAGTTCTACAGTGGGCTTAAAACATTTGGATCAGCAGTAATGTCCACAGATGTTCACTGCAGAAGTCCTGCAGTACCAGGTTAGATTTTCACTTAGCAGTGTGTCAGATATGATTGTTTTAAAAATAGATGAAAGATTTACATTTTTACAATAATTTGCCATGCTCGAATGAAATTTATGTTAATGTTTTACAATGACCAGTTTGTTGTCATTTAAATATATGTAATAAAAAAAAGATGGCTTTAAAATATAACATATACTAACATAATCCCATATACCAGAGTAACACTGTGACTGTTAAAGCTTAGTGTTATCTTTACTGTCATGTGATCAGCAAACTCCTGACTTGAGATCAGTTTTGCCCCCTAGCAGACTAAGGTCAATTTCTGCAGATAATACTAAACATTTCAGCTATTACATTTAAGCACATGATCTAAATCTGTGATCATACTGCCAGTCTTTAACTATTTTAATTAGGCTGTTTAGCAAGAGCACCAAAAGAGTAATGAGAAACATTGTTTTATATCAGAGTATCTATTGAACATTATCCCCACTCCTGAAATTAAGCTTTTCACCCTTCATTTCAAACTGCTATAGACAAACCAGGAGAACCTCATTTTAATTCCTCAACAGTACAGTACATAAAAGGCTTACCCGGATTTAGTTTTTTTTTTTTTTTAAGAGAGGAAATTTCTACACAATCTAATTTTAAACATGTCTCGCAAATGAGTGAAGTATATCAGGGCATGCATATCTAATTTTTATTATCAGATGGTTGGACTGCAGTGACCTATGACATCACATCAGCAATCAGGGAAGATATGTTGCTGGAACCGCTACCTCTTCCAACTCTCAATAGTTATTTTTTTCCCTTGAGCCATGAAAAGAAATATTATTGTGTAAATATTTTTTATTCAGTATAATTTATAAACATATTTTATAGAATTAACATGGATCATGAGACCTTCTTTATCATATGACACCTTTCTATCATGGCCAACTTTTTACTTTTTTTGGTGGATTGTATTGCATTGTATTGTCACCAGTTTAATGGTATATAATAGATAATCAATGCTATTCAGTTCATCTGTTATGGATGATGAGTGTATTTTACCACCACTGTGGTTGCACATCCCCCATTTGCTGTCATGTTTCCCCTACTGTCCTCTTTTTGGAGTGTCTCACTTTGTGGGTCAGAGGCCTGTCTGCTTGGGGAAACCAATAGACCTACAATGGTGGCTTCCTTACTAGAGTGAGTTTCAGGAAGTCAATTTAAGTCATGCCCACAGTACATATTATTGAAAACCAAAATAGTCGTAATTATAATAATACTCCTATTAATTGTATCAGTTTATCTAAAGGTTATGTTCTGAATGCAAAATCACAGAAACATATTTATCTCCTAAATATACTGTATATGATCTACACATATGACCTACAAGTAGGTCATATGTGTAGGTCATATACATTAGGCCATACATTTTCTGGAATTAATTTGGACCTACCTCTAAAATATACCTAATATTACAACAACAATTAGTTCCGACCAAGCAATCTGATTGGAAGAGAGCCATGAGTGGTGATAATGGACCTCAACACCACTGAGACGTTTAACTATATACTCCCAGGTGTTCTACAATCGTTAATTACACTGTCAGTCACAGCATGGGTGAAAGTAGGTTTCTATGGTCTGCAATACTGAGGAAAGTGCCTCAGCTGCCTTCAAAAAACACATTTAAAAACAGAGGCTCTTTCAGCAAGAAAACACATCTGATAACATTGTCATATTAAAAAAAAACACTTTTACCATGCTATATCCATGGTAAAATTAAGTATATTAATTATGACATATCATTAGTGCATGGAATGTACAGAGGCTCAATATTCATTTTCCTTCACACTAGATTTTCACACTAGATATTTATCTTATGAAAGTAATAATGTTGAGAGTCAAGGGCATAGAGTCAAAAAGACGTCTGTCACTTGCTCAATCCATGCCTGTTTGATTGCATCCTGAAGATCATGTACAGGAATTTGCCACCTACGTTCCCAATTCTTTTGAGAATTCCCTAATTTATTTATTTTTGTGCACCTCAACTTCAGAAAGTAAAAGTTCTGCCACATATCTGTTCCATCCATTAACTAAACCAACTGATTCTAATTAGGACAACTCTTTAGCCAGATAAGCTCGAACTAATCAGTGAGATCACCTGCTTTGTGTACAGGAGAACTATAATACATGATAAATGTTGTGTTAATACTTTTGTCCACCACAGTAATTATAAGCCTGGAGCACTGATAAGCTTTTGGTCTGTTCTGGCTCACAACACGCATTCATTGACTCTTGCAAATGGAGTCAGATATCTCTGTCTCTTACTCACTCATTGTCTATATCGCTTAATCCTGTATTCAGGGTCACAGGGGGCCTGGAGCCTATCCCAGGAGACTTAGGGCACGAGGCGTGGTACACCCTGGACAGGGTGCCAATCCATCACAGGGCACACACACTAACACATTCACACATTACGGGCAATTTGGGAATGCCAATTAACCTAACCTACATATCTTTGGACTGTGGAAGGAAACCTGAGTACCCCGAGGAAACCCACCAAGCACAGGGAGAACATGCAAACTCCATACACACAGAGACCGGAATTGAACCTGGCCGGGAATCGAACCTAGACCCTGGAGGTGCAGTGTTAACCACTATACCACCATGCTGTCAAATAGCTCTGTTCTTTATAAAAGATAAGAGACAATTCAAATAATTTCTAGTCTTTTAAACCAGCTAATAAAAGTCACCTCCATATCTTAGGTGGATGGTCATTTTCTTTTTGCTGAAAGTAATACTGAAAACAAGTAGGTCCTGTATGTTTAAAGATTAGGTTGCGATTTAAGATATCTAGAGGCCATTTAACAGTGTAGTTTTTCGGTCCTGTTTTGGTCTTGTGTGTTGTTAACATTTCTGTGGTAGTAAGAAAATCATTAAGAAGACATCAATCAATGTAGATACAGTTTAGGTCCCTAAAATATAACATCTTTATAGGTTCAGAGGACGGCCTAATGTTATGTATTGTTGGCTAAGAAAGTACTTTGAATGGCTGAAGTTTTGTGGACTACTGACCATTACACCCATATGTGGGCCTTTCTCAAATTGTTGCCAAAAAGTTGGTAGCACACAATTGTATAGAATGTCTTAACATGCTGTAACGTTATAATTTTCTTTCACTAGAAGAGGCCTATCCCAAACATGACAGTGTTCCTTTACAAAATGCAGGGATCATAAAGGCATGGTTTGCAATTGCTGGCATGGGAGGACTTGAGTGGCCTACACGCAGCCCTGACCTCAACCCCACTGAACATATTTGGAATGATTTGGAATGCCAACTGCGCCCCAGGCCTTCCCACCTGACATCAGTGCACAACCTTACTAGTGCTCTTCTGGCTGAAAAGGCAAATCCCCAAAGCTTAATAAGCTTAAGGTTTAAATGTAGATTGATCCATGATCTGGGGTAGACACTGCATAGCTAAACAATGGATAGCTTCTCAGAGTTGGGCGGGTAAACTGTACTAAGCATGAGCTCCTGGCACAAGCTTTTGGAAAACAAGAGTTTGGAAAGTCACTAATTGAAGTAGCAGCTTAGTTGATCAGGTGACTGTGCTGAACAAATGTTGTGGGACACCACCATACTTGTAGCAGGACTACAGTATCTGTGTGTGTGGTGGGGTGTCTGGAGCCACTGTAGTAATGCTGACTAAGAAAGACATAATATAGAATTGCTGGGAAAGGGAACTGAAGAAAAATTTATTTGCCCTGTAGACAGGTTAGTACTGGTATTTGGATCCTCAAATCCTCTCCAGGAGGGCCAGCACAGTTTGCAATTCTCCAACACCTAAACACACCCAATGAACCTAGAAATTAACAGATTAGCTAAATTAGTTGTGCTTGAGCAGAAGAATCACCAAACCGTGTTGGACCCTGGACCTCCAGGACTGAGGCTTAATGTTTTGGGTTGTAATGTTATGGCTGATGAGTGTGTGTGTGTGTGTTCTTGGACACCAAACAGAGCCAGAGTAGCAGTCCATATACTAATTCTGAGATAAAACTTGCAGGTTATACAACTGCAATGTGGAGTACATTCTGAACAATTAGGCACACTAAAAAAAGTTTCCTTTTTTTTCAACTTTCTTCTTAATTTAGTTGGTTCCCACCAACAAACAGCCAGCTCTGCTCTATCATGCAGCAGCTACCAAGCCAAGAGGGTAAAGACTAACATATGCTTTTTCTAGGACGCCTAATGCCAACCAACCGAAGCTTTATGAAATTTGAAATGCTATTGATGTTGCATTAAAGATTTGCAACATTTAAAATGCAACACACTCAGAGAAAAGTGCCGTGTGCACTCTTCCATATGCATGAATTCATAGATTCATGATTAGCCAGTGTAACTTTCAGAGTGTGCTATCACTTTCTCCCAGAGAGCATGGGTGTGTGTTTGTTCTTTTGACTCGACTGGCTGTGACATCATTGATATTCAAACTCGATGTCTACCAGAGGTAGAGTGAACGCATTTCTGTTGCCCCACTCAGGAGCCCAAAACAATAATCAGTTGTTTCTTTATCTATGAATGTGCACGTTTCTCCTTGAGAAATAACAGTCATTAGTCATATATGATGGTGTCAACCACAGTCATATTATATGAAGTGCTTATAGCATTGTGGAGTCTATAGGCGTCAGAATCTACTTGCTGAATCACTTTTGCCTTGGTGTTCTGGTACCGAATGCTTTTGGCAGAAGAATCACCAAAACCATGTTGAACACTCAACCTCCACGACTGAAGCTGAAGAAGTAGATTCACACAGCTGATTGTAAATATTTGCGTCAGGTGGATATTCATGAGAATGTATGAGTCATAAATGAGTCATAGACTTTGTGTACATGGGGATAATTTATTAGTGTAATTAGTTGACTATTGTAATTCTATACACTTTTTGCCATTGCTTTTGCTTTTTTTGCATTTGTTCAAATCCTGTGTAGTGCACATGTAAAACTGTTTGCGAATTTCCATGTTTTGCCTATTCAGATATTATTTAGATGTTTGCCTATTCAGATATTATTTAATGTAAATTGATAGTAACAAATTTATAGGGCATGAAGCACTATCTTTCCTTTCTATCATGTCATTTCATTTACATAGATACACCCAGGCTGCTTATCAGTGATGCTCCTCAACCTTAAATGAAACGTCACAGAATGTTAATCACACAGTTAAGATTACCAATCTGCCTGTTATCTGTTTTTCCGGTATGTGAACAATCACACTTCACTTTTTTTGTCTCATCTCATGTGATTTATTTTACCTCACTTCACTTGTCGCTTCACATATCATTTTTACAATCTGCAATAATTAAAAGAAGCATATGAAGTAAAATAGTGGCAGTACAGTATTTCATTTCTGCACGATCATGCTGGAAGAGGATCTGAATTTATTTAGTAGGATAGGGCACCTCTGGGACTTTTTTATTTCATTAGAAGTAATGAGAATAAATTGTTTTAATGGATTATTATTCTTTTTTTTCAGCCCCCCTGTGAAACTTGTTGGCTCACTTTGCATAAAACTCAACCCTGGACGTACACCAATCAGAATAACATTGATCAACAACTATACAACAGCAATCCGGTTACAGGATCATGGACACTCAAGTGCTCATGCTTGCGGGGACCTAAGGGCAGCCCATCTTGTTCAATCCCACAGAAAAGCCAATGAAGAAAAAGTTGCCAAAAAATGCTTGGTCAACTGGCCATGATTGTAATGCACCAGAACACTCAGTCCACACAGCCTGTCGTGTATGGGGCGTAGCAGGAAAGTAGTTCAAGGTTGTTGATCTTCCTTCATATTCCCCCGATGCACTGGACAAACAAGTCTGATCCATGGAGTCCCTACCCCTCAACCCACAGCACCCAAAGGATCCGGTGCTGTTTCCAGACAGCACAGCACACCCTAGAGGTCTTTGATCCATGTCCCAAGGGCCCAGAGCTGCCCCTGTGGCCCAAGGGGAACCTACACATTACTGGACTTAATGTTTTGGGTTGTAATGTTATGGCTGTTGAGTGTACAGTATGTGTACTTGAGTTCCAGAGTAGTAGACCAAATCATGATTCTGGGAAGAGATTACAAGTTATATAACTGCAATGTGGAGTGCATTCTGAACAAAAAGTTTCTATTTTTTTATAACTTTCTTCTTAATTTAGTTGGCTCCCACCAACCAGCCAGCTCTCCTCTATCATGCAACTGCTAAATAGCAATTAGGGTGAAGACTAACATGTTCTTGTTCTGGGATGCCTGATCCCAACCAACCAAAACTTTGTGAAATATGAAATTCTGCCAATGTTTTGTCACAGAGCAGTGTAACTCTCTGTGATGGTGAAAACTGCTATCTGGGCTCTTCCATATGCATGTATTCACAGATTCATGATTACACAGTGTAACTTTCAGAGTGTGCCATCAATTTCATTCAGAGGGCATGGTCACTTCTGGTTCTTTTGACCCGGCTGTGACATTATTGGTATTCAAACTTAGTATCTACCAGAGGTACGGTGAACGCATTTCTGTTACACCCTCAGGAGCCCAGAACAACAATCAGTAATTTATTTATGTATGTCCGTAAAATGTGCACTTTTCTCCACTAGGCATAGTGAGGTCATTTGTCATATAGTCATATATGATGGTATTAAACACAACCAGTACTTGCTGAATGACTTTTGCCTTGGTGTTCTGATACCAATTTTTTTTTTATTAATTAAGCGCTAAAGAACGGGGAACAAAAGGTAGATTAAGCTAATTTCTTACTTCATTGCTGATTTTTCAAAATGCTTTTGGGGAAACCACAAATAAATAGACAAAGTAAACATTGTCATGTTAACAGATTATATGAAATAACACATGACAGAAGAGAAAGTTTGGTTTGGTTTGAAGATCCATCTACAGTAATAGGAAGCAGCGAGAGCTCTATGGTTACGGCAGTGGCCTGCTGACCGGATGCTCCCAAGTTCAATCCCTGCCACCACCAATCTACCACTGTTGGGCCATCCACCACTCAATAAGGTAAGGTGTTTAGGATAAGGGTGTCTACCAAATGCTGCAAATGTAATAGCAAATATGTCTTTTCTGTTTTTCTTGTATGCTATTTGGAAGAGACCCAACATGATTACTGACTTGAATCATGTGACTTTAAAAATAACCATTTGAAATGGTCTTTTGCATTTGTCTTCAACTGTGCATGTGTTATAGTTTTGTGCTTAGGATGAGGCTCAGCTGTAGTAGGATTTTTTTTTTAGCAGTCATGTTAAATATTGTATTCAGCTGTCACTGTTCATGGCCATGAAGCAATTTCATTTGTATTTGAGTTCTAGTTCTTCTTAATTAGTGGCTTTTAAATGTATAAAGTCTTCCTGTATTTGCTGTTGCCACATCAGATAATTGGTCTGCAGTGTGGTTTCCATATCCTGGCTTAGTGTAAAGTCCCTTCTGTCTTACCAGTATTATCGTAGCTCTTTACGTGAAATCCTCCTGAACCTGAAACCTTTAGCATGCCAGAATCCACATGAAGGTCTTTTGGTTCCTTGTTGGTTATTTCAGTTTTTGCCATTCACTTGATTTCTGTCTCACAGGCAGAGCTTTGAGCTTTGTTTAGTTTAAGGTGGAGGCATTTCATTTCGGTATAGACAGTCAGTGGAGGAAATTGTGGGCTGGTGGAAAGAGAAGGAGAATGAAGTGGAGAGAAAGAGAAGGGGAATCCAAGAAAATTAGAACGCAGTTTTTAGAGAAAGCCTCAAGTTTGCCCTCAAGCTTCAGTTTAGAGGCTTTAGAGTCATTGATAATTTCCAAGTTTTAGTAAATAGTCAATAGTCAATAGTCTTTCAAATTATTACAAATTATTTTAAACACTTAAAAGCGCACAATCTATGAGGAGAATCTACTCCATTTTCTGGTAGAGAGTTTATACGAGTTAAGTTGTACGAGTGGTACGTTACAGTATGCACTACAAATTCTTGAGGAATGGTTCTAAAACTATGGGCTGTTGGTGGAGATACATTAATTTCAAGATATAATGGTTATTATTTACTTATAATACAGTACCAGTGTAGAAACACCTATAAATCCAATGCAGCACACACACACACAACAGGCAATTTGGGAACATCAATTAACCAAATCCACGAAGCACGAGAAGAAACACGTAAACTCCACATACACACCTGAGGTGGGGATTGAACCCTCAGCTCTGGGGGTGCAAGGCCACAGTGCTAACCACTATGTCACTGTGTCACCCTATACACATGTGCATATATATAAATACCAATCAGCTGTAATATTATGTCTACATGCCATATATTAAATAGGTCCACCATTTGGCCATGAAACACAAATTAGCTTAATCTGCATGTCTTTGGACTGTGGGAAGAAACCAGAAAACCCACCAAGCATGGGGAGAACATGCAAACTCCATGCAAACAGACCCGACGCAGGAATCAGACCCAGGACCAGGAGGTACAAGGTGGCTTTGCTAACCACTAAGCCACCGTGCCGCCTCTGCAGTGGTTAGCACCTACCAAAAGTAGTCCAGGGAGGGACAACTGGTGACAGGGTCATGGAAACCCAAGGCCGCTGATGCATGTGGGAAGCGAAGGCGAGTCCATTCGAGTTGATCCCACAGAAGAGCCACTGTATCGCGTAGTTGTCGAAAAGGGTATTGCTGGCTATGACAGAAATGAGTCAAAACACACAGTACTTCCCAGCTTGCCCATGCTGATTCCTGTGCACTGCTAAAAGCACCACGGAAGAAGGTGAACTGGTTTGATTATTTATTTTTTCATGTGTATGGCTGGGTGTGTGTTGGCATCATTATGCACTGAGGGAAGAAGGTAAGCCAGTAGAGGCAGTGTGATGCTCTGGCCAGTGTTCTGATCTGAAATCTTGGGTCTACAGTATGTGGATGTTACTTACAAATATCACTTACATAAGCATTGTTGCACACCCTCTTCATGACAAGTGTATTCCCTTAATTTCAGTGATCTCTTTCAGCAAAATATTGTGCACCGTCCCACTGAAAAAAGAATTCAGAAATAGTTTTGTCTATCGTTTCAAGCATACAGTATGTGTGCTGGAAAAACAATTCCTAACCGTCAAGATCACACCTCACAACTAACAGAAATGAAAGGATCTGCTGCTTGATACCAGAGCATGCCCTTCAGAGTCTTGTGGAGTCCATGCTCCACCAGGACAGAATTGGTTTGGTGACAGTAGGGGAACGAATATATGCACAATACTGGGCAGGTGGATTTAATGTTATATCCGATTAGTGTATTTGTCTTGTTGTTTTTGAAATGTAATTTCTGCTGTGTCCATAAGGGGTCTTTAGAATGTGTCTCTGGATACAAGAACTAGCACTCATACCTTGCTGTGTGGCCCTTGGGAAAAAATCGTAGGTTGTGCTTGTGCAACTAATTCTTGACAGTTTTTTTTTTAATCAGTTTCAAGCATGTTTATTTTTCACTTGAGGAATTATTTAAAGAGTTATTCTGCTTTTATTTAAAATAATGTATGTTTTTTGGCCAACATCAACAGTCAGGCTTCATTAATCACAAAAAGATATTAAATGAATTTAGGACTCCCACAGTTAATAGCATGTGCAAGGAATCGAGTGCCACATGAACAGTGTAATTATGACAAGCCTAGTCAGAGAGTTCCAAATTTACTCATCCTAGACTTTTGCACTGACCCTAAATTTTGCTATAAATTTTCTGCTGATAGAAGTCCAGACATTTAAACCATGTCTAAACTAGTGTAGTCGAGATATATGAAAAGTCAATAGTATGGTGTGAAAGGGAGGATTGCTTGTAGATGAGGAATATTTTCAGGCTAAAGAGAGTTCAGGGTTTGTTCATTTCTCCTCACATTCTTGTTGTCCTTTGGGGAATAATTATTTAGCCATTGGTGTACTTTGCTTTCACGAGACTACAAGAAGATTTAATGCTAAAGATAAGTGTATGAGAGCAGCCACGGCAGTGTATATTTTACATGGGCAGGCAAGTTTGAGGTTTACATGCCTGTGTGTGTGTTCCCTTTGACGTTACATATTCAGTTTCCTCCCATGACTTCTGTGGACGATATGACGACTCAAGCTATCCAGAAACACGCTGTGTGTTTTGTGAACAATGAAGACTTTGAGACACGCACACATCCCTTTCCCCATGCACAAATAAATCTGTCCTCTGTCTCAGCACATGGTGTTTGGGGACCATTTGTGCTGCCGAGTCTCAACAACCATTACTCTCATAAGCTCTCACGCTCTCTCTCTTCCCCTTTCTCTCTCTGGGTAGTCCAGACATTTTAGGCACTTTTATACCCTGTAGGTGCATAATTTCTGAGGCTGTCTAGACTGAGAAAATACAGCATATAGAAAGCCCTAATTACTCATAGGAAAGTTTGATCTTGTTATTGTGCCATGCAGACTTTGTTGAATATTAAACCTTGACCACTGTCTTGTCTCTGTGTTAATCTAACCTTGGGTTAATATAGTAAAGAAGGAAAAATATGTACACCCCCTTGATGACGGATTTCCAATTCTTTTTTACTAGAACTTGGGTTTAGAGATCTTTTCCTGTCGTGTTTTCAAGTAAACACCACAAGGTGCCAAATTCCATCATAGCTGGAACACACTGGCTTAGACGGTGATACAGATCAGGCCCTTTGTTTCGTTTCGACGCATCTCGCCAAAAAGTGGTTGTGCTAAACCCTCAAAGGAAGCTGTGAACAAATACGCTTTTCGCAGTCAGACGTGTCTCTGTTCATCTGCATGGGCAGCGTGTGTTGCCAGTTTCCCACATGCATCACTTTAGAGCCTGGTTTCAATTAGCAAGCTCAACCTGCAGAGAGAAGGCGGGTTTCATCATAACTAAGCTTGCGGCTGGAGCTGTGTGAGTGTTGAGAGTTTCTGAAGGCTAAGCATGTAAAAAAAAATGACTCGGTGTGAATGCCCTAACCTGTTATAACCTGCCTGTTTGCTTTTGTTTTCTAATTTGACAAGCCTTGTTAGAAAAGGCATCAATACAAAACATTCCCATAAATTACAGAGAGAGACATGGCATGTGTGAACACATCATTAAAAATCTCTGATGCTTGTCAAGTTTTGGCATGCTGGATAAAATCACAATGGGATAAAATTGATCTTTGACTTTAACCGACAAATGAAAGTGAGAGTGTCTTTACGGAACAAAATGCAACAGTAATAAGACACTTTACTAAATTTACTTTATTTTATTTATTTATTTTTTTACTCCAGTAGCTTTTCACTGGATCAGGTTACAGTATGTAAATTGGTCACTGCATGCTCTGTGTACTATCCAAAATGGTATGCAAGATAAATGTCCTAAACAAGCAGGGAGTCAAGCGGTCTATAAATAAGGTGAACCAGACCAATCCAAACTTATGAAAAACAGGAACAAACTAAATCAGAAAACAGAATAATATGAGCAATAAACAAAAGCTTGATCACGCAATGATAACCATGAGTGAGTGTGTGTTTTGTCTGGCAGTGTGGTATTTGTGGTATTTTATAGTTTATAAAGTGTGATGAAGATTGAATCTAAGTGTGTGGAATCAGTAGTCAAGTGACTAGGGCTGTGATCGTGCTGGCAAATGCTGTGAATCATAGTAGAATAGCAGCAAAGTGTTCTGGGATTGCTCACACTACCTAAACCAGTCGTCTACTATATAATTAGCATTCCATAGGATCAATAACGATTGGTAACCAACCATTCACTGGAACAAGATTACGTAAATGGCTGAATGACACAGGAAGTTCTAAGCAAACTTTATCCAGTTTTCCATGAAACTTATCCATACATTGGATGTGAGTTGCATGCCTTTCTCACTCACAGGGTCCTAGGGGATTTGGGATATATGCATAAACATGGGATTGGCATTTTGAATGCCAGAGTGCCCAGGTGCAGGTGCTGGGTGTGCCCATGTGATCAGTTTGTTCTGCATGGCAAAAGGCATTAACTTTATTCCTTCAGGGTAGGATGCTAGCACTTGGTTTGTGGGGGAACACACAAGCTCCCTGTAAATGTCCCTCTTCGTAGTACCCACAAACATGATGGCAGTAAGAACGAGGTAATCATTGAGTACTTTGGGGTGTGTGCAATATATGTGACAATGTTCTTTGATCAAGGCTGATTTGATAATCTGAATAATTTAAAATGAATTAACGAACAATGCCCCTGTGACCTGGTGAGAATTTAGTCATTTGGGTTCTTGTAGTCACAGTGGTGCAGCTCCTCTAAGGTCAGTCTGAATGGCAAAAGATTGCAACAGCTAATGTCATAATTCTGTCCAGCAGGCAGGAGTTTTTATTAAAGAAACTTAACCATTATAAGTTAAGTTATATAAAGAGCTTAACCATTGAGAAAACACAGCTCCGCTTAGTTGGATCTGAGTGCTGTAGGAACTGACCTTTTTCTGACTTTCAAAAGCCTCCTCAGCTGCTGAGTTTCACTTGCGGTTTTTAGATCCCCACTTTAATAGGGACAGAAAGGGAGCTAAAACCTTGATTGTTTTCTTTGCAAAGCCAAGAAACCTTTTTAACAGTGCTTGGCACTGGCCAAAATCAGAATCGGGGAAATGTGTTCATAGTGATTTTGACCATGGCGTGTTTGTCGTTGCCAGATGGGCCGGTTTTTTAGAAAAGACTAAGGTGTGGGATTTTTCTTTATTGTTTACAAAGAATGGTGCAAAAACAAAGAAAAAGACACCTAGTGAGTGGCAGTTCTTCAGGTGGAAACGCCTTGTTAAAGATAAGAGCCAGAGGAGAATGGTCAGACTGGTTTAAGGTAACAGGAAGCCACAACAACGAGACACACAATGCCTTAAGTTACAGTGATGAATTAGATCATAGCACTTCGATTGTAGCTTCTAATTCTAATCAGAAGACACCAAAATGGTTCAAAATCATTTTTTGCGATGTTAAAGAAAATGAGTTTCACAAAAGGGGGTGTGGCACACCATGAAGTACATCTGGGCCAAAATCAGCAAAGTCTGAGGTCAGTGGTGGATAAAAATAAATAAAAAGTAAACTAACAAAATAAGAAGCTACTATATATTGTGTTAGGCTATTCATAAATGTGTTTATAAAAGGGACATTGAATGTGGACATACAGTATATAATTTGTTAAAAGCTGGAGATGTCTAAAATTCTTTTCCTGTCTTGTCCTGTTTCCTTCTCTTTCACGTCATCATTAATACCCATCATTAAATCCCAAGCATTGTGAAATTGGACTATATAGCATGATTCACTTAAATTGCTTACTTGTACTGAACCACCCACGTCTCTCTCACTCACTCTCTCTTTCAGTTTCCTTCTCTCTTTTGCTTCTTTATTTTTTTCTAGAGATTCTCCCTGTTTTCCCTGGCCCTGTACCCATTCTCCCATCCTGCTTGCTCCTCAGACTTCAAATTTAAATGCATGAGTGGCAGCTGAATGGGCCTTTGTGTTCTCTGGTGACAGTGTATAGCAATAATTCTGGGCCTTTTGCCTTTGATGCCTTTCCCATGCAAAATACAAACCACTTGGCCATCCATTCCAACATTGCAAAGTGAGAAATTTGACCAGTGGGTTATGGAAAACGCTTTCATCTCTATGTATAAGAAAATATGGCCAGCTTTCAAACAAAGCACTGTGCGCACATCAGTGTCCAGTGTTCTAAGCTGAATGTGGTGTTAGGTGTCATAACGTCCATAAGCTATAGTGAAGTTGTAAATTGTACCATGTGATTGATAGTGACAGAAAATATAACCATCTAATAAATATTTTTTATGGTTATCCTGAAGTGAATACAAATAATTCAGATGTTAAATTGGCATAGAGGGTTCTTTAGGGGAATTCTGGTGAGTCAGAACTTCTTCCATGGGACATGTTCAGTTCATTTCCACAGCACAGTCATAGCTTATTTACGCGGCTGTGGCTAATAATCAAAGTTAAATGTCAAAAGTATACAGTATGTTTATTCACGGTGTGATTTCCTCCTGACAACTTTATAATAAAAAAAAAGATTATTTTTGTTAGTAAAATCAACTAATTTAGAGTCTATATCGAGCTTGCAAGAACAAATTATTCTCCCTGTCCTGAAGGACCTTAACACAGCTAAGTGTTTTCCGTTCTCCCACACACTGATTCGGCTCACCAGCTAATTATGGAGACCTCTGGGAGCGGAGAAAAACAGTCAGCCTAATCGTGATGAATGTTTCCGCATCCCATGCAAAGCAAGACTCAAACAACTGTTCAGGACACATAAAGTGCTTACTGACTCAGCACAACTGACTTTGCAGGTGTGGGATAGAAGGCTCACAGGAAAATTGACTGATATCCAGGTGGATGTGTGGAATGTTGCTGAATGGCATGTCTCTGCCTTTTTCCTATTTGGATGATAGGAATAGGTTTAGGAATGCTGTTGAGTAACATGGCAAATGGAAGGCAAGAGTCCAAGAAAGGCTTTTATTCACATTGTGGCAGCTGGTCATGACCTATAAACGCCCCAAGTACTCTAAGGTCATGACCTACAAACTGATCAGGGAACAGATGCTATGGCAGCAGAGGCTCAAGTAGGAAACAGGTGAAGGTTAAAAAGCTATGTGACATGTGTACATACATACAGGGACTGATTAAAGACTAGTCATCTGGGCGATCATGTCCCCCTGGCTCGTCAAAAGGCAATGAGTCCATTAAACACAACAATGTAGATAATTCACATTAGAATTTCCATGCAAGTAAGAATTTGCAGATTATAATGTTGCCACATTTGACAATCAAAGCGGAGGAAAGAAACTGGACTCCTCGGTGTTTGTTTATTGTTAGCAACAAGCCAGGAAACTAACTGTAATGAGATATGTTTCTTTCCTCCCTAAATAGCAAATGATATCGTATGAAAGACAATCCCGGCTGAGGTGGCTCAGAGCCCACTGCAGTCCTTTCCAGCAAGTGGAACGCCTGATTTTTGAAAATCAACAGATAACTTGGCACCAACTTGAGGAAGAGGCACATCTGTCTGTGGGAACTCTAAGCACAATCATTTACAAACCACTTGCACATTACAGGAACTCAGCTGGGACTTATTGCCACATCCCCCATAAATTCCTGCCCTCGCTTTAAGCGATTTCTTAATGTTTGGGCCAATAAACGAGTTCCTGGTAGGCCAGCATTTCAGACATGTAGCAGACAATCCGATCATAGCTCCAGCATACTGAGAAAACTTCTACCTTGATGGTATCCAAGAAATAGTGAAATGCTGGGATAAATTCATTAGTGTATATGGTGAAATAATGGTAGTTTAAAATCCCATAATTGTGTTCTGTTATTCGGCCCAATCAAAAGTCCTGGTTTGATTTGGACACCCTCATGCTTGTTCATATGATATGACTCATTTAAAGATAAACTGATACTTTGTTTACGTCTGATGCTGTGTGCAGCCGTGTTGATCTGACATCATGCCAACAAAGGTGAAGGAAATCATAGGTAAGTTGGCTACTCAGAGTTAACGAGCCGTAATTTTAATTTTAGAAGATGTTTTCTTTGGCTTTTTCTGTTTGAAGTTTGGGAATTACAAGTGGTAAACTTGTGAATGCAAAAATAGAATGCAGGTAAAGTCAGAAAATCTGAAATGAGTTTGGGCATGGTCTTGATGTGGGAGTCAAAATTAGTCACAGGTTAGCAGTCATTTAGGTCGAGTTTTCACGCAACATAATCTATGTTTACTATAAGCCCTCGCTAAATACGTTGCATTTCATAATATATTAGATCAAATAAAAAATAATTATGAACTAAAATCAACCAAAAGAAAGCTCAATGTGATCTTCCTACTGACAATAATTAGATAAATTGGTGGACGAGTTTAAAAAAAAAAAAAGAAGAAAGAAAACCAGCCTGTTATCTGTAAATGTCATGCACACTCAGTCCGCGACCGGCACTAGGACCCGGAAGTAATACAGTCACGAACCAGGAAGCATAAAAGAAGACAAGATGGCATGGCACATCGCTCAGTTATTGAGTTCGCCCATGTCGTTTCTGATGCTTCACCAGCCGTTTCGTGAGTACTCACTTTCTTGGGTTTACTTCCAGATTGAGTGTGTGTCAATAGGACGCGGGTTAAATTGTGTTTTTCCCTTGCTCCCCATACGAGAGAGTCCTTAAAACAATCGCGTTGTTATCCTGCCTACTCGTGTTGTTTCCGCGTGTGGGTTTACCATCCACGCTACAAAGGATTAACCGCTAACGCTACGTTTTTTGGTCTACTTGGGTTAGTTCTTGACAGTTGAAAATATATGTACAATCTTTTGACTTGTTTGACTTCATTTGATGTTACATCCTCAGGTGGCCATTAAGGTAATAGATAAGAAGAAGGCACGGCAGGATGCGTATGTGTTGAAAAACATGAAACGTGAGCCGAGGATCCACCAGATGATTCGTCACCCCAACATCGTCCTTCTGCTGGAGACTCTAGAGACTGAGAACGGCTACTACATGGCCATGGAGCTGTGTGCTGGAGGAGACCTGATGGACAGAATCTGTGAACGCAGACGTCTGGAGGAGAGGGAGGTCCGCAAATATACACGGCAAATCCTGTCAGCTGTTGATCATCTGCATACACATGGCATAGTGCACAGGTAATGGAAGGGAGGGTTAGTATTGAACAAACTTTGCTTGGTGTATTTTTTTCAATGTAATTTTTTGAAGGAAGGTAGGTTGGCGCTGGGAGTTGCTCATGGAAAACACTACAAATAAAATCTATGTTGTTTGGGTAACTGATAATTCTTATAAATTGCATTTCTAAATCATATTGTTATAATCTTTGCCTAGACTTTAAAGAACTTTAAGATGTATTTTGGAGTTTAAATTATATCAATTGTTAGTTTATTTAACATATCTATAGTTAATAATCTAGATAATAATGAATCAATCAAAAAAAAAGAAAAAAGAATTGCTTATCCAAGAGTTTTATATAATGATGGTTCTGGTACCTGATACCACTAAAAGATTCAATGATGGTATGCAGAACTGGAAAAAGGGGAGAGCAGCTGCCTACCAAACCCCACATTTAAAACTAGTCACTGAAGCACTCTTAGCAAGAAAAGACATCTGATAACTTTCTACCATCCTAAACAACACTTTGTCTCCTTAATAATTACTTCTAAGTTGTTATTTTTAATCTTTCATTACTGCTAGTTAACATGAGTGCAAGCTTGTCAAGAGCTGACAAATTTAAGACTCATCTTACTGCTTTGTTCATGGCTAATGAAAGCTACAAAGCTACTGTACAACTTCTAACTCCAGACTGAAACCCAAATCTCTCTTTAACACTTCAACAAGGACACTACTTGTTGTGTGGAACAACGGATTCCACACCTTACAGTTCATGACACACTAGCTTTCCTTTTTATGCTATAACCCTTAAACAGTGAGTTAGCTGAAGCTGTTCTAAAGTGGAATCATTTGAGACATGAAGAGAAACAGTAGATTTACAGTACAGGGCTGTCCAATAAACCTCCATGGTTTATTCTCCAAGGTTTATTTATTCAAGTAAAGTTAGAAAAAAGGAAGCAATCAATGTGATACACAAACTACAAATTTCACAAACAACATATAACGCAGGTGAAACCTACTCAAGGCAATTAAATAGAAACAGGGAAATATATTTATATATGACAAAGATTTCGCACCAATACAGGTATGCAGGCTTAGCCATGCTATATATTCTGGTTCTTATGTGGGATGTAAATAAAATGGTGTCATTATGGGAATTTACACACTAATGTAGCAATACATATTTTAAATAATGTTTATATTTTATATATATTTGTTATATTTGTTTGACTTTTTTCTACCTGTTTGCACAGAGATCTAAAAATTGAGAACTTTCTTCTGGATGAACACAACAATATCAAGATAGTCGGTGAGTGTCTATTGTGCATTAACTTGGTTGATTTAACAGGCCTTTATGCATCTCCTATACTATAAGTAGAATATTTGTATTTCTTAAAAATATTTTTTTAAATTTGAGAACTACAGTGATAATTAGTTCAAGTCTATAATTCATACTATTAGCCCTAATACAGTGTTCGGCCAAAAAAGAAAGTCACATTGCTTCAATGGAATAGGGTTAATCTGGACTCATCAGACCATATGACATTTTTCCACTGCTCTAAAGTCCAATCTTTAAGCTCCACAGCAAACTGATTAATCTGACAAGTCTTATGATCATACAGCTGTTTAGTCCCAATCCTCTGAGTTCTCATCACATTCTGTGTATGGAAATGGTCTTACTTTCACTTTTAAACACATCTATGGTTTTTACTGTTGAATTTTTACCATGCAACTTCACTAAGTGTTTACGTGATCTCTAGTGATATATATTTTTTTCTGACCACATTTCTTTCATAACCTTGACGGTTCAGCAATATCCTTCTATGTTTTAATAATGTGTTGAAGGGTTTTTAACCCAGTTCCATAAATCCAAATCTCTTTACTTGTTTTCTTTGCTTAATGCAGCCCAATAATTTGATGCTTCTGAAATGGTGATTTTTTTTTTGGCCAGGCAATGTATACAGTAACACAAGTAAACCTACAGTATAGTCCCTGTCATGAAGTGGTTGTAATGCTTAAACTAAAAACACTCTCTGTATATTTGTGTATGTGTGTGTTGAATGCAGACTTTGGTCTTAGTAACACTCTGAAGCTAGATTCTCTCTCCCCGGAGCTGTTGAACACTCAGTGTGGAAGTCCTGCATATGCCGCTCCAGAGCTTCTTGCACACAGGAAGTATGGCCCTAAAGTGGACGTATGGTCTGTGTGAGTACCATTCTGTGCGTATATACAGTGGTGTGAAAAACTATTTGCCCCCTTCCTGATTTCTTATTCTTTTGCATGTTTGTCACATTTAAATGTTTCTGCTCATCAAAAACCGTTAACTATTAGTCAAAGATAACATAATTGAACACAAAATGCAGTTTTTAA
>JAOVVB010000026.1:17776760-17837254 GCA_028570985.1 Heterobranchus longifilis
TAGGACGCGCCTCCCTAACCGTGGCCGAACGCGAACGCCGATTCCGAGAGGTGTGCATATTGTGGGTCGGCGGCACACCACCAGGCGATTTGCCCTCTCCGACCGGAAAACGCCCAGACCCAGTGAGAAGGAGGAGAAACTCACGGGTCCTCTCCAACTCTCTTTCAAGAACTCTGCCACCATTTCACCACCGCTCCTATTCTTATCCATCCAGATGCCAACAAACCGTTCGACGCTGTTCTCTCCCAACGAGGCCCAGACCAGGGCCAAGGACGTAAACCGACCAACCCCGGGAGAACTCCAACCACTTCCCATCCCTCGACGGCCCTGGACGCACATTGCCCTGCATTTCATCACGGGCCTGCCGGTTTCCGAAGGGAAGAACACCATCCTGACAATAGTCGACCGGTTCTCCAAGGCGGTGCACCTGACTCCCATCAGCAAAAAACACAGCTGAGCTGATACTCGAACACGTAGTCCGCCTTCATGGGTTCCCAAAAGACATCGTCTCGGACAGAGGGCCCCAGTTCACCACCCGGTTCTGGAAGGCCTTCTGCCATCTGATCAATTCCACCAGTAGTCTGTCCTCCGGATACCACCCCCAGACTAATGGTCAGACGGAACGGACCAACCAACGGCTGGAGTGCTACCTGAGGTGTTTTGTTGCTGATCGCCAGCGCTCCTGGGCTCGCTAGCTCACATGGGCAGAACTATCTCACAACCTCCACATTTCCTCTGCCACTAACCTAAGCCCATTTGAGGTATGCCATGGTTTCCAACCTCCGATGTTTGACCATCAAGAACCGGAGGTTGATGTACCATCGGCCCAACAGTTGGTCCGTAGGTGTCGACGGCTGTGGAACCAGGCCAACCTCGCCATTCAACGCGGCAACACCAGCTACGTCGCCCAGCATCGCCGTCGACACCCTCCAGGACGGTTGTACAAAGTAGGTGACAAGGTATGGCTATCAACAAAAAACCTGCATCTGCACACCAAATCCCGAAAACTCTCACCCAGGTTCATCGGCCCATACCGCATCGCTCTACGGATCAACCCTGTCTCCTACCGGCTCCAGCTGCCTGCGGCGCTCCGGATCTACCCAATATTCCATACATCCCAAATAAAACCCTTCACCACATCACCTATGGTGATGGACAGGGGGGTACTGTCATGCACACTCGGTCCGCGACTGGCACTAGGATCCGGAAGTAATACGGTCGCGAACCAGGAAGCATAAAAGGAGACAAGATGGCGCAGCACATCGCTCAATCATTGAGTTCGCTCATGTCGCTTCTGACGCTTCACCAGCCATTTCGTGAGTACTCACTTTCTTGGGTTTACTTCCAGATTGAGTGTGTGTCAATAGGACGTGGGTTAAATTGTGTTTTTCCCTTGCTCCCCATACGAGAGAGTCCTTAAAACAATCGCGTGGTTATCCTGCCTACTTGTGTTGCTTCCGCGTTTGGGTTTACCATTCACGCTACAAAGGGCTAACCGCTAACGCTACGTCTTCTGGTCTACTCGGGTTAGTTCTTGACAGCATATCACTGAGAACGATCAAGTCATATCGGATGTATGATATACAATGAGATCATTTTGATTTATACACATTTCATACTCTTTTCCCTAATCTTTTGATTCTGTACAGCTGCTTTGCGACAATGAACATTGTTAAAAGCACTATGTAAATAAAATTGAATTGAAATTGAACATATGAGGGCACTTAGTTTAAACCCGGACCAGGACTTTCATGAGCTTTCCATGAGATTTAAACCCAACACACTTTTAAAGTAGGACATCATGCACGGTACGGTGATGAGACCCTTAGCTGCAGTAAAACATTTGAATGGTGCAAACGTTTTAAAGACGTACGTCTGTAAACAATGATCCTAGCCAAGGTGGCTTGGAGTCTACTGCTGTTGTTCACATAAACATTCTAGAAAGCTAGAAAGCCTGGTCCTTGAAAATCGATGGATAACTTGTCGCCAGCTTGTTGAAGAGATGCATCTGTCTGTGTTCAACCAGGTGAGATTCAACCAGGTGAGATTACTGCTAATCTGCAGTGAGTTAAATGTTTTTACATGGAGATCATGGCTTGGGCATACTGAGAAAACCTTCTACCTTGATGGTAAGTAAGCATTAGTGAAATGCTGGGATAAGTGCAGTAGTATAAAAATTTATTATATAGGGAAGTAAAGGTAGTTTAGTTTAAAACAACTAACTGCACACTTTGATCTGCACTAAAAATCTAAAGACTTGAACACTCCTTGTAGACCTTTTTTTTTTGTTGCATTTGTTGTGTTGTTGGGCCAGGTGGTCAGAGCTGCATGTATTGGTTCATGTGTAGTGCAGTGAGAAGAAGGGCCCTGCTTGGATTCCTGCTCAGGGACTCAGGATAACTCGTCCATCTTTGCATAAATTAATTTGTAATGTTTTACCGCATAACAACTGAATTCTTATTTCTGATTGGTCAGAAGTTTTATATATTTATATATATATATGGAGATTGTGCTTTATGATTTCTCAGAAGCATGATAAACTATGTTTTGTTGTTCTGTCAACTTTCAGTGAAAAAAAGAGAGAGAGAGGCTGTTGTCACAAAATAAATGAGTGATAACAGGAACGAACATGTTTTTCTCAGATATTGCACAACAATAAATCCAGCTGCTGATGCATACAAGTTTGATGTCATTTATTAATTAAAGTATGCATTTTAAATCCTTGGTGTAGAATAAATTATAAGGAGTAGCAGACTCATCATTCTTGAGTGTTATAGGACTAAAAAGAAACACTGATGAATCAGAATTAGGAAAAGTTTGGATCACATAATTTTTCCTATTCTGGATGTGGAAACATTGTGTTTTGTCTGTTCTTAATATCAGAACCAGCTGTCTGATGTTAGGACACACAGACCATAAATTAACATCTAAAAGGTCAAAGGGTTGATCCCAGCTGATAACATCATCCATAGTCATCCTAAAAATGGACTTGAATTACCAAAGTAGATTAAGTCTGTGTTGTTTTATGCATTTATTATCCTTATCACCTAGAAAGTAATTTGTTCAGCTTAGGAGGTGCTGTCAGACTAAGCAGTTATCAACGGTGTTAATAAATTGTGATCTCTTGGTTGCTTAGGTTATTTTTCAATAGCATTTTAATTGGCCATGTTATAACTCGGGAATAACAAAATAAGGCTGGTAGGCCGAATGCATTTCCTGTCATTTAGCTGTTAATTAATGTTAATAAGGGCTGAAGTTTCCATCTATGGACAGGACACAAGTTTATAATTGTTGTGGCAAAAACAGAAAAACCCACATCAAATTCGTAATTAATCACGCTATCACACATCCGTAAGCGCCGAAAGGCACAGCCACACACACTCATACTCAGATGCAGGTGCTAGACAGTTTGATAAACAACCCCAAAAATAGTAAATGGCAGAAATAGAAGCTGTTCGTGTAAGACAATTTGACAAACAGTGAAAAGATGTCTGTCTTGACTTTTGCAAAGAAGTGATTTGGCTGACCTGTGGCTCCCCCTGTTGGTGAGTGAGCCACATCTACTTACTGCGTTTGTTGTGCTACAGACAAAATATTATTTAAAAAAGAAAAAACTCACATATAAAAGGAAGAAATCTAGGTGTCTACCTGTCAGCTTGATAATAAGAAAATGTATAGGATAGAGGGCTTATCTTGTTTTTTATTCATTAAAATATGAAAAATAAAAATAGATTGAAAAATATACATGGAAAATAGATTATTAAAGCATTAATTTCATTTATCATTGATTGTTTGACTATATCAGCATGCCCTGTGGTGTTTTTGTTCCTTACCTTTCCCAGAGTTCACATGTTTAACAGCTAGTCAGTATTCAGCCACATTCTGACATTTTTATAACATAAATTAGAAAAAACTGTGTTAAAATTTTCACTTTCAGTTTGACTGCACACATTGATTTATTTCCACTGCAGTATTTCCTGTTTACACCCTGTCTTAACTAGCAACCTCATGTTAATAAAGTAGTTAAAGATGCTGTTTAAAGATGCTGTTTCACACATCTGCTGAATTTCTAAGCTGACTGACAGACCAGAAAAATCTTTGTAAGTGCATTTGCTTTTAGACTGAAAAGCATTTCTATGTTGATTATATGATTTAGCACTTTATAGATGAATATGCACAGAAAATATATTATTATGATTTTTCCAATAACTTAATTCACGGCATTTTATCCAGGCAATCTATAGAACGTCTGATTTTTGAACCCACAGATTTATAACTCCGAGCATTGAAAATGACGTTTAGTCTTTGAATTAAGTTCTTCTATTGAGCTAAGTTCTTAGAGCTTTGTTCCCGTGTTGGGAACTGATCAATTCTTTTATGGATTATACAATATACATTATATAAAAGGATGTATAGTTTTAACCCCGGCAGGGGGCGCAATGAATGAAACTAATGCGCGCAGGGGGAAAATGCGTTTATTCTTTTTTATAATCTATGCGCTTATATCATTCCGCCCTCTAGTGGCCAATATAGCTTAAAACAGCGTGAGGAGAAACCGAATCGCCGCTGTATGCATGTTTTATATGAAACTCATATATTAAACATATACATACATATGAAATATTTCAATCCTTTTATTGTTTCATTTTTGCAGATGTAAATAGGCTAATTGTTCCGTATACCAGTGGCCAAACCACAACTGTAATACCAAACACAAGGGGGCCAAATGGGGACAAAAGCGCCAGAAGGATAGAAATATCTGATAACATGGGTTAACCTCCGCAAGGAAACCTGCTTAAAAATATAACAAACAAGTACATAAATAAGTAAACACCAACAACAACAATAACAATAATAATAATAATAATAATAATAATAATAATAATAATAATAATAATAATAATAAAGATTTAGAGATATATTTATCTGTAATGTAATTCGCTTCATTAAAAATTACAAAAATTAAAATTCTCAGATATTAAAGATATTAAGACGAATTTGTCTACACATTTATATAATCTGAATGTTTTAATTCTAGACTTGCATTTCTAGTCTTCCAGTCTAGAATTAAAATCAGTTATTAAACTGATTAAAGTCAGTTCAGGAGGTGTAAACAAATTCTCTATTGAATATTTTGGCCTTTTATTATAAAGACCAAAAATATATAAATCATGTAATTACTTTAATCAATATTATATAATAATAATAATAATAATAATAATAATAATAATAATAATAAAAGATTTGAAATACAACGAATGAGAATTTAAAATCACTTTTGCTTGAATTAACTTCATAATAAACGTCTATTTATTCAGTGAAGAAAATACTATAGAATAGAATATTTTTTGTAAGTCGCTCTGGATAAAAGCGTCTGCCAAATGCCTAAATGTAAATATTCTATTTATAGCGTATTTTAAACGAATCGGGTTTCTTTGCATCCCTTATTGTTATATTTTTAAAGCAATTAGCATAAACTAATGTTTTATATTCTTTTTAATATTCTGTTTTTAACTAGGCCTATTGTAAATACCATTTACATAATGACTAATTGTAACTTATTCATAACAGAATTTATACTAATATTTCTTTTATGTCTGTCAGACTTTTGTGATTTTAGTTCTTACTTACATGTTTATCCAGCAAAATTCCAAGCTGTAAAATATAGACATCAGGACAAATAGCCTTGCTGTTTTAAGGTTTCCTGGCTGAAGTTCGTTCATCTGCTTCCATAAACCGGCCAGAGAAATGGCCTGATATTTTTTTTTTAGTATGCTACAGGGTGGCGGTGTTGGAAAGGATTTATAGTTTCCATATTGCACAAGTGTGTGGATGTGCTTTATGCGTTAATAGGCTGCAATATGTCTCTACTGTTAAAATGGCTTTCTGTCGGTTTAGTTTGTAAGCCAGCAGTGAGGATTCATGTCCTGCATAAGAATGAGAACAGTGGCCACAAATCACTACACGTGCTGGACACCCGTACATACAGAATGCCACAAAAACTATATATTTAGGAATGTCGAGTGTCTTGTAAAATGTTGTGGCTTAGAGGATGCATTTTAAACGGCTGACGAAGACAACTGAGGACAAAAAGGCAGAAATACTAAAATAACACTTTGAGAATTCGGCTTTAATTGTGAGTTTGCATCCCTTTTATAGTTTTAACAGTTATTTCTGTGTTGCCTTAGAAATAGTTAACCTACGTATTAACAAACTACTTGCTTTCTGGTGGTATTTAAAATAAAATTATTTTTAAAAAAATACAAAAATAAGATTTCTGCCTTTATTGCCATAAATTGGGTGTACTGTCCTGTTAAACATTTACATAATTTTTGTCCCCACTAAACAATTAAAAAGACAAGAAAAAGTCTCTCTATATAGCTAGTTTTGTTGTAGTGTTCTTCTCTGGTGTATTTCCCAAATTCTAGGAAGTGTAGCATTTGATCGCGTTTGCTCAAATCCGTCTTAATTTCAGCGTCAGCTTGTTTGTATTTATGTAAAAAAAAAAAAAAAGAAATCTTTCTCAATCTATGAATAAACCCCACAAAAGACGTTTTATTTGCCTGGATAAAGGATTGGTTAAAAAAAAGACTATAAATATGCCTATATTAATTCTTTCAAACATTATTTTATCTCATGTGTTAGGCTAATTAAGATGTCCAACTCCAAGGCTAAACATTCATTTCTCTCTTTCTTGCCCGCCACAGTACAAAAGTGTAGCCTTGCATGGAGTCGGTTATTTTCTGTCTCTGTCGGTGATTGAAACCACCCCTCGCGCATATTTCCGCCGCATAGGACCTGTTTCTAATATCAACACATGCGTGATAGATTTGGGAAATCCAGTGCAGCTTTTTGCAGTATTGTAGCCCACCCGGGCCAGTATACGGGAACGATAACGATTACGGGCAGGAAATGTGAGCATCCCAAACAAAAGTGGGGGAAAAAACTTAGTGGCATTAAACACAGTCAACCAGAGGCCTGTTCAATTGGGAACACACACACATACACTGGTCGAGCTCCGACTGTTTTTTATCTTAAAAATCTTTTCGCTTTCATCCCACCTGCCGACGGGATTAGTCCGAGTGATGGACCTCATTATTGCCGAATCATTAAACCCTGTGCATGAAAAGGTGAGAGGGAGAGAGAGAGAGAGAGAGAGAGAGAGAGAGAGCACAACGGGGCCAGGTGAAAGTGCGTCAGAGTTACCTCGCTGCACATGATCTTTGCACATTGAGTTATATTAGTGATATCAGTGCCCGACTGAATCTAATCTATACTGTTTGTTAATATACGAAAACTCTTTTGACGGTGCCAAGGCTTCTTCTTGTATATACGTGTGTATACATTTGTTGTTGCATCATAATATTTCTTATGATTATTTTTTTAATAATAATAATAATAATAAATCCTCAATAGCCTAAATAAATATCACCGTTTCAATTCGGTAATCTAAAAACAGATGAAAGTTTTTGTATTTGCTTTTGTCCTTTAAATCAGGTTAAGACCATTGGCATCAGAGTGCAGAGTTTAACACTTTACCCGTTTTAACACATTCAGTTTTCACCGTCTTCACTGGTTGAATTTGGTGTTGGAAGTTACAAACTACAAAGACCTACACTTTAAAAAGCGCTTGTGATCTTACGTTGCTTTTACATCTTGGAAGTCTGCGTTACTAATTCAGTCCGGAAAAGTCCGTATTCCTATTTTATAAATTTAAAATAAACCTACCATTATTTCATTATTTTTCTGATCTTACATATTTTACCTAAGTGAAAATTCTGCTTTTAATTTACGTCGACCTATAATTTTTTAAAACACGTTTTTACATTAAAGCCCTAAAATGGTAACAACACAGATAACATAGTTAACACCACAGAAATTAAAATAATAATAAAATAAAAAAATTTAAATAAAGGTATTACTCTAAAGTCGTCTTTAGGTCATCTTCACTGATTAATTATTAGTATCTTATTTTTTTTAAAAAGACGATCTAAAGACATCTTAAGAAGACCATTTCCAACTGACCTGAGAGCTTGTCTGCGCCTCAACGGCTGAATTCAACAATTCTGACTTGGAACAAGTAGCTAAATTTTTTTTGATATCTTAATACTCGACATATCTTGTTATTTCTGCTATTGCTGCCGATTAATATGTTTTGTTTTTTTGTTATTTTTAATTAAGTAAAATCGCTTAATCTGTTATAAACCTTCTCTTATAAATAACTACACATTTCAACCGTCGAAAGAACTGTGGAAAAAAAGTTCAAGAAGGGAAGATAATTTCACCTTTACACAAGCTGAGGTAATTCATTAAAGCTTTAAACACATATGCTTTTTAATCGGCTTAATATCGATGAAATATTTGTCATAAAGTTGAATTTATTACCCCAATACGCGTTAATTGATTTGTGAGTATTTTATAGTTATATCATTTTATCGTTTTTAAAAAACATGACCTGTTTCTGAATAGCCCGTCTGATACAAGACGGTTATAATACAGATAATTGATGGTTTATCTTGCAGTAAAATGCGCGCTCACTAGACTACACTGTTTATTCCCAGTGGTATGTTTATGGTTATGATTTTGTAAAGATCGATGTCGAGGTTGTTGGGAGTGTTGTGCTCCCGCTCCGCTGAAGTGGATCTTCTTTGCCCACACTTCATCATGACATCATGGTCACCTGATCCGAGCGCAGAGGAAATCCTGCTGCTTTGGAGAGGATGCTGGACATTGCAGAGGAACGTAGCTCGTAGCGTCATCGTCTTTTTTCCTCCTCCTGGCTTCAATGTTGTGAAACGGCTTTGTTTTGGAGAGGATCCGCAAACTTCGGTAAAAAGAAGCATACACTTTTTTTTGTGGTCAGTCTGATTGTTACTGCTCAATCTAAGGTAGATTTTAGTGGGGTTTCAAAGAAGCGTTGGTCAGCAAAAGTGAGCAGAAATTAAGATACTATTGGATCCTTTAATGTCTCTCACCTGTTGAGGCAGGTGAAATCGGACCAGTTTGTTTATTTGCTACTATGACTTTGGATACGGATTTAATGGACGACTTGGTCATCGACGTGGTGGGAGAAGGGAGCAAGGATTCGGCAGAAGAGAGCTGCTCCACTTCACCTCCAGCTGAATTCGACTCTGCGAGTCATTATGATGGCGATGGAAAAGACATAGCGTCTTCCAGATGCCTTCCAGCTCAGAGCAAAGGCGCCTCGGTAAAGCCACCGTATTCCTACATCGCCCTGATCACGATGGCCATCCTGCAGAGCCCGAAGAAGCGCTTGACTCTGAGCGAGATCTGCGACTTCATCAGTCACCGCTTCGCCTACTATCGCGAGAAATTCCCCGCATGGCAGAACTCCATTCGCCACAACCTGTCGCTCAATGACTGCTTCGTGAAGATGCCGCGGGAGCCGGGAAACCCGGGTAAGGGCAACTACTGGACCCTGGACCCGAACTCGGCGGACATGTTTGAGAACGGCAGCTTCCTGCGGCGGAGGAAGCGTTTCAAGCGGCAGCACTTCCGATTCGGAGTGTTTAAGGATCACGCGTTGGAGCCCGCAGCGTTTCCCAACGTATCGTACAGCGCTTACGGCCTCGGAGCGTCCTGTGTGCCTTTACCAACAATGGACGCCTATCCGTTTGGATTCCGCCATGCCAGTCAGGCGTCCTGTGTGCCAGGCGCTCCACCTGAGACCGTCCTTCCGGCGCTGTCCACCTTCTTTTCGCGGGGTTCACTACATACTAAAGCTTTCCCTCCGAGCCAGGCGCTCACAGTGGAGTCATTAAGATCAGCTCCGCTTCCCTCCAGCTCCCCGTATGCGCCCTCCGTTCTTCTCCATCCGATCGCCTTCCCTCCGTTTCTAAGCCTGCAGTATGAGTATCAGAAACTGCAAAGCCTGACAGGCAGCTCGGAGGCGCCCAATAAACACTCATACCTCGGCAGTGTTGTTGATTAGCACCGGTGCGGCTTCGTTTTTTTTCTCAGGAAATGGACACTGAACTTTTTACATTTATTCCCCATTGAATTTTACTGGGAGTTTTGGTTGTTGTTTTTGACGTTAAAGAAAGACTCATTTGTGCGTAAAATATTTTTCTTGTGTTAATTTCATACTACAAAATTGCGTTGAGTGATTTGAAAAAAATATATATTTAACTGACGAATTTCCTCTTGGTTGTTTGGAAAAAAGAAATAAAACGAATTTGTTAAAATCACAATTTCGTTAATGTATATGCTTTTTTTTATGTCCCATTTAATTATTGCGTATAATATGTTAATTAATACAAAAATATATTGTACAATAGGTAGTGCTTGGTTATTTATGAACAGTTTTATTACCCTTTGATCAACTTTTAATTTTAGGCGTTTAATAAACTTATGCAAAAACGTTTGTAACGATGCGATTTGAGTGCTCATGACTATTATAACCACTTCTGCTGAATGCGTGGTAAATTATGACCATTTATAAACAGAATAATAAAAAGAATATCTATTTATACATAATTATTAATAAAATACAATTCTTAATTCTAAGTAGAACTCTTAATAAAATCAGATTTCATTTAATAAATAATTATCTGTTAAGATAATATAGAAAAAAATCTTTCTCTATTGATTTATTCAAATAAAACGATTTCGTGCTGTAGCAACCTGTCAAAAAGAATAACATTATTAACATGGTTTTTGTACTGACTCTGCCTCAGAGGGTGGTTTATTTTGCAAAAGGGCAATGACCAGTTAAACGAGAGATATCATCAGTGCTGAAATGTCACTTATTAGACAGTGAGGTTTTACGGGCCATGTCTATATGTATTTATTTTAGTGAGATCAGTGGATATATGGAATTGGTCTGCTATGAATGCTCTTTAAAAATATAAATTATGACACGTATCACACATAACCAGGACCATACTTTCCACAAAGCGTATATTATAAATAATCATTTCAAGCCCCTGCGGAGCTGTGTTTGTGTGTGTGTGTGTGTGTGTGTGTGTGTGTGTGTGTGTGTGCAGCTGTGCGTCTGACACATGTATTAAGAGTATTAAAAATCACTTGATTGTCGCGATTTAGGCCTCCGGCACATACACACACACACACACACACACACACACACACACACACACCGCGTCTAAAGCAACTAATCTGCATAAGCAGTTCAAAAGCAAGAAAAATGGACGGAAAAGATAATAATAATATCATTATAATTATTATGAAGGGATACATTCTTACATTATTATTTTTACTGATTACCGAATAAAAGACAATCTTATGCCGCTTACTTTAGTGATTATGGCTGATGTGTGCATTTTTCACATAAATTGTTTCACAAGAGAGACGACTGTGATTTATTTTTCAGTGTTTTTAAACAACTAATATTTGATTCCCCAGTCCATGTAGACTTCAAGAATACACACACGCGCGCGCGCACACACATCTTTTGTATACCCTGCAAAAATGACGACTTTATTTACTATCGAATAAATCCTCTAAATCATATTTATTTAATCATATTAAGCAATATATTTCAAAATCAAAATGATTTAAGTTTATTGATACATATTATAAAAATATGACTTCCAATTTACAGTTATGTCTATATAACTTCTCAGTAAGCTCAGAGAAAAGTGATCCCAAATACTTTCTCAGTAAGAATGTTTAATGAAACCTTATTAGATATATTGTAGCGCAGATTGCAGATATAATTGTGTTTGGAAAAGACAGAATGCAGGAAACAAGGGTTGTTCTCAAGGTTTTACTGACATTTCTTTTAGCATAAAGAAACACGCTTAATATAGTGCGTACAGGTGCAAAAAAATTTAAATACAGTAGATCAGTAATATGTCAATTCTTGATTATTTCAAACATACTGATCGTAAAACTTTACCTTTATGGTTACAATAATTGCACTTTTTAGAGTTTTTTTTGGAATCTGGTATTTGGTGCCTGTTTCTCAACTTGGCATGGAAACTCATCCTCATTTTCCATTTGATCAACTGATTAAATTATGATGTGCTTAATTTATGATGTGTTTGCATTTATACATGTATACACCACAAGTCCAGATTCTTAAAAAAAAAAAAAGTAAAGTGTAAGTCACCATTCAAAGAGAGATAGCACAACAGTTATTTAGACAAGCAGAAACTTGGTTACAGAGGTTATAAAGGAGCAAAACGTTTGCACCTGACAAAATAAAATGAGTATTACAGCAGAATAGAAAAAGGAGAGATCTGCTGGAAGGTTACAGCTGTCTTTGGATCACACACAGCTTTTCACTCCTACTTCATGGACTAGTAATGGAAAGATTCCTCTGTCATTTGCTCTGAATAACTCCCTGTATTTAACCTGGTCTCAATAGAATAATAAAATCCCAGTCTATCTCTGACCTCACACTCACATCACACATGCTTTAAAACCCCTCTACTTGGTGTTCCACCATGTATGAACTTCACATCTCCACCATCAAAGCTCAAGTAACTCATATGCACACTCTCAAATGATGTGTAAAGGAATGTCTAGGAAGACCCATAACTCCACAGGAAATCAGTCAATTCTTGTAAAAAAGGCAGTTATCATAATAAGGCCAAAATATGTGGTCTCAAATTGAATATGTCATGCCTTAAAACCCCACTGTATGCTCAATCAAAGTCACATTAGGCATGTTAATGACATTATGAATATGATATATAGCTATTTGTGTGACACCTTAACAGCAGGGTTGCCAGTGAAAACGCTGCACATCTCCTTGTGGTTCCCCATGGTTTATCAGCTATGACTTATCATAACTCATATCTTCGCTCTGATGCAGACGGCCAGGTTTGAATTTCAAAGTCCATACATGCCTGACTTGAAGAAGTGACCACTCGTTCCTGTTTGGTGATGCCAAGCTAAACAGTTAAAGTAAAAGTATCCCTTAGACACTGTGGTGAGTCTCCTCCTCCAGACAACAGACTAAATCAAAGAACTAGAGAGAGAGAGGTGCTCCGTGGGATGTTGTACTCCTGCCATGGTTACTTGCTGAAAGGACAAACTCTGCACCGCAGGATGTTTTTGTGTGTTTGCGTTGGATCTGTTTGAGTTGAGTCATAGACGACATAAACAGAGTAATTCAGAAGCTTAAGGCCCAGTAATATGCATTTTGTGGATTAGGCCCCAGTAATGTGCATTCTTATTTGGCTGCTGAGATCGTCACAGCCATGCATTTTTGCTGAAAATTATAGATAATGACGGTGAGTTGATCTTTTGAAACAGATCGCTAGTGTGTAAAGTTATAATTGGTTGGCACATCATATTGAATGGAAATTACTAATTAGCAAATCTTCAACATTCTTTACAGAAATGGCACATTTATCTTCGTGTGTAAATAATTGGAATGGTCACATGATTTACACATGTTTTTAGACTGTTATACATTACATTTTTATAAACATATGTAGAAGAAGGTTTTTTGTTTTATTTTAAATAGGCGATGTTATTTACATGATGGCACATGGGTTTGCAATTTCAGAGATTAAATGAATTGGCCTGTTAAAATTCACTTGCTTTGCACACATAATCACACATTATGTAATCACTTGTGGAAAAATACATGATCACATAAAATGTAGATGATTTCCCACAAGGGAATAAAATAATTGATCAGACCTGTTTGATTTTTTAGGTTTGTTACAGTATGTTGCACTTATGTTGGATATCTACTATTTATAAAAATGCAGTTATGTGTAGAAACACTAGTAAATAGAAATAGCAGAGGGAGTTGAAAAGTGATGTGCAGCGTTGGAGAGCTCTAATAAAAAGAATGATGGTGTCGACATTGCAGCAGATGCCAAGGTGGCACAAAAGATCAGAAGCACACAGCTCTCACCCAACTCTTTAATGAATAACTTTGACACACCAGCACATACACACTCGCACCATATTCTTACTCTCATTTTACCCAGTCCCCACAAATATATTCCTGCCACAAGATTTAATGACTAGCTTACATACACACTCACACATGGAGCTGAATTTTGCTTTTTCTGGCAGAAGCTATCTTTCTCTTTTCTCTTTTCCAGATCCATCTGAACTCTGTTCAATTATAAATCACCACTCCTTTCTTTCATCTCTATTTTCACTACTCCTTTCATTGGATTCTCTTTCTTTGCCAGTACCAGTAAGGACAAGGTGACTCAATTCTGTGCACCACATTTGAGGTTTAGTATCCAAAGTGATTGTCTGGCATGTTGCGTGAATTTTTATTCATATTATGTGATCACTTATGAAAAATCTGTTAAAGTATATTTCACCATGTTTGGCTTTAAATTTTTACATAGACCATGCTAATTTTGTTTAGGACTCCCTTTTGGGTTTTTTTTCAACAGCAGCAGTTCTTCCTGGCATGGATTTCTCTAGGTGTTGGAAAAATTTATTTGAGATTCTGGTCCATGTTGATATGATTACATCACAAAAGATTTGTCAGCTGCACATTCATGCTGTAAATCTGACATCTATGTTATTGCAGAAATGAGAATTTGATGGGCCAGTTGTCATTTTTCTAGTATTCAATTGTCCAGTTTTAGTGAGTCTTTGTCTATTGTAAACACAGATTTGTGTTCTTGGCTTACATGAGTCGAACCCAATCTTTTGGCTGTTCTAATCACCTCAAGGCTTGGTTTTGCAAGACCACATTGGAAATCTTTCACACTGGAAATATTTAATATCCAAGATTCTGCACTAAATGAAGTTCCCTTATGTTAAAGTAAGCAAAGGTATGATATTGATCTTGTTAACTGCTTTGTATAAATGGTCAGCTTTGTCCTCATGCTTAATATCTATCAATAAAACTCTGATGGATTGGATCTCAAACGCTTCATAAGGTTTTGTACTGCTGTTATTAGCAATATACTTTTTAATGGAAAATGTTGTATTAAATTAACAAAGAATGCAAAATAGATACTTTTGCACCACATTATATAGGGAATGTAAAATCCTCAAACCAGTCTGTCAACCACACAACAGTCAAAATAAACATTTTAAAACATTAAGTAGCACATGGCATGTATCAAAACATGTATCCGCATGGTTTTATATGTTGTGCTGCTGCCATTTGATTGGCTGCTTGGATAATCACACGAATGAGCAGGTGTACTGGTGTTTCTAATTCTAAAGTTTGGTGTGAGACTTACATGTGAAAACATAAAAATGGTATATAATAAATACATGCATCTCATAAAATAAATTGCAGTGCAAGTGAAAAAAAACAAACAAAAAAAATGAACAAATCATGTTAAATCCACATGTGAACATTAATGAAAAATGTAAAACAAAATGCAAACAAAAAAAAGGAAAATGAAAAAATACAAACATGCATTACATATGACCAATCAGAGAGTCCAACTGTCAAAAATTCATCAAACATAACATAAATGCGAAAGATCATTCACACTTTTGTAAATGTTCAGTGCAGGAGGTGCGTGTGGAGGGGGGGATTGAAATGGGGATCACCCACATCCTTCATTACCCCTTACAGCCCTCAATCTTTGCCAAAGCCATGTGTGCCAGCACATGACAGTGACATACAGCAGGAAAGCCACCCAGTAGAAACATGAGCTCACACCTCAGCTACAGTTGCGGCCAACAGGTACAGCAGAAAAAGATATAAATAAATATAGCAGTCATAGTAATCAACATTACAGAATGGTCTGTGATAAGAAATGAGCGAGAGTGCCTAAGACTACCCCTACTTTTTTGTTTGCTTTTCCAGAACAGCCCATTTTCCTGCTCTGATCAGTCAGTCATTGTATAGAAGTTGAACTGACTTTTGCAGCACATAAAGGACACAATTTTTGCCACCTGTTCCCAGCCTCCCAGAGGAGAGAAGCCTAACAAATATCAAAATATGGCTCCTTTGTTCCATTTGGGTTTAATTCTGATCCAATCAATTTCATTATAACATCTGCAAGACCAAAAAGGCAAGCTGTATTTTACGGCGTGTCCGGATATGATGTATTCCAAAGCGTGCCGTGTGGTTCTGACCCCCCACCCCGCTCCACAATCTTGGCCCCAACAAAGTCTCCCCACTAACCTCTGTGGTACCCTGCTGCTCTCCTGCAGATGGTGCCCTGATGCCCATGACTGGTGCTCCCTCTCTTTCTTTCCTTCTTTCTTTCTTTCTTTGTTTTTTCCTTTTAATATTAATAAAAGGATGATTTGAAGTCAGAATTTTCACTGAGTACATGCAGGTAAGTTTTTAACCACAAGTTTAAAATAAAAGAAATCCAAACTTAAAAACAACTACTCTCCTGACTAATTATTGCGTATGTAATCAAAGTGACAGAAACAGATGACGTGACCCGAAGCAGCCCCCCTCTCTTTACCTCAGGCCCAGGCCATGTAAACTCTAAATGAGTTCCATTAACCAAGTTCTGTCATGACTAAAGAACGGCTGTCATTTGATCAGAAAGCAAACAGGAAGTGTAATTAACAAAAAGGCAGTAAGGTGTCATAGCTAGGTCATTGTGTCCTGGTCTCTGATTAGAGCTATAGTATTCCTAATGGGTCTAGCTCTGTTACACTGACCTGCCTATAGTCATGTTACTTATAACAGATCTCAGGGTAAGACAGAGTACTCTCACTCATCTACTGGGCATTACCATGGTAATGGACTGGGGTTTGGAATGGGCAACAGTAAAATGTAATAGAGTACAAGATTGGTCATTTTTCGTGCTCTTAATAAGCCAGTGCTCTGGTATGGTTTTTCCTGTCTCCTTTTTTCCCTGAATGTTTGCAAAGGGGGATAAAAATTTGGACCTGAATTTTTAAAGGGCATTGGAAAGAGCACCAGGGAGGAAAAATCATGAGCTGGACCGGATTGGCATAGATCACAGCCAACCCTCAGACTTTGCAACAGGCAAAAAAAAAAAAAAAATCCCTTTATTTCTTTCTGGTACTTAATCCAATAGACCAACCTCAAAGAGTGCTGGCACACATATCTTCATGTAAAATCCATTCTACTCAGTTCAGTCATGACCTCAAATCTGCTCAATAAAATGCTTGCCACCCATCGGGCTGTGATATTAATATGCCAGCCTTGCTTTGGTTCTCTATGTGGTGGGCCTATCAATGAGGTGGGGAAGGATAAAGGCCCATTTGGGAGAACATAAACACTGCAGCGCCTGTGCCTAGCCATCGAATGGCTGAGCCACACAGAGCCAAAATGTTCCTCTGTCTTTAACTGCATTGATTACTGTGTGGATCAGTGAGTGTTTGTAGCACCACCCTGCCACCCAAACCGACGGCAGGCGAACATGCTCGTCATCTCACTGCTGCCTGCTTTGGTGGTCTCTAGCGCAAGCTATATTTTCCCCTCGTCTTTCTCTTTCCCGTTTCTTTCTCTTTTTTATAGCAAACAGAAAATTGTTCCTAATTCGCTGCTGCTAGAGGGGGGTAATTTGTGGCTTTTGGCAGAGCATTGTAAGCCCCAAATTTGAAAAAGCTGTTGTGGGGAAGTTGTTTTTTATGGGCATGCACCATAGGTTTTGACAGCAGGAGAGACAAAATCCAATCACTTTAATGCATCAAGGGGAAAAATACAATTAAGTGAAGGAAGCACTTGAATATCAACAGTAGGGATGATGAAACACTTGTCCAGTACAATTATATCTGACATTCTGCATGCAGCTTCAACATACAGATTCTAGCAATTCTCTATCTGCTATCTCTCAACATGTATTTGAGTTAAAAGAATTTTTGAGAATGGCCAGAGCAAACTGTTGGCTAAATAGATCCTAGCTGGTAAATAGTGGACAAAAGAGATTTCGACAAACAAATGTCACCTGACAACAGTCATCCCTGAAGTGATCAGATGTTTGTACATTTTGTAAACATATTTCATACTGTATCTGTTTTTTGAAACATCTTTTTTTACATTTTTATATCATTTTATTTCCCATGCATCACTCACTTTCCTTCCCATGCATTAATCTCTTTTTCTCCTTGCCCAGGATATTGCTGAAGTGTTTTGGTTTCTCAAACTCCAGCGTGGTTTTTCGCTTCTACGATGCTGCGTCAGTACCTCGGGTGTTTAAACACTTAAGGAAGGTTTAAGGAGCAGTAATACATTAACTTCGCATCACCCGAGGGCAATGTAAAAACTACCCTCAGAGTGAAATGAAGTCAATAAATAAAATGAGGCCTTGTCAGATGTCTGGAACAGCTTTAGAGGATGTGAACAACAGGGAAAGCCACTGTGTTGAAATTAGCGCAACTAAGCTGGGAGGGTGTCTGCTGCAGGGCTCTGAGACATTCGAGCAGTTGTTGTGAGCCAGTAACTAATGACAGTGGGGTGTGCTCCAGCTAGAGCCAAAAGTAGCAGAGTGTTTGAGTTTTAATAAGCCATTTCGTTGAATGACACAATACAGTTGCTATTTCAAATGGGAACACCATCACAGATCCTGTGTTGGTCTCTTTGCCCACTACCACTGGTGGTCTCCAAGCACGCTGGAGCTTATGAGGAATGGAAAACAGCCATTCGCCCATAATACCAGTGACTCATAATTTAGGAAATTAAAGCTTTCGCCAATGTATTAATTACACAATCACTCAAGCATGAGAATACGGTTTCCGTACATTTCGCTTTAACCACTGATAAGGAACACTTTGTTGCACATTATAGCCCTTCAAACATCTGCTCTAGGATAACAACCCTACAGTAAAGCTACAGTGCTATCAAATGTGGACCCCTGGGCCAAAGTGGCCCTCAGATAAACCCACAACACAAACAATGACACCGCTTAAGTCAGTCTCTTTCATGGACACAGCAGTGTTGCGCTAGGTGGGGGGCAGTTCTTGGCTCTCTCCAAAGCCCTGGTGATTGATGGGACCCCTGGAGGACATTGCAGGTGTTGCACAGGCCAAACACGATCACATGCCAAGTCAAACCAATGTTGTTCTTCCCTCAATGAGATGGATGGAGATGAACATTCCGCAAGTTCACATGAAAGCAAGCGAGCTAAAGGTTGTGCTTGTCAGCCGCAACACTGGACCGGACTGCTAACCTGCCCAGCTGGAGAGAGCTACACAGAGGTGAAAGTGCACCTCTTATCTGATAGCCAGAATCATTGAAGGGGTCCAGAGGTCACCTGGAGGGGTGGGCACTAAGGCAAGGTCAAATATGTGTATGAAGTGGTACCGTTTAATGTATCACATTTTCAAGATGGTGTTCTAAGGACTAAATATCTGTAGGATTTGAGAGCTGAGGTGCAGATTTTACATCTGCTATATTATTTGGCATCGTTATAAAAGTGACCCATTATTTATCACAATTTAAAAATAAACATTTCCATTTTCAGCAAGAAACAGAAGATTCAAATTAATATTTCTGAAAGTCAACTTTATAATGCATTACTGATGAAACTCGTACTTGTTTGAACTTTCCATCTAGTTTGTTTACTTTGGACAACATATGGCCATGCCCAGTTTGTAAAGACTTTTCATTCTCTGGAATTGCATAACTTACTAAATAGTATCAACACATACACTTCCTTCCAGTCTGTTGGCACTGCTGTGTAGATTGCAGAGTAACCACTTCCTCCATAGTTCAACTCTCCTGTTTCTTCCAGTACAATCCTCCCTTCTACTCTTTATCTTTTTCTGTGACACTTAGGGAGCCCCAGCCTGCACCTGAACCATACTTCTCTCCTTATATAAGGGGGGCCTGTCCCACAGCTTGACCTCAGAACCTCCATAAAGTGGCCTGCCTTGTGTTATCTCAGCACGCCTTATGATGAGCGTAAAGGGACTGCTATGAGGGCATGGCGAGGTCTTGCTCACTGTGAAAGTGAGAGCAAAGCAGTGATAGGAAAATATAGACTTCTGCACATGGAAACACCTAGGGAGCATTTGATCCTGGTGGACGTGTGCCGTTCCAGGAGGACATGCTCAGTATAATTCCTCGCTCTGGTGCACTTTGTTCTCGGTTAAGCTACGATTCAAGGTTATAAACAATGAACACAGACACAGAGCACACAAGGATGACAGGTGCCAGGATGAGGAATATGGAAAAAAGATGATGATGAAATATTGCTGTGTGTTGGTGTGTTCCTGATGGTGTCTGTAGGAGGATATTTATTTGAACTGATGTCACTTAATAGTCAATGTTTTCTTGTGTAAAACTAAGCATGATGTGCCCAAGTGAGCACAAATAGTCAGAAGATATGAAAAATGACACCTTAGCTGATGTCTGAGAAAATTCTAGATTTTGGCCAGATTTTCAAAGAAGTTAAAAAAGATCATTGGAGTGATGACATTGCACTTAATATATGATAGGTTTTCTATAAAATACAATATGAATATTTGTCTGCAAAATTCTGCAGTGAATGTATTTTGTAGGAAAAGGTGACAATCACACAATTGCTTTGCTGGTTAATTGTGAATTAATTAAATTTGTTATATGGAGAAGATGAAGTGAAGAAAATGAGTTATAATATTTTGGTATTTTTGCCTTTTAACACATTTATGACTCAAATAAACCATGCACAAAATATATCCTCATTCAGATTCAAATACTTTCTGCAACTTTTGCAAAAAACATTCTTTTCCAAAACTATCAAAATGGATTGATCTTATTTTGCAGTGAAATCCATCACTCGAGCTCAGAACTGACCAAAAGTAAACTAGTAACAATATTCTTTTATGGATCAATTTAAGTCATACTGTAACTGATTGAACCAATAATGAACATCTCATGTCAGTTGATGCTTAATAGTTCCTCTACAAGGAACATTTTCATCACAATACATATAGTGGTGCATATGATCTGAATCTGAATGCCCTGTACAGTAGTGTCAAGATGTCTTTGTGATATGTAAAGTAATTTTTCATAAAATCTCATAAAATTTCATAAAATTTAAAAAACAATATAGGAATGCCTTCAGCAAGGAAAAAACTGAAAACAGTTAAAAAAAAAAAAAAAAGACACCTAAACCCAATCAATATTTGATGTGACCACCCAGTTCTCTCACATACATTGTCATGTGGTTTTATTAGAAAATTGGCTAGCTGGTTGATTGTTTCCAGCATCTTGGAGAACCTGCTAACGCTTCTGCATTTGGCTCTCACCGTAAAATCCCTTAAAGCCTCAATGATGCCAAACTCACATTCAAAGCTTGTTCTTTTGTACATAAGCAATATTTCAGAAAAAAAAACCCACACATCATGCCTTACACATTATCATATGTAATTTTCAGTTTAACTGAAACCGTAATTGTTTAATTGGCAGATTAAACACATATTTATTGAGTGAAAATGGGACAATACAGGTAAAGCTTTAGAAGACTTGTGGAGTATGCCTGGTGAGTTCATATACACGAAGCTGTAAAGAACAGTAATTTATGTGTTGAGGAGAGAAGAGAGAAAGTGAAGAAAGAAGGAGGTCAACTGCAGAAAGAGCGATTGAGGGGTTTACTGCTGAGGAAAGAGGGGGTTTAAGCGTGGAATGGGAGACAGCGAATGTTTGGATAGAAGAGGGGGAAAGCCACGCTAATTTATACTCCACTAATTTGAACCAGTGCACCCCTTGCACCTGAGATGCATTCCACCAAGCTTAGACGTGGGAGGTTGATGGGAGAAGAAGGATCTGTGTCTTTCTCTCTCTCTCTCTCTCTCTCTCTCTCTCTGTGAGTTTTTGCAGTTACGTGTAAAGCGTGTTAGAAAGAGAGAAAGTGTGTGTGGGGGTGGGTGTAAGACAGTGAGAGAAAGTAATGGTTTTTTGTGTGCGTGTGTCTTGGTGTGTATGCATAAAGTACTTGTGTATAGGTCAGAGGCCAGTGAGGGTCACTGTCAATGCTGGCTTTGTTAATGCCTCTAATGCCACACGTGGAACGGGGTGGTCTGTGTGTGTCAGGGACTTGTTGTCGTGACAGTCCCATGTAATCGTCGGAGCAGGACCACCCTGTCTGTCACACAAACACAGCTCCGCTTGTCAGTATGAAATGTATAAACGTGTGTCATCAGCACTGCTGTCATGTTTATAAAGTTAGGAGCAGATGGGCATCATGCTGTGATCCACCACTATTCAAACTCTCAAGATTGCTGCCAGTGAAGTCATAAGACCTGAAATAATAATTAAAATGTTCCTAAATAGCAGCTACCCACCCATGATAATCATTTCGGGGATGTAATTCATATTACAGTTGTAATAATACCTGTATATTTGTTTACTTATTATGAACTTCTCTGCTTTTTAAGTCTTCCAAAACAAAATATGCAAATGATAACAATGCCTCAAGCAATGATGTAGCAAGTCAAATATGAAATAGTGGGAAAGGTTGTTTTGTGATGCGATATGCCTGAAAGTTGAACTTATTATTTCTGCAAAGAATACAAAGAATGTAATCTGCAAGGAGGGTGAGCTGAAGCTTTATGACAGTTTGGTATTGTCAGACCAGTTAAACCATATGTCTGTGGTCTATGTCTTGGCAACGGATAACAGTATTAAACAATACTTTATTGGAAAGACAACTAAGCATTCATAAAACATTTATCAGTATAGCATAAATCCTTGTGTTTCAGGAATGTCAAAATTCAAAAAATGATACGAGAAAGAAAGAATGTGATGCTGAGACTCAACTTACAATTAGTGTTTATAAACAACAACTTAATTATTTCTGTCTGACAGCTTGGTTTTCTAAAAATGTGGTTGTACATTTAGTCATTTTTAAATATACAATTGACAGTATTCACATGCTAGGAGTTTATACCCTGCTTAGTCAAGAAAAATTGCCCACTCTAAGAATTCATTGAATCACTGCTCGCTTTAATTACAGCACATAATGTGGTGGCCAGTTCATGTGTGAAAATAATTCCTCATTCTCCCCAAACCACTCTCATATGGCCGTGCCATCAGGAAAGAAAATCTTCAGGTCATCAACCTACTTCATTTTATGCCACATTACATTGCTGAGCCTAGACCTGACCAGCTGAAATAACCTCATAACACTGCCTCCAGAGGCTTGTACACTGGGTACTATGCATAATGGGTGCATCGCATCATGTGCTTCCCTTCTTACCCTGATGCGACCATCTATCGTTTGAGAATAGGATCCATCTGAACTCGTTAGACCACATGACCGATTTGCACTGCTCCAATCTTTATGCTCCCTAGCAAATTCAAGCCTTTATTCTGATTAGTCTCAGTAAAACAATTATTTTTTCTAATAGCCACACAGCTGTTTAGACCCAATTGTGAGAATTGTTATTATTGTGTGCATATGAAAATGCCCTTACTATCATTACTGAACGTAGCCATGGTTTTTACTGTTGATATTTTTACCATGCAACTTCACCAAGTGTTTAAGTGATCTCCATTAATGGGTTTATTTTGATATTTCATATTTCTTTCACAAGTTCCAGTTCCAGTCATTTCAGATCTTCTTAGTTGTTTTCTTTGCTTGAGGCAACACGATAATTTGCCCCATCTCAAATTGCCCCTTCTCAAATTCTTTTTTTCATTTTATTTTTAATAGAGGCAGTGTATATATTATTCTTATTTCTTATTAACTGACACTTATCCAGTTGGCGTTCATGGCTCTTCACATTAAATCAATTTCCACTTCTTTTTTTTTGCTTTACATGAATGTAGATATCTGCAACCCTCCATTTAACCCTCCTCTATACACTATGGACATTTTGGACACAGAATTAAACGAAGGGATTTTGAACATGACTTTATACACAAACACCAACATGCATACATACTGTATACACACACATGCACACACACACAGACTCACATATAAATTAAGTACACCCTTATTGCTTACTCAGAATTTTAGGGTAACTTGTAGCCGGGTTCTGCTAATCATTAGCCATTGATTAACTGATCATCAGCAGGTGTGCAGACATCTATAATAGTAGAAGTTTTGGCAGTTTGCTGGTCTGGCGCATTCATTGTCATACGCAATGGTTTTAGACAAGCAATTCTTGCTGCACATCAATCAGAAAAGGGTTATAAAACCATTTCCAATTTAGAGTTCAACATTCTGCAATGAGAAAAAATTATTCAAGTGGAAAACATGCTAATATTTCCAGAAGTGAATTTGATTGTCCTTATAGCCCAGTGCCATGCAAAAAACCAAACAGCATTTCAGACCTCACCCCAATTGAAATTAACTCATGGGACCTTATGGAAGCTGCATAAACGAATGCCCAAAAACGTCATTGAACGTTTAAACGAAGTTTAAACAAATAAACTAAGTATCCTGACAATGTTGTAAATAAGAATTGACCAAAATCCATCCACAACAATGAAAAAGCCTGATAAAATCATACAGGAAATGATTACTTTATATTATTGTTTCCAAAGGTTGATCTACAAGCTATTTAATCATGGGGTACTTAGTATTGCGCAACTTTTCTGGCTTAATTTTTGTTAAATAAATAATGGCATGGTGAAATAAATTATATGTTTTTGTTTGTCTGAGGTTGTATTTGCCTAATACTGAGACCAAATTTTTCCCTGTGCTTGTGTGCTTGGTGGGTTTCCTTTGGGTTCAAAGACATTTAAGGTAGGCTTATTTAAAGGTAGGAAATAAAAATAGGTTTGGTCTGTAAACGAGAGTCTTTTGATGGCTACAAAATCTAACCATGAGGAACCTGTACTGTTTGTCCAGTGCTAAATGCAGGGTAAGAAAATTATATAAATTACATAATAAAACATTTATTTCTCCAAAGTGTTTGGAGGGTAATACCTAATTTGAGATTTAGTTTTTTCTAGTAAAATCTATACCATATGCTTGTTATATTATATATTGTCATGAAAGAAAACCAACAGGAAGAAAGCGGAAATTGAATTGATTAATTGATTCTGGAAAGGATATTTCTTTTGTTTGTAGATATTCAGGAAAATAAAATACGGGTAATTTAATCTTACTCATGTTACGTACTATTTTGTTCAGCAAGTGAGATATTCCAAGATTTTTCAAACTTACAAGCTCTCTCATGATCTGAAGTGTGTAATAGATATTAATTAAATGGGGGCTTCACCTACAGTTTGAAAACGCTGTACATGAAGTGATAGCATCATACTATACACTGATTTTGGTGCTTGTTGTTTGAGTTTAAAATATTTTTTTTAATACATTTCCATTAATTATAAAAGATGAAATGGCTGCGGATGTATTTTTTTCTAATTGCTGACAAACTGTCCAATCAAAAATTATTATGTGAAAAGAAAACTGATAAGACTGTTTGACCATTCTGTTCTGTCCAATGCCTTTGTGTTAATAAAGGCTATTTTGTTGTTAAAAGGTTCGATGGATAGAAATGGATAGTTTAAATAGTCTGTGTTTGTTTTCAGTATTTTCTGAGGAATGTGTCCAATAATGAAGTCAGCTTCATATAAACATTTGAGTGCTGAGATTACAGATTCTAGCCTATGAAGCTTTGCTTATTATTTTTCTATCTGAGTTGATTAATGATATATGACTGTAGTGAAAACATGAGTAGGGTTTCAGAATGAACTTTCCTTATTTGGTTACAGAATAAGTTGGATGACATCAAAGCATTTTATATGATTCGGCTGTGTCCTTCTGTAATTATTTGGGTCATCAGTTGTTGGGCGTGAGAGGAAAAGCTTTTCATTTTGAGAAAAAGTGTTGGGATATGGATATGTTTTATAATAATAATAACAATAATAATAATTATTATTATTATTATTATTATTATTATAAATCATAAAATGTAAAAAAAAAGGCACTCTTTAGAAATGGACTGAAACTGAAAATAAATAAATAAATAAGTAAATAAAATCACTATTTATGAATGACTCAAGCTTGTAGATTTATTCATTCTGAATTTCTGACTGCAGAATATGTTTTTTTCCAGTAAAGTACTAAGTCCATGTTTGGCTTTAAAGTTGTCTTTGATGGTTTAATCAGTAGACATCACCAGACATTGATGCTTGTTATACTTGTTTATAGATGATGTTCTCTTGCAAATTCTTTTTTATTTTGGAGAAAATTTAAATATATTTAATTTTTTTAAGTAACTGAGAAATTATTTATCAATGACTAACGATGAAAATTAAATCATTGTCTAGGGGAGGGTGGGATTGCTAAGAGTATGAGGCCCACCAAATAACTGGAGAAATTATTGAATGGATGATTAATTATTAGTAATGTAAGAGTAAGACTTTACAGTATTATTTACAGTTAATGTTTGGAGGTTTTTTGATATCTAACAATTTTTAAGTGGATATATGTCTGAGAGTAAAATCTTGCAACAGCACTGTTTTTAAAGGGGACAAAGAAAAATGTACTTATGAAATTAACTTAAGAAACTTAAGCTCATGAGATCCAAATATCCTAATATATATAATAAACTACATTGTCTATATATTCCTGTAATATTGGGTATAATTTTTTTGCCAAACTATCTTGTTCCATAGTTCAAAGCATAAGGCCAAAATAACATACCTTTTTAGATCTGATCTGAAGAAAGCAGTGTATAAAATCTTGTAGTGTTACAACAAATATATTAAAATTCTTTTTTTTAAACAGACAATCTGACAGAGTTACAGTGAAGTTATCAGGAGGACAAAGGCATGATAGGATCTAATCAACAAGATCCAAAAGCTGTTGAAAATTAATAAAAGAGCATCTGTGAGCTTTTGTAATAACAAATAAACTAAGTATCTTGACATTGATGAAATTTCTTTGACTAAGTACGTACAGTATAACCACATTTTTTGCCCTTGACTTTATAATTTGAGTGACAATGCCAAGTTTATTTGAGTCCTGATTGTATATGATACAACAGTTATTTCCAACCATGTAATCTGATTGGCCGGGAGGTGATAATGGATGGTAACAGCACTAGGACATTTAACTAGTTATATCACTCTGCATCACGGGTGTTCTAACAATTGCTAAGTGTTGGTTGCAGCATGGGTGAAAGTAACAATATAAAAAACTTGAACAATATATTTTTTTTTACCTAATAATTGCTTTAACATTGTTCTAAACTGTCTCTGTGTATTTTATTTACATCTAAGACAAACTTCTAACACAAGGCTAAATCTCAAATCCATCTCTAAACCCTGATCTAGGGCACTACTTGTGTGTGGGACAAATGATTGTACACACTAGTGCACTAGCTTTCCATTTAATGCTAATTGCAATTTATCTCTGGTACCCAGATGTTGAGCTGATATTCTAAAGTGGAATAAGTGAAGAGAAACCCACAAGACTTAAAGGCCTGTCCTCTACCTCTATAGTTTTGGCTGTACAGTGCCTGTAAGAATTTAAAACTATTTAAACCTATTAAAAACTGGTAAGAATTATTATAAACTAAAACCAATCATACAGAGAATAGACCCAAGGAAGGAATCAAACCCCGACCCTGGATGTGCCAAGCAACAGTGTTAACCAGTATGGCACCGCGCTGCCAAGGGAAGGTAACTTTAAAAAAGAAAAAGTGGTCAGAAAAGTGGTGACGGCGCCATCTTGGAATCATTCAAAATTAAGATTTTGTCAATGGCCTGTTTAAGTTTGTCCAGATTTGCAATTTGAGACACGGCCACACTTCGTTTCACGCTCTCCTTGTTCCTATATTTTCAGTTATTCGAGGACATAAAGAGATTTGCATTCACTACAATCTGCTAGTAATTTGAGTCACCGCACAGACACTGCTTTTGATAAGTCTCATACTAAGTCCTGGATGAAGTTAAACATCTCTCCGTGAGGTTTACAGACTTCCATTTCCCCTTCAGACTCACTTAATACCTCTTTTCTGGGCTGTGTAGGCTATAAATAAATTAATTCATAGAATCCCTGCTGTTGAAGTGACGGGCTGTCATTATCAACCCATGTGTCTATTAATGTTGAGGATACATGTACTGTATAAATCCCTGGAGAAGTGGGGGGGGAGGCCAGGAGGCTCAGGAAAATAGATGAGTGGGGAAAAGCCAAAGCTGTGAGAAACAAAAAGACAAGCTGGGTTGAAAGACAGGAGCAGACATATGGACATGTGATCGGCATATCAGTCAAAGGTATAATTACACAAGTGCTACTTCTTCTGTACTTTTCCTACAGTACGTATCTCCTTCACTTTTTTAAATTTAGGACGATGTAAGTAAGTGTACAATGTAACCCTAACCTTACTTTAACCTTAATGTGGTAATGGTGTCTTGTTCCCATAAAGAAGAGGGCTGCGAAACATATAAAGAGTATTATTTTTGTGCTTTTTGCAGCTCTCTTATTCAATTCCTTTACAGGCCTTGATAGACAGCTTGATAGCCCGCATGAATGATTTTAAGTCTGGGGGATTGGCAGGACAATATGCACACACACACACACACACACACACACACACACAAACTAGTGGTTGCTAGACAGACGTTCGCCCTCTTCGATTTTTTACTTTTTTTTGCCCAGTGTCTATTCTAAGCACCCGAGTCAAAGCACTTCAAAGTGGCCACAGTATGTCTGTTTCTCCCTCATTTGTCTCACGCATGTGCACACACACACACACACACACACACACAAACACACACACACACACACAGTTTTCCCCTATCCCACACTGATGGCCTGGAGACCACAACCCAAAACCATGAACATCTGCATGATGCATATGTAAAATGATTAAGCAGATAATAATCCTTTCATATTGTGTTTAGTAATGTTCATGATTCTCTCTAGGCATAGCATTAATCTAGATAAGCATCTCTAGATTAGGCAATGAAAAGGAAGTACCAGATTTTTAAAGATCATAGAATCAGTTTTTCATAGATGAGAATAAACACTAGCCTTGAGATACTGTAGATCTAGATGATTGGTATAGTATTAGAGGAAAAAAACAAAACCCTGCTGCTTTGTAAACCTTCACTCCTCATATGCACTGCTTTTGCTCTCCTTCCCTCCTTGACTCCCTCCCGTCCCTCCCTCCTGTGTTGAATCCTTGCTTTCAAAGGAACCACACTCCAAATCAGAGGTTTGGTGTTTGGGACTGAACACTGTCTTTAGATTGTCTCTCTCTGCATCTCATTTTCTCTGTTGGAGCAGAGCTCAGGGCCTCTGTTTCTACTGTGCCGGAGCTGGACCGTGTCAGGCTGAAACAGGATTCGAGTGTAACTGTTGCTGAGAGCTGTGGCATGGTACTGAATGGCCTTCCTCAACCCTGCAGCACTCATTAGCTCAAGGCCCTGTGAGCATATGTTTTGTGTTTCCCTTTTTGAAGTGACGTGACAAGATAATACCCCCGCGCAAATGATGAAACATCAAACCATGCCTGATTTGTCGTTTTGCGCACTTACTGATTTTGGGATCCAGCCTTATTTTGGTTAGGGCTTAGTCATTCATTTTGCAGACTTATTCATACTTAGGTGGGAGGTGTGGGACAAAATGTCTTCCTAATGTTGCTTCCCTCAGAATTCTTCTTGACTTTGATGTGGCTGCTTCATTGTCTTTTCACTTCCTGGCAAATTCTGATCATGCAACTGAGCTTTGACCCAGATGATACCAAGTCGCTAAGAAGTAGGACTTGTCACTTTTTTCTTCTGTCTCCCATTAATGCAGCTGGGTGCAAGATTAAGTTTTAATCCCTGCCAGAACTATGCCATATTAGTTCAGGCTGATGGCAAGATACAGAATGTGGAGAAAAGTGTGCTTGCTTTGGCCTGACCCTTGACCACGCTCAAACCGCAGGACAGGGTCCGTTACAAAGAGCCGAGGTCTCTCTGCTGTATGTTCAAACACAGTCTACAGGCCCTGACTTCAAACGAGGGTCTCACCGCACCAGCAGCACTTGTCAGTTAGCAAGGCTCATGTGATTAATCAGGCAAAGCTCTACTCAGAGCAGGGCTAAGCTCCCGTCCTGTAGTGATTTAGACGAAAGGCTTGTTAGTCCTCACATTAGTCCCCCTTGAAGATCTCTCAAGGCCACATTCGTGGCATATGTGTGTGTGTGGTAGAACCACAACAGTCTTCAGAATGAGAGCGCGAAGAGTCTTTTTTCACCTTTTCCTCTTATTTATTTATTTATTTATTTTTTACTTTTCCTCGACTGCAGACATGAAGAACCCCACAAACACTTTCACTCACTTTGAGTCCCTTGATGTGCTTTTCTGTATGATTGGGGCAACTCTTTTCATGTAATTGCTTTTTGTCAGTCAGTGGTCTTCTTGTCTGAACTACATTCATCAGTTGATACCAGTATAAATACCCCTTGGCCTTTTTCCTGAGGCTTCCTGACATCTGGAGGAACACATCTGGCTCATCTTCCAAAAGGCAACCCACTAAAAAAGATAGTCTTCTTAGCTAACTGAAAAAGTAATTTCCCTGTGTACCAGTTATTTCCTAACTGCCAGTACAGCTGTTTTTGCATATAGTCGATGTTGTGCCATAAATCACTGCTGTATCGCAAATTCCATGGCAGCTTAATATGTCTGTAAAATGTTGACTGTTGTGGTTTTCTTCTGGGAGGCTCTGTACCTTTTCACCTATTATATTTAACCCAATCCTGATTGTGGAAGTCATGGTTTCTCTGTGGAACTGCTAAACTTTTGCTTTGTTTCTCGTAACAGTTGTAAACCTGTCTGTTATTCCACGTGAGGTTGTATGCATACTGCCAATTAAAAAAAAAAAAAGAATCATAAACATCTCTTGGTTCAGTGTGAGCTAGTTGATGCTGCTCGTAGCCTTTATAACTGTTTATTTTACTACCTGGATAAACAAGAATTTGATTGCCCCTGATTACCAAATCGGGTTACAGTGCAACTCCTTTAAAAATCAACAGCGCATTGTTTCAACAGCACACCTCCCAGGCTTGGCAAAAACTCCTGTTCTTGGCAAAACTCTCAAACCCAAAAGCAATAAATGAACATTGGCATTTTCCTCAGTGAGCTTTGGTCTCATAAATGTTAGGTAACAGCAGGTGTGTGTACATAAATAAGTGCAGTGTGCCGTTACCAGGGGGATGCTTTTTTCGGGTGTTCTTTAGGATTTATTTTACCTTTATTCATGGTTTAATAACTACTTAAAAGACAAATGCACACACACATAGAATGGATATAAGCATTTTACTAAAAACAATTAGCCAGAAAAAGAAACATGCTATGGTTTGGGGAAACTGGTCCACTGGGGGGAAAAAAGCTATAATAATAGCAACAATTATTTAGTTCCAAACTTTACATGTGTTATTCCTTTAAAAAAAGATTTATACTAAATGTTTATCTTTAAATCTTTACATTCTTACAATAAGCTAATTTAATGCTGAAACTATTTGGGCAAAACTAAAAGAACTAAGAAATACAGTATAGTAACCAGATTAGATTATTGGATATCACGGTTCTTCATTCATTCAAACAACTCGTAAGAATATAAATGTGTCTATGTAAAGTTATTTTTAGTTATTACAGTAAGTAATAACACAGTAGTAATTTAGCGTGATAAATATTTTCTAATAACACCTTGTTAAACGCGTTAAAACCCTGCCGGATATAAAGTATTTTATTTATGAAAATCTTTGTCTTTTCTTCTTGAAATATCAGTTCGAACTTTGCCGCAGGTTGCTTGGCCACTACTTGTCTATTCTTCTTTGCACATCTGTTGTAACTCTGCCAGATGTTATATATTTTCCTTTTCCCCAAGTCATGTCTGAAGTTTGATAGATTTGTAACAATTTCTCTGTTGTTGTTTTTTTTTTTTGGATGGATGTCTTATTGCAGGACGCACCCATATTTCATTTGGAAATGTTTTGTACAGCAACGTTTTACACTCAGCTGTAACTTTATTGATCACTAATGTACCAAGTGATTCAGATGACTCTAAATGTACTAAATGTACAACTATCAAAATATAACGCTGTAATTAATTATGTGAAAATTGTCATAAATTGTTTTAAATCACACATCTGCTGAGGTTCTACAAAAGGCAAAAAAAAAAAAAAAGGATATGATGAACTTTAAATAGGTGGAGAATAACCCATCTCTCCCTCCCATTTTTCCCTCTGTCTCTCTCTCTCTCACACACACACACACACACACACACACACACCGAGTTGGCCACCGGACTCTGGTGTGTTTTAGAAGAATAACATGGTTTATAGTGAATCACCAGCAGTGTGTTTTGGCTAGAGCATGTGTAGCTGCAAGGGCCAGTAACAGCAACTCGCTGATTTATGTTGCATGGATAAAACATAGACAGGTTACTCTTTAATATATAACTTGGAGAGCAACAGACCTGACATTATGCAAATAATTTTCCAAGTGGGGGACTCTGTCTCCTCCGGGTGTAGATTACAATTTACAGGCGATCGTTACCTTCATATCTAACCATCATCACCTCATAGGTTCAGCCAAGTTATTTTTCTTCTGCTCCAAAAGTGCTTGCAGTTACTTAACTCTTGCTTCCACATATAAATCACTTTTATGATAACACCATATTCCTGCTAAAGGAGGAATTTTTATTGTCCTATTTGAACATTGTGATATTGAATCATAACCTGCTGTTATGATTCACTGTGTCTTCTGTGTGTGTCAGAAGAACTTTTGTGGTTTGAAAAGGTATGCAGGCAGTGGATGTAAATAAGCTCGGATGGGAGCTTCGGCGGAAAGAGTGTGTCATTCTGTTTATTTCCTTTTGGTTTTTCAGCATTGTTATAACCCGCAGGAATTGATGATAACAGCAATATTGTGGAATGTGCACTTGGACGGTTCTTCACCAGTGAGAGCACCACAAGGCTCTCGCCACATTTCAGCTGATGGCCAAAACAGCAAAACTCAGCATCTCTAAGTTACTGACGGAGCACTGATGAGAACGTGAGCACAAATCAGTTCCATGTCAGCTCCTGAGGGCTGTTACATGCATGTCCATGTTCAGCACCTTGACATGTGCAGCACATATGAGTGATGAAAAATGATTGTAACGTACAGATTTTGTTTGTATTTATAAGAACGAAATTTTGAAAAAATGTTTTGCTTTTAATCCTCCTCCTTTCTCAACTCTACATTTTCCTCCCCAGATTAATACACAATCTCCTTTTCATTCTTTCCATAGCTTCTTTTGCACCCATCCAATGTCTCTCCTTCATTCTGTCATCTCTCCCTCTCTCTGCGTCCTCCCTGAAAGGACAGAATAATATTTGGACAGGTGTTCCTTTCTAAACATGCAGGGGACCACACTACATCATTCCCGAACCATTTCTTTCATAAGGGAGCATCCAGAGGAACATGCCTCTAGTTCAGACTGATTATCATCCGTATTGTAATGTGTCCGAAATCCCAGACAATAAAGATCTGTTTAGCACCAATTTTCCCTTTTTCTTTAAAAAAAAAAAAAACTTTTTTCCCCCTGATTTAAGCAACGGCAGGGGCACATCTGCAAGACAGATGTGTGTCCAAGAGTAAGCTGCCTTCTTCCCCTCCTTCCCTCCCCTCCTGCTTTCTCTCTCTTTCCTCACTCTTCTATTCTCCCTTCAGAAAAGAGCAAGCCTCCCTCCTTTCCTCTCTGGACCACCCACATACGGACATGCTTTGCCATAGTGAAGGCAGAAATAAAGAGATGAGTCTTTTGACTGATGGGTTTTGCAGAGTATCACTTACAGCTTACACACCATCAAAACCATAAACCCGCCCTTAAAAAAGAAAAGAGCAAGCGCATGATCAAGTGTAAGAGCAGAGGGGTTAAAGCAGAAGTACAGAGCAGAGTACATAAATTCTCGACATCTTTATCTGTAAGCTGTCTTTTTTCCAGTCGCATTTACGCCCTCTCCATGCTTATCTCCAGGTTTCACACACTTTCAGATAAAACAACTATATCTCACATAAGAAGGTTTATTGGAAAATAATTCAAAACAACCTTAAAATAGAATTGTTGTATTGATGTATTGTATCCAACACCACGCATTTCAAGCATTTTATTTCCAATTTATTCTTAATTTCTTTACGACCGTTTCACGCAAATTTGAACAAGAGACCCATTAATCACTCAGACAACGTATTTGGATTATGTAGTTTTACTTTTACGTTTTCAGTCACACAAAACGCATATGCTAGAGAGCAAAGCACTCCTGCCAATAAAAACCAGATTTCTATTTTCTCAGTGAATCAAAAAGCTGTCTAAACAGCATGTGTTGTATGAGTAACATAGCACTTGAGCTGTGCCTAATAATACACTGTTATCTGCAATTGGGAACAGCTTTACAAAAACCATGTAACCCATATGAATGGAAAGTAGAAGCACTATAAATGTGGATAGGGATTTTAGATTAGATGATTTTTTTTTGTGTTTTTATTAATCTGTATTGTGAAAGTGCATGTGAGCCGATGAAAACAAACAGGAACAACAGTTCGTGCACACGGAGATACAGTAGATAAGCAACTTATGATTCTTAAATAATCATCAAGGCAAAATAACAGTCTCTGATGTTTGCACAGCTTTAAAGTCAAGTAAATAAATGAGCAGAGTAAAACCCATGTGGTAAACAACTTTCACTTAAAAGCAATTCCGCTTAGTAATTTGACTCTCCATCATTACAGATGCAACACTGTGGACTTTTCTACCTTAGTAATCTACCGATGTCCTGATGGGTATCACAAATAAAACACTATTATGGCATTTTAGAAAGAATTTCTGTTATTCTATATGGTGTCTGAAAAGTCTAAATAAACAGTACATGACAAATTACCACTTTTTTAACAAAATGTCAGCCTTTAAGAAAGTAGAACATACTGAGGTGGTTCTCATGGCTGGATCCGAAAGCTGTCGCAATCTCGCACATCACACATGACATGACTGCCATCATGAGTGGAAGAAACAACTGCATGTTTACAGTGCTGCACGATTTGATCAAAAAGTCACGCAGTTATTATTTTGACACATATTGCCACTATTAAATGCACCATTTAGTATTCAAACATATTCATGCAGACTAACAGCAAATTATGATGATGTTTGCCAATATTTATTTAGAAGATTATATAAATATAAATACATAAATTATTGAATATGTGAATATTACCTGTAATTAATTATAACCATTTACGATAAGATAATTTCACAGGTCCACATCTCGATTTCAATGTTTATTCAATTAATTGTGCAGCACAAAATTATATAGAGTAAGGAACTTTGTAAAAAAGTGTTAATTTCCACTATGTAATAGAGATCTTTTGGATACCCACTGTAGTATATAAATAACAGATACTGATGCTTTTTCCAAACTTAAAAAATGCCTCCAAGTAAAGATTCATGGTCGGGTTTAATTTGATTACAAATCTTTACTTTAACATTTACCTTGTTTTACAAACCAAGATCACAAAAAAGTCTTGACTATCCTTCAGCATTAGCTTAAATGTAGTTACTTTTGGCTGATACTACTGATATAAAGTACTGCAACTTTCATACACAAGCCGTATGTTTATTTATGTTGTAGAGAAATGTACACATTTTTAGTTTTATAAAGTGTCCTACTGTGTAGAGTGTGTGTTATTTAGATTTTACTTTTGCTTTGTTTTTTCGTCTGCCTACCTCGGTGGCAACGGAGCCCACAGTAGCCCCCATGGCACCCCCAAAGAATAACCCCACAATAGAGCCGAGTAAAGTGGAACCTCTCACCAGGCTGGGCAGCCACAGCACCCACCCAACCAGTGAGTCCCAAACCCAGCGCAAGAACGGGGGAGGAGGTGCAGGAGGAGATAATGCAGGGTCCTGCTCCAGCTCAAGACCATCCGTGCTCTCGTCTGTTTTCTCCGCACTCGCTTCTGGCTCTGTGTCCAAGTCTGATTCTACCTCTTCTTTCCACTTGCTCACAAATTCACTGGATGTGCTTTCCTCATAATCCGCATCCACTGTTCTCTCTTCTGCCTCTTCGTGAAGGAGCGGAGGACAGCTGTAAAATTCCTCCCTGCTCTCCTTTATCATCTCATCCACCTTCTCCAGCAACTCCTCTACATTTTTTCTATCTTTCTCTTCTTGTTTTTCTCCTTCAACTCTTATGACATGATACCGGTCTCCACATCTCTGCACCAATTCCAGCAAATCTTCTCGCTCAGTGTTAAGGAACTCCTTTAGTGTTTGATTCTCTGGCAGCTTCTCCGTATCAGTAAACAGGACAACAGTGTGTTTGGTGATGGCATTGACACCGAACACTTTCTCTAAGGCATCCAGAGCCTGGAGATTCTCACATTGGCGATAAATAGCGGTGCAGAGCAAGAAGGCATGGGGTCCTGGAGCGGCCAGAGATACGCACTCAGCCAGCTGGTGGTGCACTTCCTCTACGGGCCTCTCTGAATAGAACCAGTCTGGAGTGTCCACCACAACCACCTGACACGAAGAAAACATTAGACCATTTTAAATGTAATGCTATTCATACAATCAGTGGTCACTTTAACATAAATACCTATACGTTTCTTCATTCATGCAGTTATCCAATCAGCCAATCATGTAGCAGCAGCACAATGCATAACATCATTCAGACACATGTAAAGAGCATCCGACATCGAAATCGGGAGAAATGTGAACTTGAGTTTTTAAAAATCTATTTATCTCTGAATTTTTAGTTTAAAACAGTCTCTAAAGTTTTTACAGAATGATGCAAAGCCTGCAGATGGAAATGCCTGGTTGATGAAAATGAGGCCAAACAGGTTTGATCTAACAGGAAAGTTACGGTAATTTAAATAACCATTCATTACAACCGTGGTGAAACTTGAGGTGGATGGGGAACAGCAGCTGAAGACCATAATGGGTTCTACTCCTGTCAGCCAAGAACAGGAACGTGAGGCTGCAGTGGGCACAGACTCACCCAAACTGGACTGGAAAAACCTCACTTGTTTTTTTTTTCCCCTGCAAATTTTGAACTGCCCAGTGGTGTGTGTTAATAAGGCTCGTTAGGGAGTTGCACGAATGATCAAGTGTACAGGTGTTACTAATAAAGTGGCCAATGAGGACACCTTGTGCAACGTGGAAGATAATACAACAACCACATACACATGACAGGATATAGACCACAAGGATATATAGTGTAATTTAGTTGACTATGAGAAGTTCAGCATTATACAACAAATAAACTACAAAAATAACACACATGTTCCCTCTTTCTCCCTTTAACATGCTTGCATTTGCTCTAAATGGAACTCTTTGTGGATTAACTTTTTTGCTTACACTATTAGAATCTCATGAGTGCAAAAACTGTTCATTATTTAAAATATTTTCCCCAGTAAATCTTTTTTAACGCATTCATTCCTGCAAAGAGAAGCTGTATCGTTGCTGTAAAGAATCTTGGAAAAGACTTACTTGTTTCCCAACCACGCTTGCACACCTTTTCTCACACTTCAGAGTTACTGGCTTCTGCGAGGTGGAACCATGGTGGGTATCAAACACTGAACTGCCAAGGATGGTGTTACCCACACTGCTTTTCCCCGTGCCTGACCAGCCCAGCAACACCAACCTCAGCTCACACTCTAAAGACACACACAGAGAGTGATCATAAAGACATTTTTAGTTTTTGGGTTTGGTTAAAAATACCATTTGTGGTTTGGGAGAATAAATCACTGTTTAGTTATCAGTTGCTGATATTTTAGCCTCACCTGTGGAAAAATGCACTTGAAGTTATAATGTTTAGTGTTTTTATTTAATTATGATATTTACTACTGTTTTCTTTTAGATATTTCATATCCAATCACCAAGATATTTTTCTCTTATTTCTGCTCTGACATGCAATCCTCTAGTTGTATACAAATCCTATAATCCTATATTATTTTCACAATCATTTACTATTAACTACATAATTTGAAGATAAAGACTAATATCCATGTGCCTTTACACAGGACACAGCTTTATCAAGTTTATGGTGTGAGTTGGATCAGGTGTAAAACTTTACAACTGGTGTTGAGAGATGTAGTTACCTAAACAATTACCAAGTATAATAACTATAGATCTCATTGTATACTGAGTAAAAGTCTTTACTCCTCTCAATTCCTTATAATTTGTTTATAAAGAGCCATACTTTCTTGTATTTTTAACATAGTCTTGAATAGTTCTACAGGCATCTTAAAGAACTTTTCTGGATTTCGTTTTTGCGAGGTTTTTTTGTTTTGGCTCTCGTTTTCAGTCCAGTCCCTGTATCTGATCAGTTTCAGAGGAATGTTTTTGTTTATTCAGCCACAGTGACCTATGAATCATTCAAGCATAAAAACCATCTAACCTAATGCATGAACCAGTGCGAAACAGTTGCAGATAATGACAGATGATCAGTCTGGCGATTAATATACTGGTGACACAGAATGCTGAGTGGATGGACCGATTTTTTAATCTTTAGACACTTTGCATCCTGTTGCAGCAAAACATTAAGTTTAATTTCTTTACTTTAATCTACATTTCATTTAATTTACCTCAATATGAAGAAATGTGAAGACTTTTGCACTGTATTTTATTCACACACACCTAGTATATATTTAGATCTGATGTGATTATACAATGTGATGCAGCGTATCACCATCCATGGATCTAACATGAAACAGTAAACCCTACCAGTCTTCATCATCATGCATATATACCCTAGATTACAATCTTTTGATTAAGATCACCATTAAACAAGTGCTTTTCGGAGCCTAATTAGCATTGCGGAATTTATTCTTTCATCATTTTATGAAACCAAAATTAGTAATACCTACTTATCATTAACACACAAAATGTGATAAGACTATTGCGTTAGTAACAGCTCAACGCAGATATTTATCAAAGAGTTTAGTAAGGTTTGAGCTTTGTCTCAGAGAATGACGCAACAGCTCCATCTAGCGTCACTTGATATGTAGCACATCTGAATTATAAAAGTACTGTACATCCCTCCTTCCAAGTAAAAAAAAAAAGAAAAAAAAGGTATATCAAACACCATTTAAAGAGGTTTACAAAATAAGGTGCTTTGTTTAGGAGTAAAGAAAACCTGGCAAACTTCAACACATTCTCATCAGTGTCTCAGGAGTAACTAGACAGGTTTTAGCCCTGGGCTAATATGAGCACAATGTGCATCAACTTGTTTAATGGGTGTGTGTTTAAAATGGAGGGTGGCAGTTTTAACACGTTTCATTTTGTAACTGACTGACCAACTTGTCTACAGTTTTGAGGAATGCTTGCAGCCTTCATCTCATTCTTCTACCATAAAATCTTCCATTATATAATTCAGATTCTACACCCATCTGTCTTTGAAGCCTTTTCAGGCCAAACACATCCTTATATCTACTCACAATTTACATCATATTTATGATTTTTTTTTTCCCACATGACATCTAATTTGACAGTTAAAGTGTGTTGTTTTTTTTTTTTTTTTTTTAAATCACAGCACTGGACAGCAAACTCCCACCTGGTTCAGCAGAATCCCTCAGTTCCTCAGGCTCTGTGTCCTGGACATGAGTGGTTTTCACTTCCATCTTCTGCAGAAAAAGGGTATATCTTATTACATGCAAAGTAATGTATTTTATTATTCATTCATCATCTGTTATTGTCACTGCTGTAGCCTTCTCGTGTGGGATGAGTAGAGAGAGAGAGAGAGAGAGAGAGAGAGAGAGCGTGTGTTCAGGAGAAAGGGCGGGGACAGAGATCTGATGTTTGACAGTGAAATGGAGGACGGGCTCAAATGACTCAGCACAAGAGAATTTATACACAAAAGTCACATTTATCACACTTCAATATCATGGTCTACACAATGTTTCTACGTAACACCCTTCCATGTTTCTGCTATGTCTGTTCTGTCCATCCAACCAAAAACAAACTACAGTACCCAGACTCGTATTTAGCATGCTGTATGTTGCTACACCCTACTTGTTATTTTCCTTCTAACAGCTTTTAAAGAAGAAAATACTGAACTCTGTTCACATGAAATACACTCCACAGACATATTTAAAGCTTACCTGGGATCCTTAAGTGCTCTAATGCGGCAGTATTCTAGTCAACACTTTTTCTCTCAGCACTTCCTCGTTTTCCTGCAATTTGAAAGCTGCTCTACCAACAAAAGAAAAACAAATAAAGAAAATGGAAGCCACTAATTCATTCCCTGGACATGTGAGACTTTTAGGTTACTTTAGTCTCATTTTGCCTTTACACTCCCTCTTTCTCCTCGAAGTATCCTCTTGGGTTTGGTGTGTTTTCAATCACACGGCTAAAAAACAGCTCTAGCCTATGAGGACGCGTGGACACTCGCTCTCTCACACACACACACACACACAGAAAGAGAGAGAGGAAGTCTTGCACATAAGTGCACACAAAGCTGAATCACACTTGTCTGTGCTATTTAAACTATTTATGTCCTTCTAAGGCATGCTTATATGGGGGGAAAAAAACAGGAGAGCCATTGGTTACAAGACTGCTACAAAAAGAAACAAAGTAATTAGTAATAATATAATTGTTCCATGTCTAGGCTCCCTCTATTACATTAATTAAAGCTGACGCCAACGTCTGTGCAAATATGCAGGTGTTATTAAAAACATTTAACGTTTTCTGTTCTTTTTTTTCCTCCATGATGTGGAGCAAAAAACTTTGTGCAAACCTAAACAAACAAATAACTGACACGAGTTCAAAACATCAATCGCTGCAAAAAAATGTTTAAAAAATTAACTTGCAATAAAAAAAAAGTCAACTTTATCATCTTATTGGTTTGGGGAAAAATTATTAATAAAGAACTGTACAGGTTTGTGCTTTTAAATCTATGAATGGCAAGAACATATTTGGTCACACTTTCAAAATTATTACATACATGCTTTTACTATAAACAAATTATAGCATTACATTTTACAAGTATAAAACCATTTTGGCAGTAAAAGGGCTACTGCAGTTAAACTACTGTTTACTTCTATTAACTTAAATAAAATAAAAATAATAAAATAAAATAAAAACAGCCTTGGGCCCAGACATAAAACTGTACACATCTGCATAAAAATAAATTGCTCTTTACATAATAAAAGTATGGCAATTTTCACAAAACACACTCACAAACACACACGCGCACACATACACACATGCACACGCTCACTGGGACACACTAATACAATAAAATCTAACCTGACATAAACGTGGTCCATAGCATAAGATTTCTGATCCGTTTTTTTTTTAAAAATATTAAAGAATAACATTTTTTAAAAATATGAAATATTTTAAGATTTAAAACAATTCTACATCTACAAATGTCCAATGCTTTTCTCCCAGTCCTGATTGGTGCATTGTTAATAATAATAATAATAATAATAATAATAATAATAAAAACTGTCAAAAATTGTCCTTTTGATTCATGCTCCTAAAAATTAGCTTGGTATTAACGAGTCCTGGTTCTTATGAAGTGCAATTGGTGTACAGTCATCTATTTTCCAGTCTCATAGTCCTGGCATGATGTATGCTATGTTGTCCAGCGTATTCGACTGCAAAAGAAAAGAAAAAAAACAACAACGACAGATTTCATATTCAATGCCATAAAGCAAATGTACTAATGAGACATAACATTAAAACCCAAATGCACAGTATTCCCATGTGCCACCAAAGCAGCTCTGACCCTTTAAGGCATGACTCCACAAGACCTCTCAGGGTGAGCTGTGGTATCAGGCAGCCGGACATTAGCAGTAGATCCGTTTAGTGCTATAAGTTGCAATGTGGTGCCTTCATAGGTCAAACTTGTTTGTCCAGCACATTCCATGGATACTCAGTCAGACTGAGAACTGGGGAATTTGAGGGCCAAATCAACAATCTTGAACTCTTTGCCTGCTAAGCCCCATACACTGCAAGCTGCAATGCACTTGGTGTTCTGATACCTTTATACCATAGCCAGAATTAACTTAGTTCAGCAATTTGTGCTACATTAGCTTTATTGTGGGATGGGACTGGACGGGCTGGCCTTTGGTCCCTACAAGAATAAATGAGTCTTGGGTGCCCATGATCCTGTCAACAGTTTCCTAGTACATAATTGATATTTAATGTAATTCAATTCATCTGACAGTGGTGTTAATGTTATGGCTGATTGGTGTATACATTGTACAACTGTACATTCAGACAGTACAAAAACAAATAGTATACAAAGATACAAAGCAAAATGCAAAAAAGTATGATCTCTGTGACTTTAAAAGTGGCATGGTTGTTGGAGCCAGATGGTCTTGTATGAGTATTTAAGAAACTGCTGAGCTCCTGAGATGTTATACAGAAAAAGAAAAAAACAATGACTAAAATTTTTCTGTAACAACATACCTTATTGTCAAGGAAGGTAAGAGAAAAATGACCAGGTTGTTTAAAGCTGTCAAAGGAATGATAAGAGTAAGGCCAATAATCTTTTTTTTTTTTTTTTTTTTACAACCACTGAAAACAGAAAAGCATTTTATCATCCCCAAAACTTTAAACCTTGAGATCACATAGAGCTCTGCTACTGTCATGAAGAACAGGAATCTAAAGCAATCATGAGTCACAGACTGGACAGTTGAAGATGAGAAGAAACAATATATTTTGCAGGGGCTCTGCTCACAGGATGGTTTCTGTGTAAACTCTAAAGACTGTTGTCTGTGAAAATCCGAGGAGATCATCAGTTTCTGAAATACTATACTCAAAGCAGCCCATCTTGTTCCAACAACAATAAAATGGATAAAGCCATATAGATCACAATGATTTCACATTCTGATCTCCGACATATATATGGATGTGGATGTGTGACCCACCAAGACGCTGCGAGGACAGCCATTAAGCTGAGGGACCTGAGCAGTGAGGCAGGTTAATGGACCAAGTGCACACAAAATGGAGTCTAGCAGAACAGAGAGACTGCCAGACACTGCTACCATTCCCTATAAGAGAAAAAGACAAGACTCAGTGTGTTTGGGGATCATGTAGATCATGCAGCCTAGCATTCAATCATACAGGGAAACTGGAATATTTTATAGCTTTATTTAAACATTTTTTGCAAACAAAAAAATTATTTATTGCTACTTTTCTGCAAAAAATTGGTTTCAAAATAACCATCAACCTTACAGTTATTTTATAAAGCTGGCATTTTACATTTATATTTAAAGAGCAAAATTATTATTTAAATAAACAGAAATGTAATATTTTGCTGCGTGAATCGACCCAGTACCAAGCAAGAAACATGTGTTTAAGTCTGAAATCATGCACACCTGAGACACACCTCATTTAGGAAAAATTGGCTTGGAGTAGCACTTATAGGTCCACAGGCATGTCTGAGGTCTGACCCACAAGTGTGCACAATTTCTCTATTAATTTCTCGTTACATTCGCATAACTAAATTAAATATTATCATGAGACTTTTCCTGTAATATCCTGCAATTTGGAGACATCTAGAGAGGAATCTTGGTCCACTCTTCCATGCATTTTTAAAAAAACATTTTTTTGTGTATGAGGCCTTCTCACTTAATTCATGACAAGTTTTTAGTAAGATTTAAATCATGAAGTACTGAGAAAGTTATTGTATGTTAGGCTCACTGCGTTGCTGAAACCTTTATCTATGGCCAAGTCTGAACCTCCTGGCAGAGGCAACCAGGGTTTGGGACGACATATTATGGTATATAGCCAAATTCACAATGCCCCTAAACCACCAGATGTAAAATAGCTCCAAAGCATCAAAGATCCTCCTCAATATTGCACAGTAGGTATTTGGTGCCATTTAGGTGCACAACACATTGATGACCAAAACATTATTGTTTCATCTGACCACAATGCCAATTGTAGTTGTAATGACACATGGTGAAGTTCAGGCTTCTGTACCATAATGCTTAAAAACAAATGCTTGTAATGTGTTATTAAGCTGTGCTTAATGATTTATTTTAAAACCCATTTTGTGCAAAAGTGCATTGTCATGCATGGACAGGTTTGTGACCCTTAACTCCTGGTAAAGAACATATTTAATGCTACAAATACATCCAATACAACTGTGTGCTGTCTGATTTTGGGAGTGATTGTTAAATGTCTACATACTTTGATGTCTGAAGTTATTTTCTTTGTGTATTCACCTCTGTCTCTTGTAGCCTGTGTCCGATGAGAGAGAGGGACTCCCCAAGGAGCTGCAGATGGGCAGCAGCATCTATGGGGTCAACCTCCGGTACCCGGATGGTCAGAGAAGAGCGGCTTGGAGTGATTAACCCTGACCCCATACCCCCAACCTTACTGGAGCCTTTGAAAAAAGCGGGAAAGGGGCAAGACAATTTGAATTAAAATCCAATTGTGGAGTCGCAAAATAATAAATATACTTAAACCTTGGATTAGCTCGCTAAAGATGTGCGCACATACACACAATAATAGAATCACTGCTCTTTGACAGAGAGTAACTGTACAAACTTTATCTTTAACAAAGAACCTCTCTATGACACTTGCTTTTGAGTTACGCGGACGCACACATAATGTTATAATAAACAGTACCCGCGCAGTGACTATACGAGTGACGCATGCGCACTGACACTGAGCATGGGAGATCCCACAGCACACGAGAGAGAAGAACTATTGGGTCAGTTGTGATCACGTGACGCTCGGCAGGCAAAGCGCATGCATACTACTCGTATGTCAAGACCTCGCTCGGTAATCAAGTTAAAATTTATTGAAAAAAGTTACTCGCAATCCAAAGTTCCATTGTAAACTTTTTCTGATACAGATTTTGGTTTCTGATTTATCACGACTCAGAAAAGGCCATAAAAATGAAGATTTTACTCTTGATTTTGTTCTCTGACGAGGAAGTCTTCTGTTTGACTGTTGTGGCCTCAGCTTTTATTTGCTTATGCTGCAGATACTGAGCTTTCTGCTTCCAAACCTGCAGGCAGAGGCAAGCAATTATGACACAAATCACTTTATGACACAAATTATACAACATGCAATTCTGACGAAGTAATAACAAGGAGGCTGGGTTGTTTAAGCAGACTTAATTGCGTCACTAAGTAGAAAGTAGTTACTGACCTGCTTGTCTTTTTCAGGTAGATGCTTCCAAACCTCAGCAAGCTTCTTGCTTAGCTCCCCAAACACTGCAGAACCATGGGCGTAGGATTAGTGATTACTTTATGCACTGTATAAGTGTTGGTATTAATGTAATGCATCCATGAATTTAACAAGCCATGTATACAAAACAAATATTATATAAAAAAAATTGACAGACCAAACAACAAAATTATGGCATAAAAGTAATGCAGTGAAATGTGTGTATTTAAAATATTGCAGCACCCACCAAGTCCAGGCTGTTCCGCATTTATGTTGGCCCTGTACTCTTTACAGAACACCTGATAAGCTGTTGTACTCTTCTTCTTTTTCTGAAAGATTGAAGGACAGCCCTGTTAGATCTGAGATCAGGGTGAATGATAGCTAAATAACAACAATTTTTTTTTAAATGCAGAAAGATAAAATACTATGCTGATATGAGCTACCGCTTAATGCTTGAACAGCAATTCAAAGTGTTTTACACAAGCTTTTCAGTCTTAAATGTCATCACACATTGGATCACTACTGGATGCACCATTTTGTACTTAAAAAAAAAAATACTTTATGTTTTTCTTTTTTTTTTACTTTTGCTTGTCTACCTAACTTCATCACTAATTAATTCCTTTGAAAACAAAACCACAGTGAATAATCCCTCTGCAACTTTTTACATGAATATGCACACCCTAAGTATTGTATCTAATGAAATATTAATTTCAAGTTAACTGCTGCTTTACATGGATCAATCACAGTCTAGATATGAAGGGAAGCATTACCTTGTCTTTGTCATGCTTGTCCCTCTCCTTCTCCTCCTTCTTTTTTTTCTTCACCATTATCAGGTCAGCACCCTGATGATGAGGATGAAGGGAGTTGATTGCTGGAGCCATAGCGTATGTCCCCAATGAGGTATTATGATTGGACGAGCTGTGAGAATGGGAGTGGCTCCTGGATGAGTCCCCTGTGAAAGCAGAAGAAAATTCATACACAGGCATGAATATTTCTGTATCTATAAACTATAAACCAAACATCAAAAGCAGCAGAACATGGGTAATTGCTCAATAAAACTCTTACCTTTAAACCCTTTCTTTTCTACACTTCCTCCTTTGTTGTGCTTCTTCTCTTTTGAGCTTTTATCCTTGTCCCTGTCCTTCTCTTTATCCTTTTTCTTTTTGCTCTTTTTGCTTTTTTTCTTCTTTTTAGATGAAAGGTGTGTATAGGAGTCATCAATGATCAGTTCACCCGCTTCTAACTCCCCTCCAGAGGATGAAACCTCTCCTCCCTGTGTCAAAGAGCCACCAAACTGTCCTAGAAGACATATTGTTGCAATAACCCAGGGGAAATCAAACATATGCTACAGATACATATATATACAGTGAATAGTGATTAGATTACAATAAAATATTCATTTAAGTACAAACCTGATTTAAAAAAAAATCTGAATCATTTATAGAAATCCATTATCACAACAACAGTGTTCGCAGTATATGCACATCATTACACAGCAAGGGGGATTTGTCTACTATTCCTAAGATGTGATAAAGATGAGCTTAAAGTTCTCTTACCTTCCACTTCTACTTCTTTTCCCACCACTGGAAGAGGCTCTCGGCTGTGCTGTTTCTTCTTTGGTGGCTTAGATGTCGTCGTTCGGTCCCTATCCTTCTCTTTCTTCATCCCGCTTTTTTTGATGCCAGAGGAGGAATGATGTCCCATGCTCCCTGAAGATGGATGTGCAGGAAAAGGGAATCTTTCACTCGACTCTCCTGACTCATTCTTCTCTTTGGGTGAAAGTATGAGCTTCATTTTCAGACCCTCACCATCTCGCAGTGTAAGTGGCTCACTTCTTCCCGCTCCAGAATGGAACAAGGAAGACTTAGTGGAAGACGAGGAAGACGAAGAGTGCTTCTTAGACAACGACGATGAACTCGGATGGCGCGAATGAGGGAAAGAGTGGGAGAATGACTGGCTGCTTTTGGAGCTGCCCTCACGCTTGCGATCTTTGGAAGAGGAATGTGAGGAGTGAGAAGGGTATGAGGGTTTTTTATGAATGTTGGGGCCAGGCTCAGACCCTGTGGCCATTGGGGAGGTGATGGCCTGTAAAAGGCCCATAGCAGTATCTGTAGTGTGGACTGCCTGAGAAGAGCCTGAAGACGAGCGTGAGGGAGAACGTTCAGAGGATTTACGCTTCTTCTTATGAGGAGGGCCTGAACCATGGTGGTCTGAGGAAAGATTATTGTGTATGTAAGGAATTAATATTGTGACAAGAGTATTATACACAATTGCCTGGCCATGTGTCCACTGTCTTACAGAAACCTGTGTTCAATTGATATTTTCACTTATTTATTTATTTATTTATTTATAATAATTCATATGTTATAATTTATAGTCAGTTTCCTAAACATGATGTCTTTCATGACAAACAACTGCAACACTCTTCAATATTTGGTTTTAAAATATGCATAAGGTTACATTTTAGAGGCTGCTCATCTCTCTGATGTAGTCTCTACTATATAACACTTACCTCTATTATGGTGCTCATCACTTGAGTGCTTCTTCTTCTTTTTATGTAGATCTCCCCCCATGACTATCAACTCAGAGTCCTAATTATTGACAGAATAGACAGGAATCAATAGTTTATAACACAAAGGCAAAATCTTGTAAGGAAACTTTGTAAGTAGAATAAAAGACAGAGAGCCAAGATTAAACCATTCATCTGAAATGGCACCTCTACCTAACCAACCTTACATCAGATTATGTAAACTGAAATGCATGCAAATAATGTGATTCTGTAAATTACCTACAACCCTCCTGAAGTTATAATACATTCAATCATTCAACCCGAGGTAAGATTCAAACCCTTAACTCTGGATGTGCAAGGAAACTCTGCTAACAACTGCACGATGGTGTCCCGTTGAAGTTATCAAAAACCTCATATTAGTAGTTTGTAATCAATGATGCCCTGACATAATGAACTAAAATGAAAATGGTCCTCAGCCTAATGTATACTGTTCCTATCTCCCTGCTGTTACCTCACTACTTCTCTTAGAGGTTTTGCACACCTGTGCGGCTATTTCTTCCTCTTCTCTCAATAAATCTTTGTATGAGCGCCTTTTCTCCCTCTGACTGCGACCAGCCACCAGACCTACCTCTCCCTCTACACCCGACATCTCTGAAAGGAAAAAAAAAATACATATAAGAAATAAATAATTAGGAAAACAACTCATTAATTTGTTCCTCATCAGTGTTAATAATCAGAATTCGGATGAAATAATATGAATTCCTCACCCATTACACCTTTCCTTTTTATCTCCTCAAATTCCATGATCAGCTTTCAGTCACTGACTTGGTTTCATCAGTCTACTGGGACAGAAATGAACCGGGAATGAGCATTATCATTCATGTCATAATCAAATGGCTTAAAAGACACAAAATGTTTGTGTGCAGGAAACTTTTCTGACGAAATCTTAAACATTCCCTACAGAATTCAGAATAAGAAAATACTAAAATGCCATTCGCAGGTTAGAGCCATGACAAATAAAGAAGCATGTTTTCAGTTATGTTATAAATATGAGAAAGGTAGAAAATATTTCAAGGGCTGTAACAAAAACTGCCCCAGAAATAAACTTGTTCCTGGCAGGAGACCCAGCTGGTGTACGTAGTAGCGTTTTTATTTTCTTTTGAAAAGTGTATGACTTCTGTTAACAAAGATGTACACGTGTAATAATTGCTGCTTACTTTCATTTTCATAAGACCTAGCAGTTTTAATTACACGTATCTGTAATATTCGTGTTCTGTGTGTGTGTGTGTGTGTATGTGTGGAAGTTAGGCGGGACCAAAAAAAAAAAAACTTCACACTTGAAGAACTGTTAGAGGGTTTTCCCCCCCAGTCCGTGTCTATTATATATAGATATACACCAGTCTAACTTTGCTAATTACAGAGATTAATACTGGGAGGGTGCTGCCACTGTATCGGTCAGGTGAACATGGACATGGCGGAGACGCTGAGGATGGGAATGTAGCGGAGTTTTTTTTTTATTATTGCTCCGTAAAATTAAAAGAACGAATCGCCTAGCGCTTAATGTCTCGTCACATGGAAACTGTTTCCGCTGAAATTAAAAGGCGAGCTGATGTTCCGTCGTTAATCGAGTGGCCATTTCCCGCCTCCTTTCGAAAAGATACACAAACACACCCCCTTGGCTCCGCCGGGGTCCGACTTTCCCCTTGTTTGAAGTGCACAGAATCCGACAGCCCAGGACGGGCTACAGAGAGCCGGCTGTTTCACCGACGACAGCCCGCGGCTTTCATTTCATACAGGCCGGAAAATACGTTAGGATTCAGTAAGCCACTATTGCACCGTGCATTTTACCTCTTTATCGCAGCGACTAGAAATTATGCAAAGCGCAAATGTTTTATGAGGAGCAGAAACCTGACCTATGTGGAAATAAATGCTAAAATTACCTTCGCTGATGGCCGGGTTTAAACGGCGCCAGACGCCATCTTTGATTTGAGTCCACAACAAAGCGGGAGCTGAGAGGAGGGTCTACACTCAACAGCAGCTCGAGTCTGACAGGAAAACCAGCTCTCAGCCTCACATATGCTCACCTTCAGGCTTTGCATTCATGGCATGTTATTGTACAGTGCAAATATAATGATAATAAATAAAAAATAAAAAAACAACATAAGAATCGTCTGTAAACCATTATTTGGACATATATTTTTTATTGTCATTGTCTGATACATGTTCAACATCAAACAACAGTGAACAGTAATGACTGAACAAGATATACAGACAACACAAAAACTAGAAGCCATACAAATAGCAAGAATGTCTGTCTGAAGGCCATTAATTTAGTAATACAATTTGTACAATTGACAAAATGATTAAATCATACAACGTGTGTCATGTGTTAATAAATATCTCAGGTCCTTTTTCTCCATCCAGCCTTCTGTAAACCTCAATGGAACTTCTTCTCTACCTGTCTCCCATATTCTGCATTTGTATACTTAAAGATGTAAAGCTGGCCAGTAAGTCAGTCACCTCATCCACCTATAGTACAGAAACACAAGCACAGGGTTATAAAAGATTGGGCTAAAGTATTCCGCAGCACGGTACACCAAGATAATTCATTCTATTATCTGGCCTTAATGATCAAAGTCAAGATACTAATGACAGTTACTAGTTTGTAAATTACTACGTTACACAGTTCTGCCACCTGTTCTTACAGTATGTATCTGTCTGCAAACATCATACATGTACCGAATTAAATACAGGCAAAAAAAATACTGAATACACACACTTCAGGAAAAGAAAAGCTTGTATAAATATTTTAATAAAAATTTATTGCAATATGTTATATATTGATAATCATACTATGATAATAATATGATAATATGATATTGTGGACATGTGGACATCAGTGATGATACAAACAACAGCAAGACTTCAAACTTCATTAAATATCTTTTTACTTCATTTTTATTTCTTGACAACCTGATCGACAAAAACGATCCCATAAGTTCTGTGAAGTAATAGAACAAAATCCTAGCAATGATTATTACCTGTTCTTTAGTGCAGGTGTGTTGTAGCTGGGTAGAAATATGCTCCAGCTTTTGGCGGTCTTCATTGTGCCCCATTACGTTTAGATATTCACGCAGCATCTGAATAATCTACAAGGAACAAAACGTTTCAGTAAACATAAAAGATGTTAGTCTTGTGACCCATAATAAAATTAAATGAATTAATTATATTTGAAACCATTTTAAATGCCTTGATGTCTTTCAATATAAAATGAAACTCCAAATTTTTACCTTTTTGTTTCTGGTGATTATACAAAAAATAAATAGGACTGTACTAGTTCAGGTTTTGTGTTATTCATGATCATTGTGTTAACCGGGGTCACAAATACTACTGTTCAGCCTTCCCTTTTAATGAGCTGCTCTATTTTAAAACATTAATGTACATATTAAATGCTAGCACACTACCTGAAAACCTGTGTTTTCACACAATTACAACTGCTTTGGCATGAAATCTGCCATTATGGCTATGCCCTGTTCCATGCCATGAGAGCCATCTGGTGTAGCAACTGATCTGAAATCTACACTCACTGATCACTTCATTAGGAACACTATACTGAGTCCAGTATTTGCTTCTAAACAGGATTGGGAGGTTGGTAGCATTCCTTCGAGATTGTGTTTTTTCAGATGCAACTTCATGCTGCAGATCTTCTATTCTACCACATCCCAAGGGTGTTCTTTTTATTTATTGCACCATTCTTAGTAAATACTAGAGAATGGTGTATATAAAAATCCTAAGAGGTTAGCAGTTTTAGAGATATTCAAACCAGGCTGGCACCAGCAACTATGCCACTGTCAAAATAACCTAGTTTACTTCCCCCCATTCTGATGACTGATGTGAACATTATTACCCCATGAGCTACTGGCCCATATCCGCATAATTTTATGCACTGCAATGCTGCGCCACATAATTGGCTGGTGTTTCTAGTAAAGTGCTCAGGAGCGCAGATCACCTAAAACCAGCTGGACCAGTTGACCAGGTAAAACAAAAGATTCTTATCATTTGCTTTTCTTGCAAAGAGTTGCATATCTTATTATTTGCCCTCTGGACCTGCCTGATCCATCCTGATGCCCCTACTCCTGGTTGGAGTTCTCATTACTTGAAGACTGCTCACTGTTCATGTGGATGGCCCAATATTGATTGCTTAAAGATACATGAGACTACTAAGGACAGCTCCATTTGAAAAGCATATAAATGGCTTTGATATAGTTTGATATATATATACACACACATACATATTATATATATATTTTGTTTTTTTGCTCTGACGGCTTATTACTGCAATTACTTTGATAGGGTTAGGATTGAAATTGCCATGAACAGTTCCGTGTCCAAGTGTTCATCAGTGACCCTTAACAAAGTGAACTTTATTTTAACTAAATTAAATATTTTACCTAATTGTACTAATTGACCATCCAACAACGAGGATGGGTTCCTTTTTAGTCATCCCTCATACTTTCATCCTCATCCTCAGGTCATCTCATTTCCTCAGTCTCATTTTCCACTGTCACCTCTGGCTTGTTCATCAGAGTTAAACCAATATAGCTATACATATATATGTACTATATGTAATTTATATTGCTGTAAACCTGCTCTGTTGATAAAAGCGTGATACCAATAAATTTAAATTATTCAAAACTAAATGCCAGAGAGCGATAAAATGTCATCTCTGATGCAGTGCAGTAGGTTATTAAGACGTAATAACCTGGGTAACTTCTCCTCGTAAGGTTTCCAAGCTACGGGACTCTCCTTCCTGTAATATGTTCAGCTTTGAGCGTGCAAGGTGTAGAGGGGTTCTTCCAGCACGGTCTAGTGCATCTACACGAGCACCTAAAATACATTTATAATGTTAGAACTTCCTTGGTCCTCTAGTGTGTATAATTAATGAAGAGATACTTTTGAGTTTATGTATAGGAGAAGTTTTAATTTGCTTGCTGTTCACTCAAAACCTTTTTATCATAATTATATCTTACCTCCTCTCAGTAAGGTAGTGATTACAGGCACATGGTTGGTACAGGCAGCTGTAGAAACAATATAAAACAGGAATACATTTAAACTACACAAATCAAATTAAAAGATTCCTGGGTTCATTAAAGTTTGATGAACTCCAATGATTTTATAGTCTTTCTTCTTTATTTTTTCTTTCTAGTAGAATTATCCAAGAGAACAGATTTTCAAAGCATGGCAAAGGCTGTAAAGTTTGTGTAATTTCCACCACATTGATTTGGATCCGAGTGCTGATCAACGGCTTCCTTTTTGTCTTAACAGACAAACAAATTGTTTATTATTTTACGGCCTCTATGAAAAATCTTTTTTCTTTTAAAAAAAAAAATTTTTCCCCCTTTTTCCGAATTTTCCGATTTTCTCCCCTAATTTGGTCGTGTCCAATTCCTCCCAGTCACTGGAGGCTCCCACATTAAGGTTCTACCGCCAATCAGTTGGGAGGGCCGCAGACCGACCCACGTGTTTCCTCCGATCCACTGCTCGCTCACGCACCGTTGGGGGCGGCGTAACGCACTCGGAGGAACAGCGCTATCCGCTCCTTCCGCCTCCGCGAGCTCACAGACGCCCCTGATTGGCTTGTAGAGCCGTCATTAATGTGGGAGCACTGAGTACCTCATCCCCCTGAGAGATCTCCGGCCTCCGGCTGTGAGAGGTTATCATCTCCGGATGATAGGGCGAGCGCTTTACCACTTCGCCACTCGGATGCCCAGTGCATCTAAATGTCTTATCACCTTCCTGTGCTTTTATTTAAATGTCATTCGGCTTTATACCATCATTCATGATAAATTTCAAGTCCCAGTTTGACTTAAATCACCAACCACTCTCTGAGTAGACACTACCAGTGCTGTCTGTATTTTAGAATATTTAGGTTATGACTTTTGTGTATGTACTGTAATATGAGCTGCTAAAATAGTAAATGATTGTTTGGTTTGTTTTAAAAGAAGACCAAAGATTTAGCTTTATTTATTGGCTAAAATGGTGTTCACAAAAGAGCCACTGTGGGCAGGAGTCAGCATGGACATTCTGACCAGATTTCCCATCTGCAGAAATCTCTGATGCATTTTCTATTATAGCCAGCATTAAGTTTTTCATCAATTTGTGCTACAGTAGCACGTTTGTGGGATCATTTCAGACAGGCTAGCCTATGATCCCCAGGCTGATCCGTGAGCCTTAATCTTGCTCACTGGTTGTCCTCCCTCAGACCACTATATAACGGGAACACCATCAAGACCTGCGGTTTTGGAGAAGCTCTTATGCAGACTTCTAGCCATCCCAGTTTTGCCCTTGTCAAAAACACTCAAATCCTTATGATTGTCCATTTTTTCCTGCATCCAAACACATAAAATTCAATAACTGACTAATAACGTGCTGCCTAATACTGTATATCCCTCCCTTTGACAGGTGCCGCTTGATAATCGATGAGATAATCGATGTTAGTCACTTCACCTGTCACTAGTTCACATGTTATTGTTGATCGATACACACAGACACACACTGCAGACATTGGGAAACTCTTTTCCATCACACCTATGAGGTTATTTTTGTTGCCAAGAAATCAATTATCAGTTCCTTAAATCTAGCTCTGGATGTTACAGATAATGGGTACCATCATTGATTAATATTTTAAACCTTGCAGTCAAAGGGATTAATAAAGCTTAAATATGTCCTTTAAGGAGGCAGCTGGATGCTGTAAAAGATTACCACAGTTGTCACTGTTCCAGTTTTGAGGAGATCCACACTGTGATCACTGTTGTCGTTTTTGTGTTCCTGGCAGAGACAGTTCCAATTTCAAGTTCCAGTCTGCCTGCGAACTGTAAACTTTTGCAGCCGATGTAGACTCCAGACGTTCATTTTAGAGCCGTTGTGCGGCTTTTAAGACATTTACGTTACAGGCTCTCGAAGCAGCTCTTCGTAATCTATTGTGTGTGTGTCTGTGTGTGTGTGTGTGTGTGAGTGTGTGTGTGTGTGAGTGAAGTGAGTGTGGACTGGTCTTCAGCACATGACTGGAGCTCCATTGTTCTTGGCAGAGCCTCTAGTTAATGTGCACAGCCTGCGCCATGCGTCTGAATGCCACTGGGAGTATCAGCTTCCCGCAGCCTGGCATCCATCTCCTCACAACTCTGATTTAATGCCGAGACAGATTAGCATTTCAGATGCTAGCTCTGGCCTGTTAGCATGTTAGCTGGCTCATAGGGGAATTGATGACATACTACTCCAGTGCTGAGATACATATTTGGTGTGTTAGCATGCCGCGCAGCAGCCAGCTCAGAGAGCCTGCAGGAGCCGTGGGGTTCATGTAGTTACATGTGACCTTTCTTATGTTTAACTTCTAGGCTCTATTGCGAAAGGGTAAATAAACATTTTAATAAAACAACAAAAAGTATGATATAAATGTGAATTAATATGTGTATTCGCCCATTTGCCCATAATAAGGTAGTCGCCCATGAGTGTCTCGGCATGTAATGTATATTGCTAAGGAGATTCTCAGATGGCTTATATGGAAGCTCTGGGACTCTGGCTGCTCTGAAATCCATATTTTCTGTGGTGTGTAGTTCCTGAATTTCATTCTCCAGTGAAAAGAACCAGATTCTGTTAAGCAGGCAACAGGGAATGAAGGATGGGACTTTGTCTATACCCCTCAGCCCAGTTGTACATTGTTTGCAGACTGTATTCAGTATGATATATTGTATGTCAAGAAAAACACCTGCATAGTATTTATTACTACAAGAATTGTTTGGACTCCTCAGCGTCATGTTTTATATTTGTTGTAATGATGAAATGTTGCTTTTGGAACGATGACGATAATAGAAAATGTAAGCTGCAGAAATGTCCCTGACCAAAATCCATTTAATGGCTAAGCGAATTTTAGGTTTCAATAATTTCTTCTTGCATTCTGGTAGCTTTCAAATCCACTCAGAGGAGACACGCAAGGCTTGTGTTGCTGCTCCAGGAGCCGAAGAACAATAGTTGGGAGGACAAAACAAAAAGAAGTCCAGATATACAGTACAGTATAAATAACCAGGACAAAGCGTTGTTTTTATGTGCCAGTCATGTTGCTTGTTCATTCATAATGGAGAATGCTAATAGATTTTTATTAGATAACAAAATTCAGTTGAAGTTAGGGGTTAACATGAAACTGCACATATACTGTAGTTCTGATGCTCTGGAATTTGCCATATATGATCTTGCACATAAGGCAGTTCATCTTAAGTCTGATTTCTTGTTCAATTTTTTTATTTTGATATCACAGCAGTATTAAATCTATCCTGACAGTTGGCTATAACCATAGTAATTTATCCATACATGTTTTAGGCATGTAAACACACATACTGTACCATGCGCACAATCACACAATTGTGGAATCCCACATTACGTATACATATATGATGCTATGATATTAGCGAATGGAGAAAATAAGGGGATATATGATCTCAGTAATCTTGACCGTGGCTTGGTTGTTGGTGCCAGACAGACTGGTTTTAGTCTGTGTTCTTCTGGGAACGTCAAGCACAAGAGTTTACAGATGAGTTTACAAAGAATAATGAAAAAAACAGTGACAATATCCAGTGAGTTCTGTGGGCAAACATGTCTTGTTGATGAGACAGGGCAGAACAGAATGAAGAGTGGAAGGCTATGGTAGCTCAAATAACCACTTTTTACAAGCGTAATGAACAGTGAAGCATCACAGAATGCACGCATGCTGAACATTGAGATAGATGGGGTACAGCAGCAGAAGACCACATTAGGTTCTACTCCTGGCATCCGGCATCAGGCATATGAGGCTACAATAGGGAGGAGGTTTATAGAAACTGGACAGTTGAAGATTGAATACATGTCATTCTTTTGTCAATATTTTATCGATCTTTAAGTTTGGGACCACTGTGAAATGTTACCTTCCAGTTGGCACATTCTCTATGCCCCTTTATATTAGATTGGTTATAAACATGTTACTAAAGGATTCCTGTCAAGACAAAATAGCACCAAAAATATGTCACCTATTAAAATAAATATGTTTGTTATAAATTTTTGCATTTTCTCTGGGTACTCGGGTTTTCTCCCACAGTCCAAAGACATGAAGATTAGGCTAGTTCCCAAATTGCCCATAGTGTGTGTGTGTGTGTGTGTGTCCTGCAATGGATTGGCACCCTGCCCAAGGTACACTCGTGCCCAATGTCTCCTGGGATAGGCTCCAGACCCCCGTGATAAGCGGTATAGAAGATGAACGAATGATCAGTCATCCATAACATTAACACCACATACAGTAACATTGATTATTAATTATATACCATTAAACATGTGACGAGATTGTTGGCACCCAAGGCTCATTTGTGTCAAGAGTTAGCCCATCTGGTCCGATGCCACAGAAAAGCCAATGCAAAGTTCATGCTGGCTATGATACAAAGATATCATCACAGCTTGCTGTGTATGTGGCATAGGAATCAAAGCGTTCAAGGTTGTTGATCCAGCCTCCAAATTTCCTAGATCTCAATCCAATTGATCATCCATGGAATGTGCTGGAGAAACATTGTCTGATCCATGGAGGCCCCACCCTGCAACTTACAACAGTTAAAGGATCTACTGTTAAAGTCATGGTGCCAGATACCACAGTACACCTTCAGAGGTCTTGTGGAATCATGCATCAAGGGGTCAGAGGTGTTTTTTTCATAGCACAAAGGGAACCTACACAATATTGGGCTTAAAGTTTTACATTTTTATTGTTATGGCTGATCAGTGTGTTTTACTTGAGTGGATATTCCCCTCTTAATTTAAGGATGGGGATGTTGATTCTGGCGTGGGCCAGACACATACTGTATGATTTGTGCGGTGTGTTTGAAACGAACCCTAAATAGTTATCTTATAGTGCTGACTGGATATACCTTTATATAGCTTATTAAATAAAATCAGAAATGCACCTGTAGTGCATGTTTTCATTTACTATGGAAGTAGGGCTTTAGTAGAAGGAAGTGAACAAAAGCTGGAACAAATGATCCATCTGGAGATGCTGTGATGAAGACAGAGTGCATCTACAGTACAAATGATTAATGGAAAACACATGTATATCTCATAGATCCCTTCACCCCACACATTCTTTTCTCATTCTCTCTCTTCTGCTCTCAGAATACAGGAATAAGCTTTAAGCATAGATATGTGCATGCTTCATTTATAAAGCCTTTTTAGGTTCATCTCAGAACACATGTTCACTCAGGAGCAGCCAAACTCCACAGTCCCTAAATCAAAGCAAAATCAAAACAGAATTATCAAGCACAGCGCCAGCTGCACGTTCTTTTCCTGACTATGCATTAAATTGGAATTAGCCGCTGGCTGTGTGCTGGAGAGAGCTGTGCGTGTTTGGCTTGGGCTGGTGTGTGATTGCCTGTTAGTACACAGGTTAAATGGGGTGTATTGGTGTGTGCTATTATTGTGCTGCTGTGAAGAGATTTAAAAAAACTCTCTAGGGAGTTGCTGGGCTGCTCTCACTGACTGTAGGCACATATTCATAAACACCCACAGACACACGCACACATACAAACGCTGATGCTATTAAGAGATACAGAGTTAATAGTTCTAAACAGACCTCCATTTGAGACACTTATGGAAGTGACATCATTGTTGATAATGGGACATCGTATGTTCGACCCTCTACATTCCCTGTGTGTGTGTGTGTGTGTTTGAGAATCAGTTGCTCTCCTATTGATATATTAATGTAGTAAGCTCTCATATCATAGTAGTAACAAACAATTTAGACAATGTGAGACAACTTCATGAATAAAATGCATTTTACAAAAAGATTATGTTAATTTACTAAACTTTTAAATGCGAAAGAGTTTAAGCTGTCAACCATTCTGTAGTTACAATAATACATTTATGCATTTGCCTCAAAAAGGGCTTTGCAAAACTTGGCACCTTACGATGCCCACCTATATTCAAAATATACATTTGTGGTACAAAATAACAAAACAATATGTATAGGCATAATTGGCTTATCCTGGCACCTTATGCCTTTTTATGGTGGTCTATTTGTTTCTTGTAACCATCTATTGTTATTCATGCCACTGAGGATGCCAGGCTTTTTTTTTTTCTCTTTAATTTCTTTTTTTCTTTAATAAAGTATCACTGCTTGGACATCAACGTGTATAGAAGCACTTGCTAGCAAATTAGGGAAAAAACACCAACTCTTCTAAATATGGCCCATAGACAGTAAACAATATTGTGTGTGTGTGTGAGTGTATGTGTGTGTGTATGTTTGTGTGTGTGTGTATGTGTGTGATCCTGAGCTACATTTCTGGTCATTGATCAGAAATCAGTAATGTTACATAACACGAGATACACATATAGCCAGTGATGTAAAGCACACACTGTGCTGCACATTGCTGTATCTGCATTGGGTTTATGATGAGATTACATTTTTATGAGAATTTTAGGCATAGCTGCTGATATGTATTTACTTTGTCATTGTTGTCACATTGGATATGTCAGTCATGTTGTGTTAATCACCCTGTCGCCTACTTTCTGCTTTGCTCATAGTACAAAAGACTACAAAATCCACAAAATAAAACCTGTCACTTATAAACACAGCAGGGCCCAAAAAGCATAGAGTCAAAAAGACGTCTGCATTACTCTGCTGTCACTTGCTCAATTCATGACTGTTTGATTGGTTCAGGAAGATGATGTAAAGAAGACTTTTTCTTGACATCTACTGGCTTCTTCAATATTGTCTAACAGTTTTATAGGTATGGAGCTCACCCAGGCCATGGCTACAGAAGCTGAATACCATTTATACAGTTTGCAATCACTTGCAATTTCTTTTTCTTTTTGTGATTTATTTTCGACTTTCTACAGCGGGATTGAGTACAGTATTTCTAAACTATGAAATAACACATGAAATTAGGTAATTATGTACTGTAACAACAACAACAACAACAGTCAGTTGTTATTTGAAGACACAAAGGTGAGCTGTTCTGGAATAGTTCCCGCAAGAACAGTATTATCAAGTGTATTTGCAAAACCCATCAAACACAATGATGACTCTGGCTCTCATTAAGACCTTCCCAGGACGACAAGACCAAAACTTACCTCTGCTGCAGAGGAGAAGCTCGTTTAGAGTCACCAGCTTTAATTACAAATTAATGCAGATTAGAGACGTTTTGAAGGCTTTACAGATGATGAGTAGCAGATACACCCTAATATTAACTGTTCAAAGAAGATTATTGCATATATCATTGCTTTACAATGTAGAAACAAATAAAAATCAGGAACGAGCATGGAGTTAGAAAGTGATTCCAAACTTTCTGAACGGTAGTTTGAGTAGTTTTTCACTAATATTTCAGTTAATTAACACAACTCATTAGCCAGATAGGCTAGAACTAAATAGTAAAATCACCTTTCATGTGCAGAGGGAGAGCAAATACATATGTAGGTTTAATTCTTTTACTTAATACTGTACACTACTGTATCAGGAGTCAGGAGTGTCATGATTTCTTTTAAAGTCAGATTTAAGCAGGTTATTTGAAATGTTAAATATTATCACTATTATCATAATATTATATTACCATATTTTAAGAATGTATAACTCATCCTGGCTTTATAAGAAATTTAGTATGCCGAGCAAGAAATCATTGTGCTGCCTTCCTACTTTATCCAATTTCCTTTTTATAATACAGTTTATTTAGCATGGAGCAAAACAGCCAGACTACAGATTTAATAATACAATAAGCAACAAGAAAATGACCAGAGACAGTAATATACAGTATACTTTACAAACTTTGCAATTACTGTACCAAGCAAACAGGCACATCAACAGCCGCTTTACATCCTACAAAAAATGAGACACTTACATGCATGGAGGTTTGTATTGTATAAAACAAGCAATGTACAAAGCCCAGTTGTGCTCAAATGGCACTACGTGACTTTAATATGCAGATATAAATATAGGCATGAGGTGATTGTTTGAATAGGCTACTAAAATCCAGACATGTATGAAATGAAACACAAATTTGGGGGGGGGGGGGGGGATTTTT
>JAOVVB010000026.1:17837354-17850158 GCA_028570985.1 Heterobranchus longifilis
CGCCCCTGATTGGCTTGTAGAGCCGTCATTAATGTGGGAGCACTGAGTACCTCTCATCCCTCCCCCCTGAGAGAGCTTGGCCAATCAGCTCTCTAGGCCTCTGGCTGTGAGGAAAAATCTTTTTTCAATTAGATGATTTTAAGCTGCTTGCATGAACGTTGAGGTTGTAAAACTATTTGCAACGGGATTCAAACTGTAAACTGTATACATGTGTCTAATGATAGTCAAGTAAAATATACACTGGGTAATAATCACTATTAAACACCCTTAGTTTCGCTATGCTAACCTCAGTGAGTGCAACTAGTGGTAAAATGACACAAATACTTGTTTCTTTAAAAAACTTGATTCTTTAATTTTTAATTAGATTTTACCCCAAATGTCAGGGTAACTGTCCCTTTGATAAACTGGCCAGTGTAATCAGTGACATAGTCTTCTTCAGTGAACAACAACTGCTAGAACAACTGCTGTAAGTACATTAGGCATTTACAATTGGATTTCCTAATTTTCATCATATTGTGTTTGTAATCATACAATGATACAGTCACCTTCCACAGTGCATCACTTTGCTCTCATTAAGTCCTAACTTCAGCAAAATAACATCCACCCTGTCATATTTTCGTAAATGGGAAAAGTCGGTCATAATATTAAAATCAAAGTAGAAAGACTGATAACAGGGTGGACATGTGCATAGCTTTCTCCACAGTTTGGATCGATTTTTTGTAATATGACATACTTTTCCCATTAGCTGAAATATATTGTTGAGAAGGGGACAATATATGTTTCTTTTATATGACATTTTATAGTCACTATGTAATGAAAATGTATTTACTGTACTCTACTTTGAATTTGTCGGTGACATAGTGGACATGTTTTGCGATTCGCTCATACAATGTTGCAGATTATTTATAAAAAGCGCTGAAGCTTGACCGACATGCATTTCTCACAGGTCACCTTAATAAAGTTAATATGATGGTAAATGGAAAATCACTGACTGCAATGATGAAATTTATTTCACCTTAATACCGTGAACATTCTCTGCAAATGCTCAAAAAATGTACATATTTCAAACCGAAAGTCCTTGTAAGTTTGCTAACGTATGATAGAGAAGACCAGGGCCTCCGCTAAAGACACACCTGCACAAAAACTGGCATATTTTTGAGTGATCTCTCATACTGAGAAATCCTAAAAAAATTTGTGAAGGTCTGCATGTCTGAATACCCAAGTTTATCATTAAAGAACTCCCTTACCAAGATGAAGAGGAGTGTTCCCAAGGCTGTCTCGCTGGTTTGGATCAGCACCGTGGCTTAGCAATAGCTGAACTATATTGATGCAGATCACAGAGCAGGAAAGAACAACAAAAAGGAACATTAACTATATTAATGAAAGCAGAATTAAACCTTGGGGAGTATTTGAAGACTGTCTGTTAAACCACCAGGGGCTTACCAATACTCTCATTGCCATTGCAGGAGGAGAAATGTAAAGCAGTTCTTCCCTTGTCGTCCGCAGCGCAGGGATCAACACCATCCTGCAATAACCTACGAACTAAAAAACAAAAAATACAATAAATAGATATATTAAAATGTTCTTCATATTTTTAAAGGGCTGATAAGAAGTGGGGTCTGGTTATTGTCTGTACTTCCTACCAGTGTCAATGTCGTTGCCGTTGGCTGCCTCTCTGAGCCTCTTCACAGCTGAAAGGGAAGCAGATGGAGTTAAAGGAAACAATAAGGACCAGTGTGCTGGAGATACACATCAGTGATTAGGCAGAGATGTTTTGCATGATCAACAGAACTTCTTTTTATAGCCGTGTGTTACAGGTCGAATAGCAATCGCACTCCATTACAGTATAGAAAATATTGTAGTGAAAGTACATAAGTAATGCAACCGAATTCCGTGCATTCCTGACAAAGCAGATCATTACATTAACCCCACACCATACCGTAAAGGTCTTTGCCTATAGGTCCCAGGTTTCTCCGGGCTCTCCCCAGTCTCCTGGCTCTGCTCACGGTCATTTTTCCTCCAGCCGGTTCGGCCTGAAGTAACGCGTCCGGAGTCCATAAAGAGTGCAGATAGCGGAGGCTTTTCTGCGCAGACTGCCTGCTTCGGTGGAGCAAAACGCTCAGGTTGTCAATACCCGAGAATCCAAACGAAGACGCGGCTCCCACGGCGGCGCCATCCTCCCTGTTTTCTCCCTTTACTTCTTTCAGCGCGTACTCGCCTTCACAACTGGACCGCTCGTCATCGGACCCCTCCATTCTCACCGAGTCATTTAACACACACAAGTTTGTTTCTCTGCATTACGAAACTAACATTGGCGCATACACATATGCACACTGTATTAATAAAAGAAAAAAGCCTAATACTCCGCGTTGGCGCTAAATTACTTGCTCCGGTTGTCAACAGAAAAACAAAATCAGCTACATTTCCAGTAAGGATAAAAAATAAATCGGTTAATTAATCCCGCCGTTAGTGCGTTACAGAGCCAAAATGTCGCCTGTTTCGTGTTAGTTCATCAGCTCAGTAAGAGAGACAGCGATTGCTGAAGCGTTGAGTCAACACAGCCAATCAAAATGGCGGTCTGTGTCACTGCCACCAATCACAACGTTGTAGTCTTCGAGGAAGCGCCAGAGTTTCAGTGAAACGTTGGTTGTCACTTTTAGCATGTATAACTAAATATTTTAACGAATTATACGGATGTACCTTCTGCACAACATATTAAAAAATATATACAACATACCTTCTCCCTTACATATGAGTTACAGAACAAATCTGAACTATTCTGGCAGATATAAGCCACTTTGTGGGGTTTACTTGAACAATCATGACCCTATTCCTGACCTCCTTCTTTCCTTCATTTTTTATTTCCTTTTTTATGTTCTCTTTCACTGGACAGTCGTGCCATTTGGCTTTTCCATGAAGACATAGTAACAAAATATTGTGTCTAAATGTTTGCTGTGGTTATTGTACTGTATATTGATCTGGCTCTGTCATTTTAGGGTTGAAAATTTATTTTAAAAAATATAATTTAAAAAACCCAAAACATTTAAAATCTTAATCTCAAGGTTAATGTACTATCTATTGGTATTCTTTCATTCAAAACATTCCATCTCTCCATCCATCTAGGACCTTTGTAGTCCACCAAGGGACCGTAGAGGCCAATGGTGACCTTTGTATTTATTCCCATTTTTATGATCATGGTAGGACCTTCTACCAACATTCATACACTCATTCAGTCTTTGGACTGTGATGGAGGAAACCGGAGTATGTGGAGGAAACCCACCAAGCACAGAGAGAATATGCAAACTCCATGCACACAGACCTCATGGAAGGAATCGAACTCGGACCCCGGAGGTCCAAAGTGACAATGCTACCCACTAAGTCACCATGCCGCCATTCAAAATATTGGTCTACCTCAACTGTTCAGCCCACCAATTTTGTTTAGAAATACACTTCCTGTAGTCTTTGCACAAAATATTTTCAAGTATACAATACCTCAACTGTAGATAATAAGCATTATCATATGAGTGGGTCTCAATCAATACTGGTATATATTTATGGACGTTAAGCACATTTCAGTAACAAGTCTCAAAAATAAATTAAGTATTTAACACAAACCACACAACATTTTCTTATTTAAAAACATCTGACAAATAATAATGTACTAACTATTTTGGAAACATATGAGGCATTTAGTTAAGTAAATATCATTAAGAGGTACAGGCAAATACTGACATTTCATAATTAAATATATTTCATAATAACTTTATAAAAGAGTCAGTCTTTGGCTTGTTTTAGAGATCAGTCTTGATTGTCGAAGATACTGCAGCTCCAGCATGTGACAAGTAATCGGAAAATGCCCCATCTTCATCAGAAAGAACTGATTTATAATGGTTTAGCATGAGCCCTGCCTCACGGGCATGCTGCCACAGGTGGCTATTACCCACAATGCCTCCTTTGTTTAAGTAGCCTTGACTGCAGAAGATGGGGGGCTTCCGATTGGTGAGAGAAAGTTGGAAGCAGGATTCTTAAAAGAGAAAAAAGAAAAAGGAAATACTACAAGTTTCTAGTATAAATGTACACATAGTAAAACATTGTAATGTGTATAATATTGCATAGTGTTTTAAAGTGATATATATTCTATTATATTCATTATCCAAATAAATAAAATGCTGTGTCCTAAATCTGTCATGAATTTTGGTATCCACCGAAAACAACTACAGCACAAACTGAACTTTGAACACATAAGAGAAGAAATCAATGATTCTAATAATAAGCTCCTCTATGCCTAGATATTTCAAAATGTCCTGAAACCAGTAGGAAACTTCTTTTCAGACAATGTACACACCTGCGTAAAATGCTCTGAGGTCTGCCTGAAGGCAGTGCTCGAGGAAGCGACGCAGGGGCTGACTGTGAGACACAGGTTGATCCCACTCAGTCAGGAAGTCTTCAACCATGTGATGCACAGCATCAGGACGTGGCAGAGGCCATCCAACTGGACGCTGCCTCATATCTTTCTCTGTAGAAGATTAGATTGAAAACAATAATGTATTAAAACATAAGTACACCCACATGCTTGTACAAGGAAGGTGACTCATTACAACTCCATGATATATTAAAATGAGATTTTCTCCCTAATTTTAGTCATGTCCAATTCCTCCCTGTCACTAGGGGCGCTCCCACATTAAGCTACTACTACCACTCAGTCGGGTGGGGAAAAAAAACTATCACGTGTTTCCTCCGAACCACGTGACGCCAGCCGACCACATCTTTTCAAACTGCTTGCTCACGCACCGTTGGGGGTGGTGTAACACACTCGGAGTACAGCGCTATCCGCTCCTTCCACTTGCGTGAGCTCACAGATGCTCCTGATTGGCTGTAGAGTCGTGATTAATGTGGGAGCACCAAGTACCTCCCCTTTGAGAGAACTCGGCCAATCAGCTCTCTCTAGACCTCCGGCTGCGAGAGGTTACAGCATCACCCGAAAATCGGACTCGCGTGATAAAACATCTCTATCCTCATAGGCATGTTCCCTTCCAGAATGATCCCACCCCTATCCAAACCGGACTAGGGCTCAAAGGATAGTTAGATAGCTTATAGATAGTTTACTCCAACATGTAGGACAGTTCTGTCCATCATCATCATAAGAACACAAACAGAGGGACTATGTTTTGTAAGAATAGTGTTAATTTCTCTAGTATAGCTCCAGAAACTATGCTAAGAAGCTGTTTTAGTTGCTTGTGGTGGCCTACTGCCTTTTAAACCTTTTGAAACTTCTACTTTGACATCAAAAGTGACTTCCATGGCCAACCTTGTGTTGCTAAGCCAATCTAAATATATATTTTAGTAACATTTCAATTCATTTTACTCAAACCTGTAGGCAGTGTTCTGTAGTAGTAAATGACTGGGTGGAGGAAATTAGACTTCCAGGCTTTGGTCCACTCTGACTCAGCACGGCCTAGCCCAAGTGTGTCTGTGTGGTTAAGTCCATACTGCATGATCACAACCAGAAGGCCACGCTCAGAGACACGTCGACCAGACACAGCAGCAAAATGAGGTAGAGCCTGCACAGGAAACTCCTCCAGATACTCACAGTGAGCTCTGCCAGGCATGGATATCTGTTAGTGATCAGTCTGATTTCAACACACTAAAGAGATGAAAGGTTTTATTAATTCAATTCGTCATGCAGAAACAGAATAGGTCCATACCCTTGCAGTAAAACAATGTCCCCCAAAACCCCAAACATTTGGTATGGTCCAGATGCTTCATTCACTCGCTTTAAAATCCAAGACAGCAGGTGGCTGGTGTCCAGTTTGGTAGCTGGCCATAAGTTGTTATGGTAACGCTGCTCCAAGACCTTATGCACAGCACGCACTGCAATATTAAAATTACAAGGTTACTAAAGCATTGTCAACAGTGATGCTACATCTAACAAATGAAACTCAACCATCCTTTATAATGCCAAGCTTAAAATACTCAGTCATGTTTGTTATTGTCATAGTGCAGAGATTTATGACTGCCCATGAGCTTTGAATGAAACAATGAATTTGTCTCACTTAATGTGATTTCCATACACAAAAACCCAACATGGAAAATGCACCTATGTAGCGGAATCCATGAATAAATCCTCCAGCAGACATTCTGTAGTCTCTGGAGTGAGCTGCGGTTCCTAGGATGAACAGATTGGGCGTCCCCCTGCCCTCGTACCATGCTGTCACTGTCGGCAGACGGCCACGAGCGACACTGCTGCGTGGTGGACGGGCAGAGCTGGAGGAGAAACAAAAAAATATATATATTTCAATAATAAGTCACTAAAAGTATGTTATAATATCCTTATTACTTATGCTGCCCAATAACGATACTAGAACATCTATCCAAAAGGGTTTTTATTTACTGAAGTGTCTGGTAAGTTATCTGATAAGGGCACTGGTGGCTTAGTGGTAGGCGTTTCGCCTCCCATGCGGAAGGCTCGGGTTCGATTCCCAGCCAGTGCCCAAACCCCAGTCACTGGATGCAGTGCCGGTCCCAAGCCCGGATAAAATGGGAAGGTTGGGTCAGTTGTTGTGCGGACTGGGTATTCCGCTGTGGCGACCCCTTGCCGGGAGCAGCCGAAAGACTAACAACAACAACTGTTAAGTTATCTGATAAAACATCTTATAGTGTTTTATAAACTTTATAGACTGGTTACTAAAAAGAAGTACAGTCAATGAATTGTGTGAATACTGAGAAGCAAACATTTCCTTTCCCCATTACATACCTGGGTCCACATTTAGTTTGAGAATCAAGGTGCAATTTATATTATAATATCAATAGAACAGAACATTTGTGTGCATGCAGCATACAAAGGCAACTCACAGAAACAAAATCCTTCATTAAAACTCTGATTGTTTAATACAAATATGGTTGCTCATTTTGGTTTCAGTATTGAAAAGTATCAGAAACATGTACTCGTACTCAGTCTGGAGGTAAGGTGTTGATGTTGATCACTTCTTATTACCCTCAAGAGTTTAGACCGACCCATGTGCTTCAGAAGAGACAGCTATGAAATTATACATACACATTAAAGATGGTGAAGTTAAAGCGGAATCCCAAGCAGCTGATCACACGGTCATAAGGCTGTCGTAGCGAAAAGTTGTCGTCATGGTACCCGGGCAAGTTTTCTGCTGTAATGTTAGTGCCCTGGCTGACGTTATGGCTTTCCAAAAGTTCTGACAGAGTAAGATAGAGCTGCTCTTTTTTCCCTGAAGACTTCCCCATCATCTTTTTTTCAGCTCTCTTTTTCAATCTTCCTCCAGGGACAACAGCGATGTCCTCCAGTCTTCCCTCCACTAAGCCATCCAGAGACTTTAGCTGGTACGTGTCTAACAACTCATTATTCACCGCCCTACAAGACGAACAGAAGCAATGCTTATGTGATAAAATAAGCTTGCATTAATACTGATATTCTGACAGTAACTTGTAACTTTTTTAAAAGCACTTTTAAGTTAAAATTATATTCAAGTAAATATTTCCACCCATATCAGACAAATCATTAAGTAGTTCAGTGATGAATTACTAGGAGTCAGAAGAAAAATCAAGTCATAAATATCATAAAGCATATAATGCAATCTAAGATTCTGAAAAAAAAACTGCACCTGAGGTCTCCGACATAGTGTGTCTGCCATGCAAGTCGAACAGGGCTTGGGCTATACAGGTGGATCCGGCTGGCTCTTCCCAGAATGCTTTGTGCTGTTTCAAAGGCAGAGTTTCCTTTGCCCAGGATCAGGACAGCCTGATCTTTGTACTCCTCTGGATCAGTGGGGATGGACTCGTATCCTTCAACAAAATTAGAGCCCACAAAATCAACCTCGACGGGGACCCAGAGCCCAGTGGCCACTAACAGAACCCTAGAGGAAACCAAAGAAGACACAATAAGACAGGAATACAAAATTTTATACTGCAGAAATCTTTCCTGTCATTGGTCAGAAGGTGTTTATTAGATATATAAAACAGCACAGCTCTGACAGAAACGCAAAGTCATTAGTTATGTTTCACTATGCTCATTGAAATACAGTATTGTTTCTACAGTAACAGCTAATTACTTTGAATAAATGCATTTAAACAACGTAGAATTGTTGATCTGAGGACTCTCCAGTGTTGGAATAGTATGATGGTTTATAGGGAACAGAACTATTGCCACAATACCTGCATTTATAGTCCACCCCATGCTGATCAGTCAGTATGTAGCCTTTATGTCCACTTTCTCCAAACTGCAAAGCTCGAACACTCCCTATATCTGTGTTGTATTTAACCTGCAACCCCAGTTCTTTCTCGAACACAGAGAGGTAGTGAGGATAGACGTTAGCATCAGGGTAGAGGTCCCGGGTGAATCTTTGAAAGAGCAGGTCTGGCCTGTGGCTCAGCAGGGAGTTCCAATCATGCCGCAGGTTAAACTCCCTGTTACGTCTCCCTGTGTAGATTTTGTTGATGCTAATGAGTTTTCGATGTCGAGGATACCTAGAAAAGAGAAAGCAAATGCAGATAAATGTATGAATAATAAGGAAGCACACCAGAGACTGGTCTGGATATCACCACTGTGATGAAATGCAAAATGGCTACATGCTTTTGTAATGCTGTTCACCAATACTGTTTAAATAGGATATAAAAAGTCTACACACCCCAGTTAAAATGCCACATTTTTGTGAAGTTTTTGTGAAGAAAATTAGACCAAGATAAATAATTTCAGAACTTTGAAAGTGTACAACTACAATTGAAAAACAAACTGATTCTTAATGAAAATATATATTTTTTTTTAAATAAAAAACTAAAATAATGTGATTGCATATGTGTGCACACCCTCTTATAAATGTATATGTTTAAAATTAAGCAATCACATTCAATCTCATGTTAAATAGAAGTCAGTAAACACACCTGCCATCTTTTAAAGTGCCTCTGATTAACCCCAAATGAAGAATGAGAATAAAAACCTGGTCAGGGAGGCTGCCAAGAGGCATACAGAAACATTAAGGAGCTGCAGGAATTTCTGGAAAGTACTGGCTGTGTAGTACATGTGACAATAATTTCCCATATTCTTCATGCTTCTGGGCGATGGGGTAGGGTGAGGAAAACATCCAAGCCTGGCCAAATTTAGCAAAAAGACATTTTGAAGTCTCCCAAAAGCATGTGAGTGTTATGGTCTAATGAAACCAAGGTTGAACTTTTTGGCCATAATTCCAAAAGGTATGTTTGGAACAAAAACAACACTGCACATCACCAAAAGAACACCATACCCCAGTGAAGCATGGTGGTGGGAACTTCATCTTTCAGCGTGACAACAAGCAAAAAAATACAACCAAATCAACAATAGAATGGCTTCACCAGAAGAAGATTAATGTTTGGGAATGGCCTAGCCAGAGCCCAGGCCTGAATCTGATTGAAAATCTTTAAATCTGAAGAGGGCTGTGCACAGGAGATGCCCTCGCAATCTGACAGATTTGGAGCATTTTTGCAAAGAAGAGTGGACAAATATTGTCAAGTCAAGATATGCCATACTGATGTCAAGAAGTGCTGTAATAAAATCAAAAGGTGCTTCAACAAAGTTTTAGTTTGAGTGTGGGCATATTTATGAAACCATACTATAAAGAAAAAAAAAGAAATAAAAAAAAAGATTTTAGTTAATTTTTTATTAAGTTGTACAGGTTATAGGTCACATTAAAGATGGAAAAAGTTCTGAAATTATTTATCTTGGTCTCTTTTTTACAGTCACAAAAACCTGGCATTTTAACAGGGGTGTGTAGACTTTTTATATACAATGTAAATATGCACAATGCTGAACAGGCTCTTGACATAAAGAGCATAAGACTGTCCTATGCATTTTCTTTCAGAACGTCAAGCTTACTCACTTTCGGAAAAAACTTCCTGGTCCAGAGTTGCGCTCCAGTATTATGTAATCTCTCCGATTCTGGGACAGGAAGTAGCCCATCTGTAGGCCTGCAGGCCCCGCCCCAAGCACACAGTAGTCATGGTGATGGAAACTTTGATCACCAAGGACACTTAAAACCAGAGAAATGAGTGACAGGAGGCAGTCCACCTTAAGGCTCAGCCCCATGAGCACTAGATAAAGAAACCACAAAACATATATAACAGATTAGAATAGATTATGAAATCCAAAGAAATACTGCCAACAACATAACACACAAATAACATACAAATACCACACAAATACCACAATTACAACAGTGTTGTGGGTTTCTCATCCATGAAATATTCCTTGCCTACCGCAGAGTAAAATCTACACTTTCATGCAGTCTTATCAAGCCATATTCTACTATAGTGTCCCAAAAGTCTCCATACATAGTGGATGGCTGGATCAGTGTACAGGTTCTTTCCATGGTCTACAATGAAAAGAAATGGCACAAAGATCATTTACACAAACACATTCAAAGTGCAACTACATGAATAACACCTATAATCATAAGTGGGAGAGACAATACTGCATGTGCTTACAAAGAAATTTATAGAACGTTATGTAAAAAGTTACATGGCTACAAACCATGTAACTACAATTACAATTAACATACGTTAATTTCCCTTGTCTGTGAATATTTTTAGTCATCCTGGTGAGGTTATTTGCAAGTTAAGTCACGTCAACTGGACTTCTTTTTTGCTATGTATCAAATTAAATACCAAATATTAAAAATGAGGAACTTACCAACTTACCTCAGACTGAAAAAACTGCTTGTATGTGTAGTGAAACTTTTCTACCCAAACAAGAAAGAAGTCCAGTTGACATGACTCAATTTCCAGTTAATTTCCCTTATGTATGGTGATTTTCAGGACATCCTGTAGTGTTTTAATCATTTATAACAGTGCTGTACAATTAATCACAGAAAAAAAAATCTACATCAGGATTATAGACTTGTGCAATTATTTAATCACAAAAGGCTGCAATTTATTATAGGTAATATACACATAGTTAGGAATTAATGTTGAGTTTGACCTTTAAAAAAGATTTACTGCATATATACTGCATATAAGTTTGAGTTAGATGCTCGCAAACATCCTTAATGTGATAATTTGTCTAATTATTTTGTGGCACCAAATAGTTGGAATTTGGTTACAAAATGGTGAACTTAATAAATGTCAGAATAATCACAATGTGATTTTTTTTTTATAAAATTGTGCAGCCCTAATTTATAACCATTTATGGAGAGATGAAGATGAAGCAAATGTTTCCAATATGAGGAAATTCAATATATAAGGCAACCATGAGGCTATTACAGTAATGTTATTATGCAGTCTTTTATTTTTCCTTATTTAAGGAACATAAAAAACAAATCAGATGACCTGAAAAATGCAACCATCCTCTAACAATCTTATTTCTAATATTATTATTATTATTATTATTATAACAACACCATTAATAATAATAATAATAATAATAATAATAATAATGTTGGTGGCAGCACTGTGGCTTAGTGGTTAGCGCTGCCGCCTTGCACCTCCAGGGTCCAGATTTGATTGCATGATCTCCCTGTGTTTGGTGGGTTTCTTCTGGGTGCTCCGGTTTCCTCCCACAGTCCATAGACATGCAAATTAGGTTAACTGGCGTTCCTAATTGCCCATAGAATGTGAATGAGCGTGTGTGTATATATGTACGTGTGCCCCCTCCACAATAATAACAATAATAATATAATAAATAATAGATCATTTTATTACTAAAAATTTAATAGTTAGAGGATAGTTGCATTTTCAGATTATCCTATGTTTTCTCTGTTTCTTTGTGAAAAAATAGAAGCTTGTGTGTGATGGATTGAGGCCCCCCTGCAATCAGGATAAAGCGGTATAGATGATGGAGTAAGTGAATGACCTCAGAAAAGAAGATCTCATAAAAGTCCCTTATATTTGTGTTCAATCAGTTAAAATCCTGAACCTGAGACCAAAGAGCTCCATCCAAATCTCCCGAGCTCTTTATCTTACCCACTCCCTCTTCTGTATTCCTTACATGCCTCACTGCAGCAGGCTAAACTCCCATGTTATGCAATTACAAATTACACACACCAAAAAGGAAAAAAGTCCAGAAATCATTAAACTTTCACAGTAAAGGCCCGGCTGGTGTTTCCGCCCTAATCCCGAATCCTCCCCCGAGCGCAGAGCTTACATTCCGGGAGATGCCACTAATCTCGGCGGCGCTAAACACAGAATGAAAAAAATGACATGATTTATCAACTGAAACGACATACCTTTCACCAAAATCCACCAGTTTGTCCCTCAAAAATCAGACCAAGAGGATTACAACTCCTCAATTGGAGCAGCATCTTCATACACACATTTCACAACATTTTTCTCCCACGCCGCAGCAGGAGAGCTACACAACCGACGTCACTAACGGGATCACGACCTTTGTCTTCTAGCCAATGAGGAGAGAGAAAGGCGTGGCTAGTTTAACTGGATACTACCGCACTATCTAGTATGATACAGCAGGGATTGTGTACTACTTTGCCATGCTATTTAGTCAGTTAGTATTCATTCCTGTTCTCTGTATCCGATCAAAACAATATGTTTCACATAAAATATCAATGGAGCTTGTTGTGTTGAGATAAAGAAGTCACCAGTGGCAAACAAAATTTAAAATTAAACTTTTAATAATCGCCTGTAAATAGCCATAAGAAATGCTGGAAGAGCACCGAGGTAAGCTCTAATTAGACGTTGATCTGGTCCAAGATCGGGGTTTTCTTTCTTCGGGGTATTTTAGCAAAGACAGAATTTTCTCTCATATTTAGCTGGCTTCCATGACAATCACTATTCAATACATTAACTAACAATCTG
>JAOVVB010000026.1:17850258-17861363 GCA_028570985.1 Heterobranchus longifilis
AAAATATTCATATAAAAATAATTAATGCAAAATATAAAAACTATACCGATATGCTCTTATTCACACAAGTGCGTGCGAGCACACACGTACACACACACAGACATATGGACAAACATACACTCCAGCTTGCCGACAGAGCCAGAGAGAGGAGAGGAGGAGGAAGGGGGCTACTGTGTAGGAAGATTTCACACACACACTCACACACACACACACACACACGCCAGTTTACCGATAGAGACTCTCACACACACAAAAACAAAATAAAAAATGCTTTACACCACACATGTAATCACAATGTTACAGTAAACAGTATACATGTGCACGGATGCTGACTATACGAGTAACACATGCGCACTAAGACTGAGCATGGGGGACGATTACCCTGCTTGTATTTCAAGACCTCACTCATTTACAGAGTTAACTGCAAAACAATCGCAGACCAAGTAGCTTGCAATCAAAAGTTCCACTGTACTTCTTAACTCGAATTAGGGAGACCAAATAGGCTCCAGCTAATTAGCACTCATGGCTAATTAGGCAACTCTCCAGAAGCATGCTTCAAAATCTAGTGCAAAACCTTCCCAAAAGAATCTAAGCCGTTATAAGAGCAAAGGGGGGACAAACTCCATTAGAATAACCATGGTTATGTAATGAGCATTTTGAGAAGCACAGGTGTGATGGCCAGATGTCTACATACCGCCTATCCAAAAAATAGATCACAGACTGACAGTTAGTTCAACCTCCTTTAGCTTTGATTACGACTTGCAATGTGGTAGGCAATTATGTGTGAAAATAATTCCTCATGCTCCAAAAATCACTTTTTCACAATTTGAGTGGAATATGCCCATGCTGGAAGAAAAAATATATATAACATAGCCTGGTCATTCAGTACATTCCTGTCTCATCAAGGCTGAGGTCTCATGATATTTTGCATGTGGAAATGCTTGTACTTTCACTATTAAACATAGCTGTAATTATACTGCAACTTCATCAAGCATTTCAGTGATTTCCAATCAAGGGCGTAATTTGGGTTTAACATTTGGGTACAAATTGTTGACTGGTGGTTTACACTTTCTCTTGTCATTGTGTATGCATCTGATACTGCTTGCACATGCCATTATTGCTGCATGGGTTGGATGAAACCAGGTCTCACACAAGGGTCAGGGGGGCACGAAGGGGTTGGGTGTGTTATGAATCAAGTCACCAGAATCAAGAAGGTCAACTACTTTGATTTTATTCATTATAACAATTAGTCATTTTAATGAATCATTATAATATAAAAATTGGGGTGTGGAACTGGCTGGTTTAATTATTTGGTCTTACCAACCCCCATTTCACCTGAAAATTATACATATGCCTCCAATTACGGTTATTCATTTTGTTCTTCTGCAAAGTTGCCGGTTTAGGACTATATTTCCAGGTTTTTAATAATGCATTCTTATCTCAATTCCAATAGTTTAAATGTTTTCTTTGCTTTATGCATTCCAATAATCTGATTCTACTGACTCAGTTTGGCCAGACAGTGTACTTTATATAAAATAATTTCATGCAAACAATAAAAATTTACAAGTAAAACTAATTGAACATCAAATAACCTGTCTAAAATGCAATTCTTTTAGCAGATAGTTCCAAAGGTGCTTTTACTGTAAGTTTAACATACCTAGTTTGTCAACTGACATTTTAAGGCAACATTATGTTGCCATTTGCTTCATATCTACTATATACTGTAGACAGATTACTGAATAAATTTTTCCTTTTTCCCCATAGTTTTTAAACTTTTTTTTAAAAGCATTTTCATGGCATAAAATACAACCTCAGAGAAACAACATAAAGTTTTTTCACAGTGGCATTATTTATTTAACAAAAATAAAGCCACACAATCATACACCCATGATAAATAGCTTGTAGATTCACCTTTAGCAGCAATACATTGAAGTAGTAGTTTCTTGTATGACTTGATTAGTCTCTCACATTGTTGTTGAGGAATTTCAGCCCATGCTTCAGTTCATTCAGTCACTCCCCCCACCCCTCCGCCATGCTTAACACTGAGGTTGAGCTGTTTCTGTAAAAATCTGTTTGGTTTTTGCCAAACATGGTACTGGGCATTAAGGTCAAACAACTCCATTTTGGTCAAAATTGTCCTTCTTCTTGTGATTCAAATTTTGCTGTCATGAACTTTAACATTTTACTTAGTGAGGCCTATACATCTGAGATGTAGCTCTTGGGTTTTGTGTATTTTTCTGAGCACTGCATGGTCTTACCATGGAGTGAATGTGCTGAGATGTCCACTCCTGGAAAGTGTGGCAACTGTCTTAAGTGCTTTGTACTTGTGAATAATCTTTCTCACTGTAGAAGCTGACATGGGGCAACGGTGGCTCAGTGGTAGGTGTTTCGCCTGCCATGCGGAAGGCCCGGGTTCGATTCCCAGCCAGTGCCCAAACCCCAGCCACTGGATGCAATGCCTGTCCCAAGCCCAGATGAAATGGGAGGGTTTCGTCAGGAAGGGCATCTGGCGTAAAACCTATGCCAAGTTCTAGTGCAGACTGGGTATTCCGCTGTGGCGACCCCTTGCCGGGAGCAGCCGAAAGACCAACAGCATGTAATATTTCAAATGATATTGTGAACAAATGCAGTTATTTGAACCTAGTTAAACTGATCCCAACACTTGTTGTTACAGAAATGTGCCACATCAGCATGCATGCTTTTTCTTCAGTGTCACAGATTTTTTTGTTCCCCTTTGCTGAGTCATGTTAAGACTCTTTTAAAAACAGAACAGAACATGATGGATACTATTTCAGGACTTGATCAATAATGATGTACAGTGCTGTGAGTGTAAAAAAGAAATGTATAATACGATTATTTCCTTAGCTATTTCTGAATTAATGGCCATGTTATGAATTTGTTTTTTTAGCATATATCGATCCTGATTCATTATGCTTATTCATATTTACTGTGTCCACTCAAACTTCACCATGTGAGATATGAGTTAGCACTCTCAGTTCCTATTCAGCAAACAAAGGGGAGGGAACTTAGTATAAAAAGACAGATGAAAAGTCAGACTAAGGATAATCTCAGTTTGGTAGATGTGGTGGACCAAATTATTTGTAAATCGCTATAGATCATCTAGCAGAAAGGACCTGCAGAAAGGACGTGTTTTTCAGAGATTGTCACTTCTTGAAATGGATGCCACAAAGATGAAAGGAGCAAATGGTGCTGAGAGGTAAGCAGATTTAAGCATTTTTTTCTACAGCATTCTTCATTAAAAAAATAAGAAACTAAGTGGTGTTTTGGTAAGAAGTTTAACTAGAATTTTGGTCCAAAATCAGCAGCTGGAATGACCATCAATATTGATGTTATGTAATTACTTGATGTGATAAAAGGTTGCATTTGCTGCTCGTCCACAGCGATCTGTCAGAGCAGATTAAAGAGGTAACCAAAGAGAGCCATGTGCGTGCTGAGAACACACAACTAATGCTCAACTTCCAGAAAGGACAGATCACTCTGCCACAGTATAAGGTGATTATACTCAACAAGAACTAAACCTTTCTTAAATAGTTACCATTTGAATTATTTGCTCATAGTCATAGAGAACATTTCATAAAAACATCATCTTTATGTTCCTTTCTCAGTTGTAAAACAATTTCTTTATTCTCACATCTCAGCTATTTCCTTTTTTCTTGTTGCAGATTCTTCTGTGCTCCCTATATGAGATCTACCGAGCTCTGGAAGAGGAGCTGGACAGGAACTCATCCCACCAGGCCGTGGAGCCCATCTACTTCCCTCAGGAGCTGGCCAGACTTGAGTCTCTTGAGAGAGATCTTGAGTACTTTTTTGGGCCACAGTGGAAAAAGAGAATTACAGTACCTACAGCAACGCACAGATACACAGAAAGGCTTAGAGAGGTATAACTTTAAGAAGTAAATTCTGTTTGGAGGATGTAGAGTATGTACATGTTATAGAGCAACAAAGATTTTTTTTTTACAGTGTCTGTTTGCTGAAAATGGTTTATAATGATATTGTAGAAACAACAAAAAATAGGTAGAAGAACAAGTAAATTAAATGTTATTAACGCTTAAAAACACAACCTTTGCGCAACAATCCGATGACCTACAATTAGTATATTAGGATAATTTGAATTAAAAACATTACCTAAAGGTTTTTACAGATTTAGCACACCAATTTTGGCCACCATGAAAATCCACATTGCTCATTTAGTTTCACCCCCACATTATAGGAAATGTGATTTTGTCATACTCACCCCCGGATTAAACTGAATAAGGATATGAAAGTGTCACTTGAATTCATAACTGCAGGACACTTGGACAAATGGGACTTTTCTTAAAGGCATGTTAACTGCATTAACTATCTCATGGACATTTTATTTGCACTAGCTCAATTCAGCTCTGTGTAATGCTCGACGTTATATTGTCACAGTGCATTGTCACTGTACAATACGTATATGGTTAAAATGACAATAAAAGCCTATTAGACTTGACTTGGTTTTCTAAAACAAAACTTTCCAAAATGGAACACAAAAGCACTTTAAATAGCTTGAAATCATCCTTTTAAAGTCTGTAACATGTTTATATCGCCAAGTCTTTCTAACCCATCGTTCTTCCTGCGTTTCAGATTGGCAGAAGCAGTCCAAATCTCCTTGTAGCTCATGCTTACACCCGTTACCTTGGGGACTTGTCAGGAGGTCAGGTCCTAGCAAAAATTGCCCAGAAGTCCATGGGACTTAATGCCAAAGAGGGATTGGCATTCTTCTTATTTCCAGGTGTGACGAGTCCTCATCGCTTTAAGCAGCTGTACCGAAGCAGAATGAACAGCATTGAGCTGAGTGACCAGGAACGCAAGAAAGTTCTGGACGAAGCTGTCAGGGCTTTTGAGTTTAACATTGCGGTGAGTTTAACATGAGGATCATAGACATCAGCTTTAGTAATGGTTTTTAAGGTTTATGGTAAATTTAGATAGAATTGCAATTAAGGATTCACAGACTAATAAACATGTCAACTGGAAATCAGGTTTTCTGAGTATGACTAATAACACTGCAGGTGTGCAGAGCTAATTAGGTGGAAAATAATCTTAGGTGGAAAAGTCTTGCAGTTTAAGATACAGTATATACTTCACAAGCCCACAAAAACATGGTTACATAATGTTAATGCTTCAGCGTTGTTTCGTGCTTCATCATCACTGTAATCGTTAGGGACGGAAAAGTCAAACAATTTGGATCACTGCATTGCTTTACTTGGCAACTAGAGAAATAATTTGAGACAATCATAACTTGTTATTTTTAACTGATTAAAAAGTGATAAGGCAGCATGGTGGCTTAGTGGTTATCCCTGTTGCGTTGCACTGGGTTCAATTGCTGCCTCAGGTCTCTGCGCATGGAGTTTACATGTTGTCCCCTTACTTGGTGGGTTTCCTCCGGCTTCCTCCCACAGTCACAGACATACAGATTAGACAAATTGGCATTTCCCAAATTGCCCATAGTAAGTGAATGAGCTTGTGTGTGTACGTTGCAATGAATTGGTACAACATCCAGGGTGTACCCCGTGCTCAAAGTCTCCTGGGATAGGCCGCGACCCTGTATACAGGATAAAGCTGTGTAAATGAGTGAGTGAATAAAAAGTGATGACTTACAATATAATAGGAATGTGTAAAAAAAATTATTTTGTGTGAAACTGATGTGTGAATAGGTTAGCAATGTAATTTGCCTTGCAGTCTAATACTGTAAATGACAGGAATGACAAACTGTGTATTTTTGTGTAATCTTGTGTAATTTTAAGGTATTAACCATTCTCTCTTGCAGGTTTTTGATGACCTTCAAAAACTGTTAAGCATCACTGAAGAGGCTTTAGGTAAATATTAATTCCCTTAAAAAATGACGATTATAAAAAGGCTCCCAGTTATCACAGAAAAACCCAACAGATCACACTTTTTTTTGTTTGTTTAGGAGTCAATGGGAGACCAAACAGCCACATCTCACAACTAACAGCTATTTCAAGATCTCCAGTCATAAAGTTCACATTAGGACTGGGTTTTGTACTGGCAACTGTCGGACTTGGAGTCTACACTGCATTTTAAATTGTATTAAAATTATGTTAGAAAAAAAAATAAAAATTAAGTGTAGTAGGTGGTAACTTTGCACCAATAAAATCAAGCTGCATGAAAAACTGATCTGAGCCACTGTGATTATAAAAAAAAAAAACAAGAAAAAGTATGACAAGGTGAAATCATTACTTGTAATTCAAGAACTACAGCAGAGAATCTATAAATGTTACTTCCTATTAAATCACTTGCACATTTCCTCAAATTGTCTCTTTACTGTGGAAACAAACTGCACATCATGTAACATTTCACAAATGCTTTATTTTTTCACTTTTCTTAAACAACAAAACTATGACAATATCACTGAACATCGCCCTCAGAGCTGGGGTTTTAATAGCATTATTTTGCACAGGAGTCTGAAGACAAAACACCAAACCACACAGTGTAGCATTTGTGCCACAGCTAGGTTTAAACAGTCTCAAACATTATGATTTACACTACAAAATATCCAACAGTCTGATATTCAAAGAAAGAAGAGTGCATATGGGACACTGTCTGAACTATTTACAAATTAGGGCATTGCCTTAAATTTATTTTTATGATTTTTTTTATTTTTTATGGAAATATACATAAACAAGCAGTCCTCATCTACTTGACCCTGTAGAGAACCTTCCTCTGCATGCGGTGCTGCAGTTCTCCTCTCCTCAGCATCAGATGAAGGACCTTGTATATGGCATGCTCGGGATATTTCTGCTCAAAGACAGAAAAGAGAAGGCAGTTAGTGAAACTGTATTTGTCGCTACAATTGTACGTATACATTGCATACAAGGAAAAGTAGCGAAAAAAATAATAATTATGCATTATGCAGGTGCACAGAGATTTAAAAAATGTAACAGCATATTGACAATTAAATGATGTACCATGTCTCTCAGAACATAGATTTAAACATTAAAAACCTCAATGTGGTACTCCTTACTCACCTGTTTGGTGAAGTCCTGAACAATGCTGTGCTCAGACACCTGAGATCCAATGGCAAAACGCCTCTTTAACTGCTTCTCAATGCGAGAGATCATTTCCTGATCCTCCTGGGTGGTGAAGCCTTCCACACCTGAAAACAGACAACGATGCTTCATGTTATTTACGATATCACACACAAACATACAAAGAGGAGGAAACGTCAGGCAAAGCATTTAACAATCTTCAGCCATCATCACTGATATTTAAATCCAATACAGTGGTACATCAGCATACAAACTCTCTTAGGAATTTTCGCCTTAGGAACAGAAATTTTGAATGAAATTTTACTCGGCAAATGAAGAATTTTTCAGCATTACGAGCGAAACGAACCAAGCCAAACCGAACACTAAATTGCACATATATCCATGAGCCGTTCAAAACTTGTTTGCGTCAGTGGAAAGCAAAGCGAGTTTACATATTTTGATTTAGTAAAGACAAGGCACCATGGGTCCCAAGAACGTTCGCAGGGAGAAAAGAAAAAAGAGCCACTTTCAGTTTCGTTTTTATAAAGCAGCTGGTGCCAAGAGGAACCTTAAATTAACGTGAGGTTTAATGTCTATTCATTTCAAATTTTACCTAATTTACATGTCTTTTCTAAATGTTTTTATTGTTTGTTTTTTTGCAAAAAATTATGATTATAGTGTTGAAAATTGGTAATATTTTTGGGTGTCTGGAACGGATTATCTGCATTTACATTATTTCCTATGGGAAAGTGTGTTTTGGTTTTTTTTCTTTTCTTTTTTTTATAAATTTAGTCCTGTCCAATTCTTTTCCCCCGATTTTCTCCCCAATATTAGTCGTAGCCAATTCCTCCCCGTCACTAGGGGGCTCCCACATTAAGGCTACTACTACCACTCAGTCGGGAGGGCGAAGACTATCCCGTGTTTCCTCCGAACCACGTGACGCCAGCCGACCGCATCTTTTCAAACTGCTTGCTCATGCACTATTAGGGGCGGAGTAACACACTCTTTTTTATATTATGTGTCCTGGCAGCTGGACTTGGACGTGCAAATGTAGCATTTATTTATTTATTCATTTATTTAACACTGTTGGGCTTCACTAAAGGTATTAGTGGTTCAACAGTAGGCTTTCCGTCTGCCATGCGGATGGACCAGGATCATTCCCCAGCCAGTGCTGGTACTCCCAACCACTGAGGTTCCATGGTAACCCCTAGTGCTTGTCCCAAGCCGAGATAAAAATGGGATGGTTACATTAGGATGCACAACCTGCATAAAACCTGTGGTTAATCAAATGGATGGTCCGTTGTGGCTGCTGTGGTTCAGTTCAGCTTAAGTTGACAAGTTCAATGTTTCTGGCACTGAAAAGAGCTTTAATTTTTTTATGCACTAAAATTTTATACATGTTTAATGCTAAATGGAACTCAGGTGTGGACATTCATACAATTTTAAAGTAAATTAAAGTAATGATTTTAAGTGTTTGGTGATGGTGACATTAGGTAAAATGCCAGTGCAAAGGTTCCTGGCAATTTGAGTTTGATATTCAGTATGATATTCATGCACATTTTAAGGTATATTTCATGCATTACATTTTGCATGCATTTAAAAAAGATGATCATCATATAAATGCTACCTTCTTGACCAAACTAGAAAAGAAAATGTCTAAACAGATTAGCACTTTTGACTCCCACACCTGCCACACCTGAATTCCAGTTTTAGGTTGCTTTTATTTGCATCTTTTTCTCCTGAAGCTTTTTCCTATGGCGGCACGGTGGCTTAGTGGTTAGCACTGTCGCACCTCCAGGGTCCAGATTCGATTCCTGGCCAGGTTCAATTCCTGTCTCTGAGCGCATAGAGTTTGAATGTTCTCCCTGCGTTTGGTGGGTTTCCTCAGGGTACTCCAATTTCCTCCCATAGTCCAAAGATGTGCAGATTAGACTAGTTGGCGTTCACAAATTGGCTGTAGTGTGTGAATGAGTGTGTGAGTGTGTGTGTGTGTGTATGTGCGCCCTGCGATAGATTGGCACCCTATTCAGGTGTACCCCACCTTGTGCCCTAAGTCTATTGAGATGATAGACGATGAGTGAGTAAATGAGCTTTTTCCTATGATCTGCTTGGGGCAGTCTGGACGGCTGATAAACATAATTTAATTCAATTCAATTTTATTTGTATAACACTTTTAGCAATGGTCATTGTCGCAAAGCAGCTTTAAAGACTTTATGTAAATGCGTATTAAATGTGAGAAAATATGTATGAATTAAAATCATCAAATTGGCTCTGATGAGCAAGCAAAGGGCTACGGTGGTGAGAAAAAATTCCCTGAGATGACAATAGGAAGAAACCCTGAGAGGAACCAGACTGTAATTTGATCAAAATTGTCATCTGGTAAAAGGGAATATAGAGACGTGGCGATTAAGTGGTGCAGTCTGAGAAAGATTTTAAAATCATTGTTAATATAATTGCAATACATTTTATACACCATGGCTACATCCTGTTACATCCTGTTTTAAGAAAGCTGTGCTGACAGTCACATCAAATTTTTTTCTTTTTGGTACTCCTTTTAGGCAAGGAGCATTCAAACCTAGACTTTTACAGAATAAAAGAACATAGTTCTTAGAGTAGAAACTAGTTTTATTTCTAAATATAATCCCCTGCTACATTAATGCACCTATCCCAGTGTTTCACTAGTGCCTGGATACTATTAAGGTAGAAAGCTTTTTCAGTCCTGGCCTCCCAGGAACTTTCTTAATGGCCCACATATGTGGAAATGTCTTGGAGTGAGGTCAGGACAGTACAGGGGAGGTAGCAACAACACCGAGCTGAGTTCCTGTAATGTGCAAGTGGTGTTGGTGAATGATTGTGTGTCAACAAATTATTTTTTCCAACATGCTGCATGTTGGAGAAACACTGCGGAGGGCTCTGAGCCACCCCGGCCTGAAGCGTCATTTACAGACTTACAGCGTTCTTTAAAATGTTTGCCTGTGGCTAAGAGGCTCATTACTTTACTGCACTTGGAGTCTTCTGTAAATGGCCAATCGGTTTTATGCCTTATATGTATACACTGGTTGTTGTTACTATTGCTATAAGGAAATTTTTTCATTGCATTTTTTTCTTAGTGATGATCTTAAAGTGTTAGATTCCCACTAAACACCTACTGTACAGTACATGCGGGGTATTCCCCAATACCAAAAATATGCTCTAGAATTTGTATAAAGCCATCCATGTGGCTGAGGAGAATCATATTGATATAAGTATGGAGGTGTAGATTTTTAAAGCTTAGATTTTTGGGTTAGATATTACATGTCTGTCTTCAAGGGTATTATTTATCTTTTTAACACTTCTCAACAATGTTGCTTTTCTGGTAATTGCATTTTGTGTACACAATAAGAGCTGACAGAAGGATTTCAGGGTTTTAACAGCGCACAGAGAATAGTGCACTGTTAAAGCACAAACATTTTTCAAGGAAAATATAAATTTCTCTCTCTACTTTGGAAAGGGATTACTAAATTGAGTATTATCCTGTAAATCCATTTTGTGGACGCACTGGGCTCATATCCTGTTTAAAATTCTGAATGGAGGTGTATATATGAGCCATTCAGAGAGACAGGTCAGAAGATGCATGCTGCAGAATGATACTGCCAATTTTCACAAGGCATCCCAGAATCCCCAGTGGACTTCACTTCTGTGTTCATTGACCAGATTGGCCTTCTCATCCTCTGCTCAACCATCATTCTCTCCCCCCTTTTCTCTCTTTTTCTCTCTCTTGCCTGACAAGTTTCCATGGAAACAAAGGGTAGGGAGAAAACCCTAATGAGTCCATGGCTAGGTCTCACAAAGATGAAGATGTACGGCACGTCATATAGCACGTCTCAACCTTTGTCTCCCTCGGACACACCCTTTCTTCTAAATATTGTTCGGTTTGTGTGGTGTGGAGGTAAATATTAACCAGAATCAGATATGCAGTGTTGGGTGTAACAAAGTAACGCGTTAGAGTTCTTGACTTTTTTAATGTAACGAGTAATCTAACGTGTTATTTAGTTATTTTTTCAAAAATGTAATCCGTTATTCAGACAATTTATGTAA
>JAOVVB010000026.1:17861463-17881865 GCA_028570985.1 Heterobranchus longifilis
ACCTCTCATCCCTCCCCCCTGAGAGAGCTCGGCCAATCAGCTCTCTCTGTGCCTCCGGCTGTAAGAGGAAAACAGCATCACCCGGGGTTCGAACCAGCGCTCCCCGGATGATAAGGCGAGCGCTTTACCACTGCGCCACTCGGAGGCCCTCATGGGAAAATGTGTTTTGCATTATTCAATTCAATTTAATTTGTTAAATTTTATTTCTATAGCGCTTTTAACAACTGTCATTGTCGCAAAGCAATCAAAAGAATTGTTTAAGTTAGCATGGAATGTGAATGAATCAAAATGGTCATATAGTCCCTGCCGAGGGCAACAGTGGCAAGGAAAAACTCCCTGAGATGGCAATAGGCAGAAACCTTGAGAGGAACCCATCCTCATTTGGGTGAAACAGAGAGCAGGAATTGATCTGCATTCATACTGTGTGCATTATGAAATTTCGCTTTAAGAACTCGCCTCCGGAATTAATTAAATTCGTATGCCGAGGTACTGCTGTGCTTAAACATAACATATCCCAATAATTTACCATCATGATATGTATTCAATAGCATTAAAGACGATACCACGTCACACAGACACACCTGACAGGCTACCAGACAACGCAGCATCCAGAGTAGACACCTGGAAAAGTCGAAGAGCCTCATCCACCTCCTCTTCTCCAGCTATCGCTTGCAGCTTCATCTTTGCCAGGGACTCGGCAATGCGTACGACTGCCTCCAACTGCCTGCAAGTGCAAATGGAAAACACATCGATTAACCCGGTTTGTCATAGGAAGCACTGTAATGCTCATAAATCCTATTAAATGACACCTACAACTGCCAAATGCTACAGAGAGAGCCACAGCAAAGCTTACAACAAAGCTAGCGTTCAAAAGTCAGTCTGCAAGCGGTCACCTGACAGTGATGGGGATGGACGCTCTGCGATCGCTTTCTCGCTCATGCTCCCGCGCACCACTCCGCATCACAACATAGCGGTTCTTCAGCTTCTCTGCGGCAGCGGCAGACAGACGAGGACCACATTTCCTTTCAAGAACAAAGCAATACCAATTTAACACACTTGCCTCATGAATGCTGAATAGTCATATAATGTTGTGCAATTTAACAAACAGATCTACCTCCGGCACTGAAAGAGGTATAATTAACCAAAAATATAACTAGTTTCTTTTTTTTTTCTTGCATATTATAATATGTACCTAAGTTCATAGGTGGTGTTTACGTCACTCGGTGGCAGCCTACATCTAAACACAGAGTCTTTCCTAAAATCATCCTCAAGCGAGGGAAGCAGACTTACGCTCTGGCATAAGCAATGTATTTCTTCAACATGGCCAAAGGAATCTCTCCTTCCACCCCCTCCGTCTGTGTCTGAGCACTGAGGTGCACGTTCATCACGTGACGAGCCAGTGTCTAAAAACATACACATTTAAAATATAAACCAGGCTCATCAACCAAACATGGTAACGCTCACATTTTGAGTGGGTGGTTAATCATCACCTAATGGTATGGTATTACTTCCACCTACCATGTCCCTCTGCTGGTCGTGCTGGTCCTTGATAATGAAGATCATGTCAAAACGGGACAAGATGGTGGGCATGAAATCGATGTTGTCCTCGCCCTTCGTGTCGTCCCATCTACCGAACACCGAGTTGGCAGCCGCCAGCACAGAACATCTGGAGTTCAGAGTGGTTGTGATGCCAGCCTATACATTACAAGACAGAATATTAGTAACACAAAGCCAGCCAGCTAAGGAATTGATTAAGGATATAACAGAACTCTTTACCTTGGCAATGGAAATAGTCTGCTGCTCCATCGCTTCATGGATAGCAACTCGGTCATCTTCTCTCATCTAGAAAAAAACATAAATAAAAAAAAAATGTAAGCAACCAAGCATCATCGTTAAACTGAGCATTCCCTTCAAGAATCTTTTTTTTTTTTTTGCTTTACCTTGTCAAACTCATCAATGCACACAACCCCACCATCAGCCAGCACCATAGCTCCGCCCTCCATGATGAAGCCACGGGTGTTTGGGTCTCGGAGGACAGACGCCGTTAGACCAGCAGCACTGCTGCCCTTTCCTGAGGTGTAAACCTGAGACACAACAGTATTCATTTCACCTACAGAACCACAATCTTTAAAACTGCAGTATGAAGGGATAACATAAATGAGTATACAAGAGGAGCCGTTCTGAAAGCACAAAACCTGACATTTAGCTCATACCCCGATAGGAGAACATCTCTCCACAAACTTCAGCAGCTGAGACTTGGCTGTGCCAGGGTCTCCGAGCATCAGCAGGTTAATATCACCTCTTCGGGTAAGACCATCAGGCAATCTGAGGGGGAAAAAAAATAATAAACAAACATAAAAAGTGTGGTATATGTGAGTTTAGTTTTTTTTCTAAAACTTTGTCCTGTTTGTTGGAAAAAAGAAAAACAGTAAGTCCCCTGCATACAAATGAGTTCTGTACATACAAGCTTCTTCCTAAGCCCAATTTTTTTATAAGTGCAACAAACATTGTCTGAATACTAGGATAATAACACAACAGGTTATACACAGTAGACTACAGTACAGTTTTCTTTAGAATCATGCCGATGGTTGAACAATTCATTTTAAAAGAACGAGCAATGTGCCATTTTCACCTTGCTCTCCATTCTCTCAATTATTTTAAACTTTTGTCTCCAAAACGCACGTTCATATCTTCGAAAGTTCTAAACTCAAACGTTCGTATGTAGGGGACGATATTGTAATAATAAACTACAGTGCAATAGAATAATTTAAAAAGATGTATGCACACCTCTTTCTGGAGCCACCAAATAGGAGGCAAGCAATGGCCTTCTTAAGATCGTCACTGCCATAAATGGAGGGAGCTAGAGAGCGAGCGATCGAGTCATAGACTGAGGGGGAAGAGGCAAGTCCCCTTAACTCCTCCTCCTCCTGTGGGGTTACTGATCCAGTGGCTCCTCGACCTAGAGAATAACAGGGAAATTAAAACAATAAAAAAAAAAAAGGGCCACAAGTTATGTATAAAAAATGAAGTCTAAAAATGTTTTTATTATTCTTAAACAATTTGGACGAGTGGATAATAAACCACTGCTCGTACTTACCTGCTCCCTCTGTGTCCACTTGAATACCCACTACACGCAGGTAGGCAGCACGGATGCCCACTCCAGCCCCTTTATCCCGACCTTTGGTCTTAGATTGAGCCACTTTCTTAATGGAATAGATGCCCATGATGGTCACTCGGTTCCCAGGCACAACACGGTCACACAGGTACCTGAAAAAAATTAATAAATAATTTTTTTTATGTTAGAAACATCCAGGAGTTACAACCTATATTTGCAGCAACCATCATTTGAGTGAAATGAGACAGTAAGTAAAAAGTGCCCATGCGTACCGGTCACAGTAGAGCTGCATGTGTCGCGGCATCTCTCCATGAGGCACAGCATCGGGCGACTCCTGCAGACGCAGGGTCTGGAAGTCCACGCACACGCACCGGTCTGGGATGATAAAGTAAGGATCCACAGGACACTTCACACGTCCCGCTTGCTCACTATGGAAAATAAGAAAAACTTCAAACATGTTTTTTTTCCTAATAGCATGTAATAATCGCCCACACACAAAAAGAAATAAATAAAATCAACCAATAGATATAGAAATACAACTGATCTAAATGATAGAGATTTGGGAATGAACAGACTTACGTGTTGCACTTGCGAGGCAAAGCGTAGCCCTGTAGTCCGGGTGGCAGAGGAATGTTACTGATGACAGCACGACATCCTCTGCACTGCAGGCATATTCTTGTGGCTTTTGCCCTCACTGCTGAGGAGGAGATGATGATGCCAGGGATCTTTACCAGACGGGACACTTGCTCAGACTGTGGTCGATAAAAGAAAATCACAAATAAATCAATCTCACACTTAACAAAGAGCAACTACAATAATGGCATGTTATTTATACACACTACTTCAACTATGTTTAAACGATTAGTCAACGGGTAACGTCTTTTTAATATTAGCCAGTTTGACAATAGTTTTAGACACTCTTACTCACTCCTCATCTATACCACTATCCTGTATACAGGGTTGTGGGCCTGGAGCCTATCCCAAGAGACGCAGGGCAATAGGCAGGGTGCCAATCAATCATAGGGCACACACAAGCTCATTCACACACTACGGGCAATTTGGGACCGCCAATTACCACTTGCAACTGAATGTCTTTGGGCTGTGGGAGGAAGACGAAGCACGCGGAGGAAATTCACCAAGCACACTGAACATGCAAACTGTATGCACGCACAACGGAGGCGGGAATCAAACTCAGACCCTGGAGGTTCTTAGCCTTAGACCACAAAACTCAAATTTCAGGTTTACTTCAATGTGCTGCGTCTAATTATATATTTCACATCAACGTGTACAGCTGGACTCCCAAATAAAATGTGTGAATTTTCTCTAAGTAGCAGTTTATTAAGCATTTATAGAACGTTTAACATAGAAATGTTTACTTGTTCACTTTGTAACTGTCAAAAGTGAAGCTGTAATTTTTCTAACACAAGAACATTCAGAGATTTAAAAAAAAAAAACCATGAAAATCTGTTTTGTTTTTTTTGGTCTTATTTTCAGAGAGCAGCCAAGTAACGTGTTTAATGTTAAGAACTAAACTGTTTCATGGATGTTCCACAACATTAAACAACTATATGAGACATGCAAAATATTCATGTCTTTTTTTTTTTTTTTTAATAAATACAAAATATTGGTGCTGGTGCCAAACTGTTGTGGAATGAGAAGAATAAAACATACTGAGACGTAATTATTGGCATCATATAACCCTGTCACAGATTTCTTCCTATAAAATCATGTTCATTTCATTTTCAGATTGGGATCATGCACAATTTCTGCACCTCACCTTCAGACTGCGGATGGACGCGGGATGAGCATCACTCTTCACCATCACCTGGATGTCCTGAACCGTCTCTTCCCCTACCGGCCTCGGACGCGTGACCTCATCAGCAACTTCCTGTGCCGCCTCTTCGAGCTGTCAATCACAGCATTGCAACAGCACATTTTATTCATTTGATTTTTTTTCTCTCTCAACAAAACAAGCATTATTTCAGGAGCAGGTTACTGATGCATTCTGGGACTGAAGCTGTTCATGTTCAGCAAGCTGTGCTCACCAGGGGCAGGTTCTCCGTGGGCAGCTTGTACAGGCAATCTGAGAGATCCTCATCAAAACTGGCCAAGTCCTCCATCTCGACCTCGATCCAGTACTCTCCCAGAGTGTAATGCCTCTTGAGCTCATCTCTGTAGAAAATGGCCGCACAATAATCGTGTTAAAGTCGGACGGATACAGATAACTACAGTAAAATCAGCACACAACATAAAAAACATCATAATATGTATAATGTTACCAAACTACTCCACGGTTTTGGTATTAATAACGTAAAACAAGGTAAGTGTAATGAAACCATTGTGCAACACAGATCGAGAGATAATAACATGGATATAAAGTAACCATTCATTAAAAGAACATAGGTGTCTTTTCTGATTCTCTTTGAAGTACCTGTATTTGTAGGTAAATCCGGTGCGATCAGTGCCGACCCTGAATTGTCTCAGGAACTCCCGAAAGCGCTTTTTGATCTGACTGCGTTTCACGGAGCCTTCATCCCCGACTCCTTCTCCTCCGCCGAAGCTGTCGCTGTAATAAACTCCGGGATCATCAAATCCAGACATTTTGCTTTACTTTAAGCGCAAGTCACTTCCTTAAATAATAATAATTAAAAAATACCGATTAAACTACCAATATTTGCTTCCTATAGTCTTTACACAACACTCCAGCACACTCACAAAATGCCGACCACGCTACTATTTTCGCGGCAAAACTTTTGCGACCGCCTCAGTTCTCAGCTCGACTCCTCCCACTCTTGATTGGCTCATTGGCTCACCGACTCGTGCGCGTCAAACAAGGCGGGGCTTAACGACTCTCGTGGCGCGAAAATGTCTAAGCTGTGAACAACAATGGCGTTTGTCAAAGGGGTAAAACTTATACACAGACTCCAGCTAAGTGTGAAGTATTGTTAATCAGATAGATAAATAGATAGATATATAGATAGATAACTTTATTAATCCCAAAGGGAAATTGTATTTCACTTTGTAGATAGCAGATCAGATGTGTTATTAGAAATAGACCAAGTATTGTACAGAGTGCCCACATAAGTTATGGGTATGTACTTCATTATGGATTCCAGCACATATAGAGATGGCAAGAAATGAAGCACTAACAAAAAATCAAAATGACATGACAGTAAATCAGAAATGAGGTGCAGAAAGTTATAAGAAATATGTCAGAAACGGTGGGAAGAAGGAATAATTTGAAGGTGGCTATATATATAATACAAAGGAAGGTAGGAATGATAAGCACTGCGCGAAACAGACAACAGGAGTCAGTAATATACAGGCTACATTATTATGACAGTACATTATTTAAAAATAGGAAAAAGAACAAGAAATTATATACAGTATAAATAAGGTGGACAAGAGGAAACTGTACACCATGTCATGTTATACTGTCCAAAATATGCTGATGCATGATTTGGTAGGAGAGCTCGTTTCAGGCGTTCCTTTACTTTCCTCTACTAGATTAGTTGGAATCCTGATCCACGCTTTACTCCAGTAGGTGGCGGTGATGCACTTTTACGTTGTTCGGCAGCTCCCATAAAACAGAAGAAGAAAGGTTTAACGCCTGCTTCCAAAAACAGCAACGAAGAAGAAGAAAGGTTTAAGGCATAAAAGGCGCACTCTGTGGTAGCAATAAGGCTTACGTTTGGAAGCACGTTTTAAGCATTTATTTAGACGTTTAAGTTGATTTTATCCTATAGCGAGCTTAGTTAAAAAAAGGCATCCTGAGACACTGACTTTTTATGTTTGCAGTGCAGCCAATGCATTTTATACTAATTATCTCTGACATGTACTCTGATTTCCCCCAAAGTCCAAAGACATTCATTGTAGGTTGAACAGCATTTCCAACTTGTTCATAGTAGAGGTTATGTGCACCCATAGGTTGCAGGTTGGTATGCTCAGTTATGTATACCTTACAAGCAATGACCTCTGGCAATAATTATTTGATGTCGCCTGACAGTTCATTAATAATTAAATAATAAAGTAACTGCAATCACTGGTCAATGATAGCTTAATATTAAAATAAAATCATCCGGCTACGTTATATATTTCCCTAGCACACATCTTAGAAATCAACTGTTCACTTAATCAACTGTTTTGATTTTTAATCCAACAAATTGCTAAATGTTATATAGGGAAAATGTAAGAATGTAAATGACAACTTTGAATAAAAACACTTTTGTAAATCGCTCTGGATAAGAGCGTCTGCTAAATGTAAACGAATAAATATTCATTTTGAGTAAATGTGACCCATTTACTTAAGTATTCACTATAGACACTAGCTACAAATGTGTCTAATTCTAGCAGGTGTTGGATAGTAGGTTTACTCTGGTTTTTGTTCATTATATACACAATATTACAAAAAAGACAAAAAGGGCAGAAAAAATTTTGTGCGAAGTGTTTATTACTGCAAACTCATTCATTTTCACCCCATGCATCTTAGCAGAATCAGGCTACAGTATGTTAAGTCTTATTGTAACAGTCTAATTCCATTAAGCTGCTCTTTTGTCAAGTTATGTAATAGGTATTTAGCTCAGCTACTGATGGTTGAGATAACATTAAGATATGACTCCATGCTTTCGGCCAGTCTGTATGAAGGCGTCTACGGCACGATCGATGTCTGACTCAGTGTGTGCAGCCGAGATCTGAACCCGGATACGAGCTTTTCCTTTGGGAACCACGGGATAGGAGAATCCAATCACATACACACCTATGAAAAAAAAAGTTAAAGAAAAAAAAAATACTGGTTTAAATGAACAGTGTGACTTACTTTTTCAGGCCCATCATACAGTCACATATTTTTATTTATATTTTAGTGTTTTTGTTAAATAATCAGTAATTAATTGGCAATTATAACATTCTACAGGACAATTTTAAAATAAAAAGGTCACAATAAAATTACAGAATGCTGTTAAATCTGACTGAAGTCTTACCCAGTTTCAGCATGTCGTCAGCCATAATGGAAGCCAGACGAGCATCTCCCAGCATCACAGGGCAGATTGGATGAGCCGTGCCTGCAATGGTGAACCCAGCCTGTGTCATCTTGTTTCTAAACCTTGTGGAAATAATCAGAGACATGTTTTCATTTACAGTGGTAAAACGTGTTACAAGAAACTCCACAATGGGACTGAACAATTTGACACAAGAACATTTGAAGTAAAATGTCTCATTGTTTGATGAGCTTAGGGATCATTATGTAACAGGTACATGGCTGATTTTCTGAATGCTTATCTTTCTACCACTATGAGATAAACCCTAGCCTGTGCAACTCTCCGAGCAGAGCTCCTGCCCTACCACTTATTCCTACAGTAAACTCCTACCTCATGGTTTTGGCAGCCATGCTCTGTGCAATTTCATTGGATGCCAGCAGTAGTTCCACCGCACAAGTAGCAGAGCCCACAACCGGAGGGGGTAGGGAGTTGGAAAAGAGGTAAGGACGAGAGCGTTGCCTGAGTAGGTCAATTAAAGGTTTTGGTCCAACCGTGTAACCACCTGAAAGAATGAAGGACACCTTTAGGGTTAGTTATATATTTATATGGCATATCAAAAACAAACATTAAAACAGTCTGCATAGTCACCACTGTTGAGGTAAGCGATATACTCCAAAAAAAAATATTTCTGTATTTTTAGACTGAATGGCGATACACAAATTTCACAAATTTCTATGAAGTGGACAAAGTAGTTTTCTACAAAGGAAGACTGTAGAGCCCAGAGATGACAGAGAAATAAATATATATTGAGGCAACCATATTTCAGTAAACACTCCAAATACTATTGCATGTGCACAAGAATTTAAGCGTTGATTAATTCATGCAACATACAATGATCAGCCACTAATATAAAAACCACCAAGGTTTTTGGGTTTCATTGTGCTGTGGAGTCAGGCACCAGGATGTGGAGCCTTTGTGGACTGGAGTTATTTGTCTCAATTGGACTGAGATCTTGGGAGGATGGAGGTTGGGTTTTGACAGCCTTGGGTAAGTCTTTCTTTGCCTACTGGGCCCTGTGGATGGCAGGCTGTGGTGCACTGGGTGTTTTGGTGCCTTTCTATTGTGGCCAGCACTGACGTTTTTCAGCAATTTGTGCTGCATTGACTTTTTGGGTGTCCATGACCCTGCCACCAGTTTGCTGGTGTATAGTTGGTGATTAATGTTGTTCAGTTCACCTGGTGGTGTTAGTGTCACAATATCACAAAAACAAACTATCGTTTACTATGTCACAATGTATAGGCATTTTTTAAGATTTATTTTAGATTGGGGAGGCAATATGGAGTTGCTAGTCAATGCACTGTTATTAATTAGAGCATCATAACAAGAGCTGTAGTTTTAGAGTTGCTGTAATAATGTAATGTAAATATCCAAGTAACAATGTAGCCTTTACAATTTGATCCTTGTCAGAGTCACTCAAATCCATATGCTTGCCCATTATAAAATAGATGCCCATATATAAATAGATTTATAAGGTACTAACCCAAACAACTTTAGTACTCACTATGCACAATTTATGTGCGAATGAACTCGAAAGTTGTAGCAACACTTACCGGCAGCACCTCCAAGAGCTTTTCCAAGAGTGGAATTCACTATGTGCACTTTATCCATCACCCCCAACAGCTCATCAGTACCTCTAGGTAAAAATATAATTCTCAGAGTCATTACAATAAGCAATATGCACAGTAAGAGACAGACATGCACGGAGAGAAAACTTTCCTATCATTTCATTACCTAAGATATTAGACTAAAACTTAGGTATGCACCACACACTGTGATGGGAAATGTTCATTGTGCCTTCCTGTGTGTATGATAAGGTAAGGATTTTAGTTTTAGGATTGACCTTGGGAGTGTGAGTTTATGTTCATGCAAGACAAGGAAGGTTTTTGTGTGGGAAGCAAAAGGGGAGTCAGGACAAAAGTATGAAATGTGCCACCACAATTTCTTGGTGTCAAGAAGTGGGATTGATTCCGCTCTGAGAGACTGCCTCTGGGATTTTCCCAGGTGGAATTGAGGATGCACATCCTGGAGCATTTGTCTTTGTCTCTTCACGAAAATTTAACACAAAGTGGGAGAGAACCCGGAAGAGATAGACACAGCATCGGAATCATAAAAGAACTTATAGAAGGCGAGTAGACATTTTGATTAGATATTTGTGTGGTACAGGTTCTTGTCTGAACATTCCCAAAAAGGCAGACTTAAACTTGGTCCTGTGATAGTCTCGAACCAGCACAGGTTCTCATGTACCAATGTTCTTTGGTAGATAATTTACTGCCTTTCTGATAAGAACATCCACACGAGACATCCTGTGCTGATTCATACGTGTAAAATGTTCATCACCAAACTGACTGAGGCCTCCAGTGAAAATGGGCATGACCAAAAGTGTTTGCACATTGCAATTTATCTCCACTGCCTCACTATGAGGACAGCCTGATAGTGAGTAATAAAAAGAATGACTCAAAGTGGGTGAAAGCAGATGAGCATCTGCTCAAGGATAGAATGAAAAAAAGGAAGAACACACGTGTGCAATAGAACGAGACTGGCCCAGGGTGACAATGAATGCATTTCCACACGCCACACATTCACTGTTATTGGAAGAAATTTAGGAAAGTGGGTACAAAGGGCTAGTTTTTGTGACTGAAAAATCACCACCGACCCAATTGTCAGTTACAGTGCTTACATGAAGGATTATAGCATGCGTCTAAATTGGGTAGTGACCACTGGGTGAAAAGTGGAAATCTGTTCCACACACGAAACACAAAGATTCTATTTCACAAGGAAATGAGGAAGCAGATCCAGCAGTTGAAGCAGCAGCTTAATGTCTACTTACTAATAAACAGAACTTGTATACTTAAAACGTTCTAACTCACAGCAGATCACCTAGATTTACAGGTCATTTCTTCTCTACCCCTGAGGAGAGACCAGCATGGAGGAAGGCGAGCTGTGTGGTAAAAGAAGGGGTATGGTATGGTCACAATGAGTAAACTTGTTTACCCAAGAAATTATTTTTATACTATGCCAAGTTAATGCACAGTTGAGACCATGTGTCAAAAGGTAGGATGTATAACAGTATCCTTAGGCATTTTTCCACAAAGGGCTTGGCTACTTACTCCCAAAAATGTTGTAAAAAATGTGTCATTTGTGCCACAAACAAAGTAGGTAGAGGTGTCAAAACCTGTCAAAGTGTGCATCCACTTCCACAAAGACTTGGATTTCATCGAGTTAACACCAAGTAAAGGGAAGCGCTACTATTTAGTTGTAGTTGATGTTCTCTAAATGGGTAGAGGCTTTTCCAACAAAACAAGATGTCAGTGCAGTAGCAAAAGCATTACTGACAGAAATCATTCCACGATGGGGAATTCCAAAAAAAAAAGAAAAAAAATTAATAGTGACCATGGAACCCCATTTCTTAATCACTGTAACAAGTAGGTGAATATTTAGGAATTGACTTAAGACAGCATTATGTATACCATCCAGCTAGTGAAGGATCAGTGAAAAGAGAAAATGACAAGTGTTGTGCAAAGACTAGTCTGTCTTGGACAAAACCCGTCCCATAGAGCTATTGCACATGAGGACTAGAACAAGACAATGGGCAAATTGAAGCCCATTTGAAGTGCTGTTTGGTAGGCCTCCAAACACAGGAATTGGGCCTCCCGGAACCTCAGCAGCTGACAGACAAATGTGAGGATGAAATGTTGGCTGATTGTCCACAACCTATTGTCTGTAGTCCATAAGAAGATGAAAGATGTCCTTTCGGTGACTATGCATACTGACCTGCATATGAAACCAGGAGATTTGACTGAATTGCGAGGCTACAGGAGAAAGAACTGGAAGGCTAAGAGCTGGCTGGGACCATTCCAAATCCTGCTGATGACGCAGGGGGCAGTGAAGGTTTCAAAAAGGGCCATTTGGATCCATGCCAGCCACTGTAAGCAGGTGCCAGAGCCAGACCAGATGACAGAGAAGAACAGCTTGAAAAAGAACAACTAGAGCATGAGCATGTGGAATTAGGTAAAACTTCATGTAAAACCCCCAATAAATGTCAAAAAGGGTGAAGGTTTACAGATGAGTTTAGTTAGATGGTTGATGAGGCATCATAAAAACATTACAGACACTTTTACTCATCGTAGTGTCATTTAGCTGCTCATTCTGTGAGTGCAGGTCTTCCTCAGTGCTCACTCAGCATATTACAGCATGATTCAATAACACTAGCAAGTTTTGAAGCCCAATGCCAGCTGCCAACTCATATCACAACAACGACCTGGACATGTAAAAGTGACACACATATTAAACAAATGTTTTATATGTAAGCTTAGTGTAGTAGCTTAACCTTTATATTCTGAATGCATAAAGATGGAGGAGTCTGTTCTTTACAAATACACAGTAGATGTATATTCATTCCATGTTTCGACTGATTATGTTCATGTTTTTTGTGTAAAACATAGTAGTCAATCTATTATACAATACATTTTTAAAGTACTTGTGTAAGAAAACACCACATCAATTTTTTTCCCCCCAAAACGGGGGAAATATGATGGAAATTATTAATTGTGCCTTCCTGAGTGGGTGGGTGTGGGTGTGTGTGTGATAAGAGAAGAAATGAGTGTGTGTTCATGCAAGACAAAGAAGATTTTGAAGATTATCTGCCTTTCACACCTACAAATTCTTTAAAAGCAACAACTTACTATTAATCTTTATGAATCCACAAAAAGTAGAGCTTAATATTTTTAAAAATACATTTAATTAAACAATTAATATGTTTTGACACTAACACACTGGTGTTACCTATTATCTTAACAACATTAAATGCTTCTACATTTATTTTTTTCTTATTACAGAGAACACTTGGATATTTAGTTTGGCAGAGTAGATGAATGATAAGACCAAAAATTACTTAATTATTTATATATTTTAAATAAATTTGCATGTCTTTAATATGGTGTGATGGTTTAAAAAATACAGTTATAATATCACACCACAGTAAAAGCATTTAGTAACACCAATGACACAGAGAAACACCAGTGATGAGTAGGTCATTTAAAACATTATACTTTTTAAATTTACATTCCAGTTAATTTAAAATATTGAGTTTTAGACTGGGGATCAACCTTTCCTCTCTATCTCACTCATATCTCCTAATAAAAAAAAAAAAAAAAATGGGTGGGGGGGGCACTATATTTTGCAATACCTGAGGAAAAGTACAACAGTATAATGATAATAGACAATGAATAAAAAATAAAATTAATAAATTAAGAAAATGTATTTCATGATTGAAAGTACATAACATAAAATTTATGTATCTGTTATGTTAATTTAAATGATTTTACATCAGCAAAATTAAGTGACACCATTTTTGTAAAATGACTCACATGCTTGTCATACAAAATAATCCTAGATTATAAAAAAGAAAAAAGAAGAGATGATGCTCTTCCAATTCTGACCTGTTGCAACAGTTTACTACTTTTTTTCTTCCTACTCAGAGGGCACTCTGATGATTGATCTTTTTAATAAATTTCTACCACAACACATACAAGTTTTTGTATGAAGAATATTTATTTTATATAGTACATGGCAGATGATTTCATATAATGTCTTCTACTCACCGTCCACGAGAACCCAAGAAACCTGTTGCATGGCATTCGTCGATAAAGACCAACGCTCCATACTGCTCAGCAAGATCACAGATACCCACCAGCGGAGCCACATCACCATCCATAGAGAACACTCCATCAGTTACCACCAGCCTGAGGCGGCAGGACTATATTTAAAAAATAAGACATGCAGTGCTCCTGATTTTTTTTTATTTGATTGAGATTACCAAACAAATTTTAATATTACACAAAGATAACCAGAGAAAATATAAAATGCAGGATTTATTGCAGTTTAATATACAGTATTTTAAAAAAATGTTCCTCATTTGATCAGGTTTTAATGCAGATTAATTCCATGTTAACAACTTGAAAGTTTTTTGAACAACAAAAGCTCAAAAATGAAGCATAGAGAACTATGGCCAGCTTGGTTTTGGACAACAGGGGACCATGCTAATTCTGAGCTGCATTCAGCCCATTCCAACATGTCAGCTATGCCAACCTGGCAGGATGGATATCCTCTTTTCTTAAGATATTTGTCAGGGTGTTAGCCTAGCCTAGCTAGTGCATGGCTGCTGAGTATAATCACATGTGTCTACCTGGGACTCTTTCAGCTTTTCCTCCAAATCATCCAGGTTCATGTGCTTGTAGCGGAACCTTTGCGCCCGACACAGTCGAATTCCATCGATGATTGAGGCATGGTTCAGTTCATCAGATAACACGGCATCATCCGGGCCCAGCAGAACCTACATTTTAATGTTACATTTAAGAATATTTCACATGAATTAAAAAACTTAATTTGAAATATACATATAATAAACTGTGTTAGCAAGCCCACTGCCAAAGTAAGAGCTTTGATGTACTCCCCAGTTCCATATTTTGGTTGCACAAAAACGAACATCATGTTACTACGTACAAATTAGTGCACATGTAATTTGCAGGCCATTGGCTGGCATTTTATCAATAAGCTGTGGTATGCTAAATTTATATGCATTTTATTGATTTGCCAGGTTGCATACTGTACATGTACTAGAACAGTGGTTCCAACCGTGGTACTGAAGGACCCCTTGTCCTGCACATTTAGGTGTCATTTCAGTCCCAATACATTTTATTTAATTGATGAGCTAAACTTTTTTACGGTCAGCAAGATATTAAACATACATACAACTTTTATTTTTTGGATATTCTTTACATCAGAATGAAATTCTTTTATTTGCACATTTAAACTTTGTAAGGAAGCAGGGGTCATAGCGAAAAGTCAACCATGAAAAAGCACCTCAAAAGCAGACAGGGTTAAGGTCTTGCTCAAGGTGGCAGTTTGGTGGACCTGGGGCTTGAACAGCTGACCTTCCAAGCAGTAACCCAGAGCCTTACCACTGCCCAAAAATATTGATGGTCAAACCCACACCTCTGGGGGAAACTGAGACCCAAGCGCACTCAACCTTGCTTCTGCCGACGTGTGCAGTGCAGTAGATGATGGATTTGGATGTGCAGAACATGTTACATAATTGTGTTGTAACACCATACAGTGCATAATATTTTATTTTATAATACTTTAAATATGCATCAAATAAATCTTGTTTTAAGAAAGTGGTTTTCTTTTAGTCAAGCGTCACCAAAAAGTCCAGCCTCAACATCTGTTTGTTCCAGGAACGCCAGCTAAGCCTTTATAGAAGCATAGAAACAACAGAATAGGACACATATTCTTATGGTAACAAAATGCTTTAAATAGTAGAAATACCTCAAAGAGACCAGCATTGGCATCAAAACAGCTTGCATACAGGATGCAGTCTTCCCTTTCATGAAACTGAGCTAGCTTCTGCTCCAAGTGCTTATGAATATCCTGGGTTAAAATAATCAAAAATAAATGTCTGGTCACAAAAGTCACCGTTTCATTTATTTGTAATGAGCTTTTTTTTCACCTGTGTCCCACAAATGAACCTGACGGAACTCAGACCAGCTCCGTATTTCTGCAGTGCTTCAATTCCGGACTGAATAACCTCCGGATGACTGGACAGGCCCAAGTAGTTATTGGCACAAAAGTTCAATATATCTAAAATGTATATAGAAACACATGAGAAAGCTAAGCTTTGTTTGTGTTTTTGTTAGAACCATTGTGGATCTTAGACACACAAACCTGTTAAAAAATTATGTGTAGCTAAAAGGCAATGGCATAAACTAGCTAAAACAATCTTGTCTTATACAATAAATAAGTATGTGCAGCATCGATTTGGAGCATAGCCTTTGTTTATGTTACCGTAATACATTTCACAACAACCTGACTTTAAACATTTTTTAATTTGAATTAGGAAATGACATTTTAATAAGCTGTTTAACTTGTTCGCACAAAATTAAAGCTGATGTAACAAAGTCAAGCTAAGAGATCCTTGTTTTTCTTCCAAAAACTAAGAGATGGTATGATCCACAGTGGGGGTGTTCAAAATTGCCAATCACACCAAAAAGTCCTTCTTAGCTGGGAAAAACATTGCACTGGTCACAATGTATTTATTTTTACACAAACTTGTTCCTTAAACTATTGTGTTTAGTTTAATTGTTGTTGTGTTAAACTCTTAATCTAGTTAATTAAAGTTCATTTAGCTTAACTCAGTGGTCAAAGTTTCTTGCCCTTTGCCAGTGAAATAATTACATATTGTAACAAAGCAATCCATGTTTAATGGGCAGAATGTTCATACTTGGTTTTGATATAATAGAGTTATTCCGCACAGAGAGTTACTTGCGCTTTTAAAATGCAAGTAAACATAATTTAAATTCCTGGAATTTTTTAGTTCACCGAAATCCTCCGCTTACCGCCACGAGTGCCGTCCACATTGATATGCGGTCCCTGGCTGGAGGTAATGATTCTCTCCCCTTTCCAGGTCCCAGCGGCGCGGATCGTCTCCAGCTCGCCCTCCAGCACCGACCGCGCCTGCGCTATCGCGGAATAAGGTCGAGTCGAAATTACATTCTGGCTCTTCAGAATTTCTCTCAAAGGAGCTTTGAGTTGGCCAACAATTTTGCGAAGTGACATGGCGCTTTGCTGTCAAAGCCGAAAGGAACGTGTTGCCACGACGTCGAACAGCGCACTAACCTACTAGCTAGTGCACACAACAACCGCCTCACTGTGTTAAACACATGTAGTACGGGTAGTACGCGCCCTTGCCCTGTCACTTGTAGGTGTAGCTAAATAGACCAATCAAAGCGAGACGTAGGCGTGGCCTCCGGTGCTGCCTTCAAGTGCTCCTTTAAGTCCTGTGTTTTCACACGTTCCTCTTGTACTCTTGTATTCGTGAAGTGCAAAAAAGTTATTCTTTTATATATATAAGCTCCCAACCAAATGAAATTAAGTCCTATGGACTTCATTTCATGAAATGAAGTAGATATATATATATATATATATATATATATTCATGAAATGAAGTGGACTTTATTTCATTTGGTTGGAAGCTGGACACTCAGCAGAGCTTTAAACAAAAAAAAATCTACTTAAATGCAATAAAACTGTACACTTTAGCGGGAAAAATAACGTTTTTCAATGTTTGAATAAACAATTGTTCGTTTTTTCATCATTGTTCATAGACCTACTGAAACAGCTGGGCGGACGTCACATGAACGTGCTTACGTATTACGTCATTTACGCGGGAAATATACGCGCGGGGAGCTGCAGTGAGCCAATGTACAGCGAATGTGGAGCATCTAATGTTTTCCTAAAATTGGGCAAAATATTATAATTAGTTTGCATTACATTAAAAAAAAAGATATAATTTACTGTATTTTATTTTGTGAGTTACGGGTGCTGAAGATGTGTCTATGGAGTGAAAAATATTCAACTCACTTTGGATTTTACGCTTTGTATTTAATCTATTTAAAAGGGAGAAACAGAACTGATGATTAATTGACAGGAAGTTCTTTTGCTTGAAGGTAAGTACAATTTATAAAATACTTGGTTTGCGTTAGTAGGAGCAAGCGGGATGCATGTCTACTATCTAATAGCTTGAATGTTCGAGATAGAGAGGAAGTCAGAGAAGTAGAGAGTGGCAGAAAGAAGGATAGATGTCCCTAAACTTAAGGCAAATATCAATAAGTAGCAGTGAGCTATTTTTCCAGTGAATGTTGGAGTAAATACTTGTTAGCGGCCATGCCATACCCTCTGGGGTGACTTTAGTGTTACAGGGCTCTACATTTTCTTGGCCATGCTCTTATTCTTTGAAACTAACTGACACAGCGTTTGGTTTTCTATAGAGCAACGGTGGAAGAGTATAAAATCAAAACCCTCTTCTAGAGAGAGGTCATTACAAGTCCTTCTGTAATATCATATTGGAACAGTATTGTAGAGAAATTACCCTGGGAGGAAGTAGGGTCTTTGCCTCAAAAGTATCTTTTAACGAATAAAGTAAAAGAAGTAACATACAAATTAATTCACCAATGTTATCCGTCCAAAGCCTTTTTTAAGGAAATGTAAGTCAGACATTGATGTAAATTATTCTAGACAGGTACATAGAAACTCTACAAGACTCTTTTAGGTTTTGTGTCATCTTAAGTTATAGAATCTCCACTTTGTGTTTGTTTTATTATACCCTGGCTTCATCTTCTACTTCTTTGACCTTTTTTTAATGTTGTTTATTTGATTGTTTGGACTGCTTTTCATGTTTATAATAAAAAAAGAGTAAAAAAAAAATTGCGGACACGCAGAAACTCTGAACGACGACGCTTAGAATTTGATGTTATCCTATTGGTTACTTTAACGTTACGTCATTGGGTACGTCCCAGTTTCAACGCGAATCTTGCGCGCGAGTTAGAAGGAAAAAAAACAGGGAGCCCGACGGATCGCGGTGACTTTAACCTGGTTGACTCGAGGAAAGCTCGTTATGGAGTCAAATCGCTGCCGTAAGTAATGAAACGACGCGGTGCGCCAGTTATTAGTTGTTTGGTTTAAACTCGAGCCGCCGGGATCTTCGTTGATTTTTGACTCGCGGAGCGCGACCAGAAATCCACGATCTTCCAGGAAATCCCCGTAGCTGCGACCTGTAACATCGATGTTAAGGGATTTAAAAACGCTGGTTATAATGTATATACATTTATATAGCTTGGTTTATTTGTCTTTCTCTGTTTTTATTACTTTAAGACATTAGAAATCCCCCAATAGCCATGTTTTATTTTTGGATCTTTTAACTAGTCGTGTCGCAGTCGTGGAAACAAATCTACTAACTTGGTGAATATCAATAACAGTTTGTTTTGATGGAACGCGAACTTTGCATCTTTGGTGAAAACTTTTCAGAAGACTGGAAGTGTCGATAAACCGTGTTTGTGCTCTAATGAAGCCTGTAAACTATAATGAAGCGGCGGCGCGAACCGTCTGTATCATTATTATCATCATAAAGCATTTAAAACACGATAACAGCTTTAACAAACTAACCCCGAGTGACATGTCTTTTGTTTGTGAGTTATTAGTTTTGTCATTTCGCCTAGTTATACTTTGAATGACTATTAGTAGAGAAATGACACAAGATGGAGGACAGCAGCAGCAGCAGCAGTGCTGGATGTCACACTGTTATTAAAAAGCTGCTCTAGTTGTTGATATTAGCATTTTTACCGTTCTTCTAAAATTAACCTTATTTAATCCAGAACTCTCTAACTCAAAAATAATCAGGTTGATAATTAATCTATAAATTGAACCTGATGGTTTCTGAAGGTGTAAGGTTTCTCAATTAAAAAAAGTGTCAAATAAGTCAAATTGAAGAGTTATAATTTCACCTGGTGCAAGGACTGTAGTTCATCATCTTTGTTGTTGTTATGTTTAGGGCCGTACAGATGCCAGATACCGATACCTTGACTTCGATACCAGTTTAGATACCGAATTTGTAAGATCAGTTTGAACTGACAGAGAGACATGTAACACATTATGGTCAAGAGTTAAAGTAGGATTTGGCAATAAAACCCAAATTGATCCCCCCCCCCATTGTCAAACTGAAAATGCACATTCTTTAATGAACTATGCTCTTTTAGTATGTTCATGCACGAGCCTTTATGCGAACGTAGTTCCTTTGGCTGTTCTGTCACTCATGGCGAGAAGCATAGTACTTTTATCATACAGACTGAATTCTGAAAATTCTGCTCATGTGAGCCCTCTGGGCATTGAATCTGTAGATGTTAAGTCTGTGGTCTTTTTGCGCTATAGAGAAATATATTTTCATCAGGAAAAATCTTATAGCATGCTGAGTTTCTTAGTACGTCACTTATTCTCCTTATTTTTTGTTCCAGGTTCTAGGTTCACATGGATTCGACGCACGCTAGGATCAGTCTTCCAGTTTCTCATGTGTGGCTATGGCCAGTCAGGTAAATTGACTTTTGACCAAATTACACACAGCAATGATGTACAATAATTAATTGAATTAAACAGTAGAGAGTGGCTCTCGTATTTTAACATTAATTGAGGCATGGAACACCCATACTGGATCTCAGAGTAAGTCCAGTATTTCCCAAAATCTGAAATATACTTGCAGTGGTAGCCAGTGGAACAAGCCGGCATTACTTGCCAGGACAAAAGTGGTCTACTACATACAACAAACACCAAATACATATGAACTTTAACACAATATTTATTTGATATTTCTATTAATTTTACATTTCTGAGATACAACCTACTAACCCACCCTTCCATCTACCCAT
>JAOVVB010000026.1:17881965-17898205 GCA_028570985.1 Heterobranchus longifilis
TGTAGCCACAGTTAATATAAAATTAGCTGGTCGTTACACGGTAAAACCGACGCCATCTTTTCGATGTATTGACGGGTCTTCAGAGCCGTCGTTCAGTTATGGTCATGGACGTTTCGTTTTCCGACACACGCTGTAGCGGTAGACCAATCATAAATCACTGCGCCGTATTAGCAATATCATTAAGCAATATTAGCAACCTTTAAAATGGCATTATAGGGGCACTTTAATTGTGTGACTAAGAACCTGAGGCCTATCATTGTTGGTTTGATTTGCGAGTTTATGCACAGGTCTGTTAACGACCAAACAATTCCCCCTCAGGCGAAAGCCCACTACACATAACTTGTTATCTTAAACATTGCAACTGTTTTTGACTATTTGAACCTCACTCTCACTCACTCATTGTCTATTCCGCTTTATCCTGTATTTAGGGTCGCGGGGACCTGGAGCCTATCCCAGAAGGCTTAGTGCACGAGGCGGGGTACACCCTGGACAGGGTGCCAATCCATCGCAGGGCACACACACATACAAACACTCACACACTCATTCACACACTACGGGTACCCGAGTACCCGAAGGAAACCCACCAAGCACGGGGAGAACATGCAAACTCCATGCACACAGAGACGGGAATCGAACCCGGAACTATTTAAACCCTTGTGCTCAAATATGAATCACTTTTTCAGGTTATTAGAATCAAATATGTTTATACATCTGTAAATCAGCCATATTTAATTTAATGGCTCGATGTACAGAAAATTACAGATGCAAAGTCTGTTGGATGTAACATGTAGATTTCAGGTTTGGAATCAGTGTTCAGTTTATAGCACTGGTTTCATTTAGCATGAACTAGAATAAGTAACAGTCATTGACGGGTAAAGAGTTTTTAGAAATAGTACTACAAATAGTTTTTTTTATAGTAATAGAACAGATCAGCTTAAATGTAATCAGTGATATTATTATTTCGGTATTACAAATTGTACTTCCTTCATTGTCAGCCAAATACACTCCGTGATTGGTAATCAGAGAGTAAATCACAGATGAGAAATCAAAAAAGTAGATTGGATAAAGATTAAGTTTTGTCTTATAACACTCCAGGACATTAAAAATCACTTACGCCCCTTCAGCGCTGTTATTTCTGCAATGAAAATGTTAAGTAATCCCTGGGAAAATATTCAGTTTTTCTCATTTTAAAATTTTCTAATGAATGTTTATTGGCTTATTTTAAAGAAGATTATTAAATCTGGCACATAACTGTTTTTTTTCTCACCGCTTTGATTTAATTTATGGCGTGGGTTAGACTTTGGGCAGATATCTCGGTACTGCAAAAGATTCAATAAATTCTGTCTTGAGGCCAATTCAAAAAGCGCCCATAGTTTGATGTACGTTGTCAAAACTTTCGGTTTATACTTTGGCACAAAACTGCTCATAAAGTTCCTTTTACTCAGCATTTTAATTTCATTTATAAGTTCAGGCAAATCCCGAAGGACTGGCAAAGTTTCATTAAATTCTGTTTGCGTGATGCTGTGACAAAGTCTGGCTGGACATACAGACATACACACATGGACAGAATTTTATTATTACATGGAAAATCTATTTATTAATTCATACATGCTTTCTAATTATTTCACCTTGGTCAGATGGACCCGTTTTCTCTGATGTCACACCTATATAGAGTACAATACACACACACACACACACACGCACACACGCACATATACACACACATTCACACAATGAGTCTTGGGTGCCCATGACCCTGTCACCAGTTTACTGGTATATAATTGATAATGAGTGTTAATGTTATGTGCTGTTACTGTTATGGCTGATAGATATAGTTGTTTACATTTGAGAAATTTTTTTTGCTGTGTTAAAATACTTTTGCGAATTTTGAGAAATCCGATGTTGTTGTCAACACTAAAACCTCCAATGATATTAGAGGTCAAAAGATTTTTCCCGTAAAATGAATGATGTACAGATACGCTATATAGCCAAAAATATGTGGACACCTGACCATCAGAGCCTCACGTGGGCCTTCCCCAGGGCTATAAAATCAGCCTATTTAATGCAAGTTTAATTAATGCAATAATCACCTGACAGTTTATCAATCTAAATAATCTGCTTTTATTATCAGAATAAAAAAGGTCAAGTGTTTAAACAAATAACTACATTAGAACTAGCAGACTTTGTTCACAAGAGGGCACCATATTCACACTACATAACCTCTCCCTTTCTCACTCTGCATCTGAATGTCACACAATAGGACTGCAAAATAAACAAACACCAAAGTAGAAACTTGAATAAGGGCAGGAAATGAGTCATAACAATAAACAGAACAGATGCAAGACACAGACTAAATGAAATAGAGATTGTAACAAATTATAAGTAAGGAAACTCATCAGACAACTAATCAAAACCCTGGGACGATATTCTTATTTATTGAGATACACTGTACTTTCCATTGAATTATTATCATTATTTCGTAATGCAACAATGAAGTAGTCCAACCTGATCATATGAATGAAGTACTCAGCTGTAATTTACACACTCATTCAATAAGATTTTCAGTCACATTTAGTAACACTGATTGGCTCTGTGCAGGTTCCAGCTTCCTCCTTCTCCATCCTCTTTCTTCTTTGTTTAGAGACATGTTTAACTTGTTGTTTACATTATACTGTAATTATTTAAGTCATTTTAATTGGGCTTGCAAATTGCTGGATAGTCAAACCTTTTTTTATTTTATTTATATGTTTATTTTACCTATTTACAGTCAAAGCTAGCAACTATTTAAAAAAATAATAATTGAGAGAAATTTAATATAGACATATCTGAATGTTTATCTCACTGAGCCTAATTAGTTTAACATTGGAAATGATCAAACATGCAGCAGGAAGCAGCAATGAATCACCAAAGCTTTGTTCTATTTAGGAAAACCTTAATGCATTTTCCAATGTTGTTTTTACTACAGCACAGTGGCTTAGTGGTTAGCACTGTTGGCTTGCACGTCCAGGTTCGATTCCCGCCTTGCGTTTGTGTACATGAAGTTTGCATGTTCTCCCCACACTTGATGGGTTTCCTCTGGGTACTCCGGTTCCCTCTCACAGTCCAAAGACATACAGATTAGGCTACTTGTGTAAGTGTGTGTATGTGTGCCTGTGCCCTGCGATGGATTGGCACCCCGTTCAGGGTGTACTGCTAACCGTAATATAAGATAGACGTGTACAGGATGTCTGCAAACTGTACAGCATATGCTCAACAGGGCAAGAGATGCCATCAAGTGCCATTAGAGTTCCATCACAGGTAAACTGGTAGATATATGATATTGGTCCATGGGCCATATTGGGTCCATAGGCCCAATAACTGTGGAAAAGTTCATGCAATTATTATACAGAAACTTTTACTCAAATTGACCTATAATAATGGTACTTGGTCTAGGGCACAGAGATCTGCAGAAGTCTAGGATGCTGGGATATGAGCTCTAACCCTTTCCAGCAGTAGCCCTGACTAACTGCTGAACTTCCATTGTCCAATACATTTGAACTTGCTAAACTTGTGAACCTGAGGTATGAGAAGTTTGAATTATTGCCCTGTATTCAAAAATGGAATGTGTAAAAGTGAGTATGTCATGAGTTATCACATCACTCATTAAATGACTCATTTAACTTGTTCTTTTCTCAGGCACCTCTAGAGGGAGTCACAGTTTCATTCTTCACCCCTTTTACTCTTACTCACTCATTGTCTAGACAGCTTTATACTGTTGCAGGGGGTTTGGGACCTATCCAAGAAGACTTAGGGCACCAGGCAGAGTACACCCTGGACTGGGTGTCAATCCATCACGAGGCACACACACACATTATGGGCAATTTGGGAACGCCAATTAGCCTAATCTGCATGTCTTTGGACCCTGGAGGTGCAAGGCCACAGTGCTAACCACTAAGCCATCATGCCATCAATCACCACCTATTTCCTATGCAATTATTAAATTTGAACACTTAAGCGATTAATAGTTTTCTGTGGAACCATCTGTGTGACTCTTAAATCTTATAATTGGATTTCCTGTGGCTGAGGGAAGACTTTAATTCCTGGCATATTTGCCACACTATGTCGTAAGTTTGGTCCTACCTTGTATGTGTGATTTTTTTATGTTCCTGTCAGCTTAAATTGGTCTCTCTTTCAGTGGTAAAATTGTTTTCAATTGGATAATCAAGTTTTCATTTTCAAACCAACACTGTCACCAAGAAAATATTCCATTTAAAGCACAGACCTCAGAAAGTTAATTTTGTAAGCGTACTATTGCAACGTGCACCCTCAAAAGCACTAATTTATCCTTCAGACAATAGACATTGTGAATCTCTGGTGCAAAATCACTTTTAAATGACAGGGTCAGTGCTTTAAATAAGCAGCAAGCGACAATAGAGAAATAAGACAGAATGACATGTCTGTTTTTAGTTCCAGCCCACACCTTTGGAATAAACTAGAAGTACCAGTTTTGCAACTGTCGACTGGAATAGCAGAGTCAAAAGGAAAGGAAAAACAGGATGTAAAAGTTCTGACATAATATGCATATTAGATGTAAGGTGATAACCATCCTGATACATATTACTGATCAGTTTTTTAAAATACTTTCTTTCATCACTTTTAAGGCACTTGATTTAAATAGATTATTTCATCAGAGATACCAGACACAAATCTTTTTTGTATATCAAAAAGCTCATTTTTAGATTATCTGACTTGCATGACATTAATAATAAATAAATACAAATAGTGTAGATAATACTGCCCCTTATTTACACACATAATAATGTGATATAGTTTTGTATTAAATTTGGTATTTTAGAATTGGCATTAAATTTGAATTCTCTAAAATAAAAAAGGACTAATTATGTCAGTTATGCAACAACTAAACAATGAGTAATGAGAGACTCGCCTTCAAAAAGTACATTTTGATATAATATTCATGGGTCACGTTGGATCCAGCAGACACCAGTCCATCACACAAACAAACTTTCACATCTAAGGGCAATTTAGTGTAAGCAATGTTTTGGGAGGAGGGATGAAATCAGAGAGCCCAGAGTAACCAGATTTAAGGAACATGGGGAGAACAATTTAAAATTCAGAACAGACAGGAACCAAATAAGAGCCAGGTATGTTGCAAGTGTCTGACTTAATATAATCTGGAGGCTAAACAGACATTGCTGACAAAAAGCTTTCTAGTGTTTTAGTTATATAGAAAAATCTGATAAAGGGTTAGCGTACCACGATATTTCCCACAAACCACCATTACAGAAATAATGTTTCTAGAGATGAATCCCCTTCTCTATGTGGCTTCTGCAGAAGTGAGGTACATCAGAGCCACGTTTTTGTAACTGGAGCTTAGAGTCAAAAGCGATGCAGTGGAAACCTCAGCCTTCTATAAATGGTACAGCATAAGGAGACACACCCTTGGCACCCTTTTTCTCAAGTCCTTCACTGGCATGGCGCAAAGCTGCACTCCTCATTTACCCAGCACTTGGCCATTACTTTATTTCTGTCTAATTTAAAAACCAAGTCAGGACTAAATAGGCTTACCACAGTTGGGTGTTGTCCCCAACAATGCCTTTTTTAAAAAAAATGTAAACACGCCATAAAGTTCAAAATGATAGGCTGAGATGACTGGAATTACATTCCAAGATGACAACGGCATTTAAGGCTTCATGACCTAAACCACTTAGAGGATATTCATGTAAAACAAGAAATCTGAATATAACAATGAGCCACTCCATGCAGATTAGAAATGAGCAATATTTATTTCACATGTATATTACATAGAATAGAAAAGAATATAAATATCACCAACAAAATACTTTTGCAACATAGTAATAAGGCTGATGTAACACTGCTTCTCTTGCACTGAGGGAAAAAAATACCTGTTTTGGATCACATGATGCTCATTAATACCTGCTGTGAAACAGATAAGACTTGTATTTGGAAATTTGATCCATGGATCTGAACATGTTAAAAGCAGCACTTGATACAAGCCAATATTGGTTAACATATACTGAACAAAAAAAACATGAAATTCTTTTTAACTGATATTACTGGAATATTGCATATACTATACGTGTCTGCGTGTGTAGGATAAGTGTTTGGGTCACTGATGCTAAAACAGGCAAAGAATCATCAGGATAAATTCTGGACTATAGCCATTTACAGACAAAACAGAACATTTAATTGGAACTGTGTTGCATTTAATGTCTGCATTAAACATTGACTTTAGGTCATTTGGTATGCTTTTTTACATCCACGTACTTATGGTTAAAACTTTACCCACAGGAACTCCAAATCGCAAACCTATCCTCCTGCATGAACTGGTCTAATTGAAATGTATAGTATATTTGACTATTTAATTTGCTGTGACTATTCCATTAATACTCCCAGTAAACCATTATTTAAAACAAAAAAAAAAGAAAACAAAGTCTGAGGACTTTGACCAGCAGCTTGAAAAGAAGTATATAGTTTGTCATGCTACAAAAACAACAACAAATGTCCAATAGCCTGTGTAGAAAATGTCCAGTGAAAACAGGACAGTCCCCCACTGCTTTAGCATCTGGTGGTGAAGCTCCTGCCGCTGCTTCTGGCTTCTGTTTTGGCCACTAGCAACCGCAGACAATCTCCTGATGTCCGGATGATCTCTCTACCACTAGGACAGAAAAAGATGTCAGTGTTATTTTAGAATGTGGTATCTAAGATACAGAAACTGCTTTATGAAATGACAAAACACGTCTGGCTGTAGCTCCTACTTCTTCTTCTTCTTCTTCTTCTTCTTTTTAATCATTGTTTTGTTTTTTGTTTTTTTTACTTATATTTAAATTACAAAGGATCAATAAAAACAAAACTGGATTTTGCTTGAATTTTTGTATGCATGAATGATATTTACTGTGTACATTCTTCTTTAACTTTAACAATATTCATTCATTTAGATCATATAAGTTCTTTGCACCCACTTCAGTTTCATAGGTTAACCATTGACTTCATTTCATGTCATTTATATGTATGATTATGCAAGTACTCTTCCACAGATTAACACTTCTGGGTTATAGTGACAAAATGCCATTTCTTTTTTTTTCTGCTACCTTATCATCTTGCTTTTATCTATTTCAGAGAGTTTAGAGAATATACAATCAGTTTCCAGTTTATTAGGGACACAGTTTCTGTTTCCACTTATTGGTAATTTTATAATGTTGGTGGTCTGCAAACTTATCCATGATTTCTGTCTATTACCTATAGGGTCTTTCTTACCAGGCTTCTGAATGGGTCAAGTATCTTCCTAATTGATTCCTGTGCAACAATGATTCTTTGAGTTTGTGAAGATGTGTAAGTAAGTATGCATGTATACTCACATCTGGTAGTCCATTCCTACGAGACTGATTCCATTTACAGCCAGGATACGATCACCGAGTCTGAGTTTTTGGCACTGAGCAGCAGGCGAGCCTGGCACCACAGACTTTACATAAATGCCATTCACCCCCAGTGGAGATTTCTGGGTTAAGTAAACACACAACACAAGCCACAAACACATAAGAAATATCAGTAGGCTGTGTGATTGTCTCTCTATTATATTACATTTTTTACCCAATGACTGGATATTCCAGGAATTGCAGAGAATCTCAATGTAGCCATGATAAATAATTTCAAATGATTCTTGGCAAGGCTGAAACAAAGCCATTTACCTCCTATTGAACAATTTCTTCTAAATTGTTCAATAGGAGGTAAAACATGCCGCAGACCTCCACGGCATACTCCTTCATCGGCAATCTCAAACGGGTTGGGTAACATTGCAGCTCTCTACATCCACACATATGGGACCACTATAGTGCCTAATACAGCCAACGATTATTTTTAGGCACGACAGCTGCTGAGCAGCCACGTTTTAAAACCATTAAAGCTAACGGCGGTCATACAAAGTGTTCATAAACAAAGACTTAAGTAGATTCAGTGTTTTGCGTCAAAGTGGGTTGCCAGGGGGTCTCTTTTGACCTATGCCAGATTACTTTTCCTTCACCTAAACAAAGAATCCGACATGGATGACCATTGGGAAGTATAGTTCCTTATGGTACAGCCTATTTAAAATTCTTATGCCAGTAAGATTATCCTGCTAGGACATGAAATCTATATTCGGAAAGTGGGAAAAAAAATCAGCCGTAAGACTTGATTTATGGCCACATCCAAAATGGCACCAACAAATGTGTAAAAGCTATTTAGAAATATTTAGACAAACCAATGTGTGTGCAACCTTTGCCAGTATTTTTAGGTTGTTTATCCCCCCTTGGTATCTGTAGTACATTTACATTATGTGAGAGACTATGTAGTGTCTGTTGTTATCTCCTCATTATTATATTAATAGCCCTAAGCGTCTTTCATCCTGTTCTTAATAAATTAAGATGCAACAAAACAAAACAACTGGATAACTATATAACCAATTACCATGAACCTTGTAAAAACAAAGAACAGTTGTACTAAGGTTTTTCTCACCAGTCCGTCCACCAGCGCTAGGCCGAGGCCATGAGGTCCTCTTGACACTTCAACCGCGAACACCTCATCTCTCTCATCCTCATCCTCTTCTATTTCTCTCATCTCGGCTGCATTTCCTTTAAGACCATTCTCTATAGAGTAACACAATCACAACTCTATGTTACAGGTCATTCATGTGGTTTGGACTTAATTGAAACATTCAGTTTTTTATGTGGCAACATATAGGCTGTAATTTTAATGTATTAATGTATTGGAAGTCCTTTGATCCAAAATGAAGGCCTATAATTTCTATCAAGAGACTGAGCTAAAAGAATTTTGTGCTAGTTTCTAAAAAGTTCTATTTAAGGTTGAGAGATATAAAAACAGAAAACGCTCAGCTTTCTTTTTGCATTTTTATGTAAATGCTCATTATTCAGCATGTTCAAATAGAGCCCAACAGGTTCAAGGGGGATTTCCGTAAACCTCAAGCATTTAAACCATCGTCGCATGCTGTAATGGACTGACTAGACAAGCAAGAGCATAGGAGCATGAAACTGCTTTTCCTCTGGATGCTCCTCTGTGGTTCTGATGTGCCTCCCCCATAATGATCATCACAACACCACCGGAGCAGCAACAGTAAAAACCCCCAGCTCTTAAAACTTTTCACACCCTGGACCAGCACCCCAAACAATGGCTGTCCTGATTAAGATTCCACCCAGCAACTCGACTGTAAATTCCCATGACGCTTCATCCACTGATCTTTTTTTTTTTCTCCTGACATCACCACCACCTCTGTTTACTCCATATTATGAGATTAACCCTGTGACCAAAATAGTTGTAATATGTTAGCAAGGAAATGCCCAGATGTTAAACAGGTGCCTTTGATTGATATGAGGAATCCATAGTTAGTCCATAAAGAGCAGTAAAGAGTTGAAGAAAACTGATGATTTCCACCTTGAGGTAAATTATATAATATATTCTATTAAAATTATACATTATATAATTAGTTCAATTACAATTTGAACAAGAATTCTTTGTGAAAGATTTCTGATGCATAATTTCTTCATCACTAGCTTAACCTACTCATAAGCATGCACTGAAGATTAATCCCCATTAATCATGTGCTAAAGAAACCTGAAATCCCGAAATCCAGTTGGAAGAAAAAGCCTATTGTGTTTACTTTTCATGACCTGCTGGAAGGTTTAGCTTGAGCACCACTGAAGTGTCAAACACACAAAAGGAACCATTTTGTATTATCTATTAAATATAGCTGCACTCTTAATAATATAATTACAAGTACAGATTTACAGATATGTTTATTCCATGGACACGAAAGGCCTGTTCGGGAATTTCATCTGCACTGTTAATCCTTCCTTAATGTGACGGAATGTACTGAATCATCGAGGTGGAGGAGCTCAACCCATGGTGACAGGAGCTAATTGGGCTCGTTCCTCATGCTCTTTGCCTTCTCAATAATAACACCAATCAGAGCCAGAGCACACAATACCCCACGTATCGCATCCATCCCCCGCATTCCCGCATGACCTCACCACTCCGGCTGCCAAAAACAATAGACCCAGGGAGGAGACGGCCCATCCTTTGAACTTGATGAGCACCCCACAGAGAGAGCATGCCTCAAGCATTCTGTTTCCAGTCCAGCATGACAGCAATAGAGAAGATAGCTTGGAAAAGGAAAGTTTGAGAAATGATACTTCAGGTCATTTATATTAATCGTTATACTAGGCAGAGGCCTGTAGTCAAGTGCTTGCTCATGTTTTCCTGCTATAGTACTCCTGCCCTCCAGCTGTAGGTCATGGATTTGAGAAATTGCTGTAACTGCTTGTCTTCTAACACAGGATTTTTTAAAACAGGAATTAATCCAAGCCCTGTGCATAGAATAGGTTGCTTCCAACTACTGTGTTTAAAGCTAATCAGATAATGGATTACCTTTAGTGTTTTGTTTTGCCTCTTCTTGTAGACTGGTCTCAAGTTCAGAGAGCTCCAGGCCTTGAGGTGTGTTGGGTGGGGTGAGTAGGCAAGACGGGTCCAAGGCCAGGCTCTTGTGTGAGCAGAGGTCCGTTTCTCCAGGCAGGCTGTTCTGGAGCTCCAGGCTCTTCAGCTTCTGAGATAAGAGCGCTTCACATGAACCTAGAGCACTGTGGAAGCCCCTGAGCTGAGGAGGTGAGGCAGATAAGCATTGTTGTTGCTCCTTCAAATAACCACATCGAACGGTTGGACTGGTGGCTTTCATGTACCCAGAGCACTCCAGTTCTGAGCTGGATGTGGAAGATACTACTTGTGCATCTTCCAACAGGTCGGTGCTGTTGTCCTTATAAAAATAAACAGATATGAAAAGCATGTTAATTAGGATGAGCAAGCACAACCAGAATCATGCCTTCTTACCCTAGATGGAAGTTTATAGAAAGCTAAAGCAGTGAGTATGAGAGGTACCTGCAGTGGTCGGAATTCATTTTGTGTCTCGTTGATAGGGAGGGTTTGGATGAACTCCTGCAGGCTCTCAAGGTGGGACAAGAAAGCAGGCTCTGTGATGGGCTTCCCAAGCTCCAAGTGAAAGGTATTGTTCGGTAGGATAAGTGGAGGATGATTGTCAAAGCTCTCCAGAATTTCAGCTAGATAAGAAGATATTATTTATTATACTATTATAGACACAATATATAAATCAAGCTATATGTACAGTTATAAGTAAGCTATTCTCCATAAGCCAAGGTCTGCCACTGAGAAAGATGATGTGAGTTCCCTAACATGATCCAAAGATACAAAAATAACATTCCAATTAAAGACTACTTGTGAGAGGTGAGGGTGGTACATTAGACTAAGCGTGCCACCCCTACAGGACAACAACAGACTTGGCAGTTAACTTGTCAGTCAGCCAAAGGGAACAACTTTCAAATGACAGAAAGGGTGAGAGAGAGAAAAGCATAAAAGAAAGAGGATCCTGTTTGTTGCCACCTGGATACACTCATTCCTCCTCTTAACTCAGCCCTCTAGAACACATTGGCACAGGTTTGTGTGTGTGTGTTGGACTCACAGGTTTCGACAGCAGATTCAGCTTCGTCTGGGGAGGGAGTCCAGCTAGAAGGACAAGCCTTGCTGGAGTTGTATTCTCTCAGCATATGGTGAAGTTGCGCTGGATGGAGGTGAGGAAATTCGGCTCTAAGGGACAGCCAGGAGGTCTACATACAGACAACAACGTAAAATGTTAAAAAATGTTATTTAATTAAAGACAGTATTACAAAAAGAATTATATATATATATATATATATATATATATATACATATACAGTATATACCAACATACCCTTGTGTACCTTTTGTTATTTTATTGTGAAAGAGCATGGCAGAAGTATAGACAGAAAGCACCATCCTCTCCTGCTGCTACAATAAATCTTTCTATTTATACATGCAGTGTAAACATCTTCTGTTACCTACCCATAATCAACCCTGACACTTCCCTCACAATGAACTCACTAACACAAAGACACAACCCAAACTGAGGACACTTATGTTTTAGGGAGTGTTCGGAGGTCTGTGCTGAATATAAACAGACAAGGTGATGACTGGGGCACTTCACAGGAACAGTTGCCTTAACATGCCAACCCATCATCAGATCTCTTGAGAAAAGCTCCCTTTCACTTACGCCAGTCAGCACATAAGAGTGGAGGCTGTTGTGCAGAAGCTTTAATCACATGCTCTAATTGGCAAATTGTAGGTTGGTCTATACGAGTATCTACTTCTTCAGAGGTATGAATATGATACATACTGTACTTATACCTGACCACAATTATAAACTAATGAATGCAGGTTGGTGTGTCCTTTTGTCTAAGTTGAAAGCAGCTACGTGGCTCCTCTTTATATGCTGTGGTTTAAGGTTGGGATTTGTGTAGAGAATGCTGCACTTTCTAATATATGGAGCCTAAACAACAGAACAACACATAGAATCTTTGGGTAACCTCAGCAAATCATTGCTAATGCCAAATGTAGCACCAGCGACTCATTGCTAAAGTCACTGATGTGTAAGGCAGCTTTGGAAATAACAGATGTGAAAAGGGTGACGCATATGTGGTTAAGCACATTGCTGAATTACAGACAACCACAAAATGCCCAAGCTACATGGGTGGAACAGTTAAAGCCAGCCTCCTAGCAACTGGTCCACTCAACTGTTTTTTTTTCCAGAGCTCAGCAAGACAGTTTCTGCTGATATGCAATACTGTACCGGGTTATGTTCAGTGACATGTAAGATGGCACAGATCAACCGTGTCTAAAAACAAACAGGTTTAATGACATAGTATTTGCAAATACATACACATGCTTATCACTGTATACCAAAGATGACCATACTCATTCTTTGAGAGGTACTATCTCCTAAAAATTGAGTTCAGGTTAAGAATTAGGGCATTGTACAGAAAACACAACTGTACTGCAGGTTAAAACAGATTAGGGCTACATGTGAACAAAAAGTTGAGATCTCACTGGTACTCTCACTCTCACTCATTGTCTACACCGCTTTATCCTGTATTCAGGGTCGCGGGGGGGCCTGGAGCCTATCCCAGGTGGCTTAGGGCACAAGGAGGACCAATCCATTGCAGGACACGCACACATACACTCATTCACACACTACAGGCAATTTGGGAACGCCACTTATCCTAATCTGCATGTCTTTGGACTGTGGGAGGAAACCGGAGTACCTGGAGGAAACCCACCAAGCACAGGGACAACATGCAAACTCCCTGCACACAGAAAGCCAGAGACGGGAATCGAACCCGGACCCTGGAGGTGCAAGGCGACAGTGCTAGCGACTACACCACCATATTGTATAAATAAGTATTTGGACAGCAACACCATTTTGTGATTCTATGATTATTTTCTTTAGTTGCCTTATTTCTTAGTGCATTCATTCTTTCTTAGAATGCACCAAATTGTTGATTTAGTAGCTCAATTTTTCTGTTCCATGCCATCTGATGTTTTTTTTTTTATATTTCAACCAAATGATGGCCTCCTTCACTTGCATTTGATGCTTGTTCATTGGAACCAAAGAGCTACTGATGCAACACTTGGAATCAACTCCAGACCATTTATCTCCTTGATTTGTAAGAAACAGAAGACACCATCAAACAGCTTAGCAGTCAGTTGTCCCATTACTTTTAAGCATGTGAACAAAGAGGAACAGTGAGATATATAAGTCTCTAACTCCTAAATAGTTTAAAAATTCACATTCACGTGTTAATGACTTTATTTCAGATCCATTGTGGCGGTATACATTTACCAAAAATTGTGTAACTGTCCAAATGACACTGTACCATAAGTATCAGAGGACGATTAGTCATTTATGTTTCACAAATGGTAGACAAGAGTCAAGGTCAATAATAGTATGAGCTCATTTACAGCCCCTCCCTGGCACCTCTCTGACCTCACTTCCTCAAAGAAAATAAAGCAATTTGACAACCCCTGTAAATCTGTTACAGCACGGATGTGTCCTGGTGTCACCTTGTAACTTTTTGTGTGTCCTATTAACATGATCACTTCCTGCAGTTGTGATCCGTCATGTGAAACCGCACAGGAAAGCTCCTTTAAGTAATACACTTACACTGGATTACAAGCGAAACAGATTGAAACAGAATTATAAGTTAATATCACAAGTCAGCTTCACTATATTTTATTTACGTGTTTGAGATCAGAGGGTGGCTGTTCCCCCTCAATGTTCTGTGCCATCTGTTTTCACAACAGAGGAAATAATAAATTAGCTGCATGAGCAATATTTAATTACATCACTCAAAACACAACGTGGTCCAAGTCTTTATGTAATAACTACACTTACTGCGTGCCGCAGCATGCCTTTTGGAGTATCATTCGGATGACGTCAGTATTAATACACTCGCGTCTTAGCTTTGGCACTCTCGGTGTCATATAAGAAGAGTACAAAGTGTACTCCAGTCATAAGGAAATAAATATGTATGAACTTTGTTATCAGAAGAAACCATGCTGTTATGTCATAATATATTGAACCTGGCACCTCAATTGAGTCACTTTGTTGTTGTTCCTACATGATCAGTGAGATATGGGGCTCAATACAATATCTTTGTAATTACAAGACACCTCAAGGGCTTTAGCGTAGTCTAGCTACAAGATGATAAGTGAGTTTTACTGAAAATTTCCCCCAAATAATTTACAGGTTTAAAATCCATGGATTAGTTATGCAAGAGCAGGTAAGGTTATTTAGGTGAAAAAAAATCTATTCTTAGTACATGAAGTCTGACCTGTAGCAAATTCTCCTTAGGGGTGGCCAGTAGGTTGACGGCTGAGGACAGTTTCTGGAAGAACTCCGCAGCCAGATCTCCCAAACCAACACTCTGGGTCCAGTCCATCACCAAATCTAGGTTGGCTCGGATCTGTACTCCTCTGGACCACTGATAGAACCCACCTTCTGAACCTTTAAAAAGAACGAAATTCACAGCTCATTTTTCACTTGAATAATCAGTATTGGTGCGGACACGCGTCACTCTTTCGCAGCTGAAATAAGGATGCTTAAAGCAACATGTGTCTACATACGGAATATGGTGCATTGGACAGCACTCACCTCTCTCCATAAGGATGTTGAAGAGTGAGGCATTGGTGAAGAAGAAGAGATAGGCCAGGAGCTGTGAAGATATGTCTGAGTGCACCTCGAAGGTGTTGAGCAGCTGTAATGCCTCCTTTAGGACATCCAGGATGTTGCTGACACCCGCGGGTATGCGCAGCTGTCCGTTCTCAGAAAAAGGATTACTGTCTAGCAATCCTGGCAGCACTGAATACAATCTCTACAAATATATATATGGAGATAATCAAGGATACGTTTTACATTGTATTTAACATTTGGTATATAATATAATGATAAACACACAATTAAGAATGAAGTAAAGGTACAGCCTTATTTATTTATTTATTTTTGACTACTAGAAAAAAGGAACAAAAGAGTTTCCTCCCAAAAGTGCTAAATAAGTATTTCATGACATCATAATGTGAATTCTCTGCCATGGAAATATGTGTGTCTATGGAAATCTTGATATATTAGACTGTGTGCTTAAATACAGTATAAACATGTAATTTGTTCAGAAAAAAACTGTTCAGAAAAGTATGTCCTACATTATAAATGTAACCGTCAAAAATACAATACAGTGTAGAAAAATAAATAAATTTAAAAAAGGAGAAAAACTAAAGATACCAGATAGTTCTATATCAGTATTCTTAGGAGTAAAGTAAGATGCAGAATCTACTCCAGGCATTGTATGTTCTATCTGAGTCCACAGGAAACACGGCACAAGCAGGTTTCCTTTCAGCGTACAGATTGGGGTGGCTCTGGGAAATGTCTCAGCCACGACAGTCCATTGTTACAATCACACTAAAGGTCTTGAGCGTTGACAAGATAAGAAGCTACTCCCAGTCTCATGTATATACCCCACTGACCCAGTGACTACATTTGCAGATAACAGACAGCAGTTATGATAGAAAATACAGGCTACAATGGCAAACAGATTAAGCCTTTGTGCCCTTTTTAATGCAAAAATTATTAAAGCGATGCAGAATTAATATGGTTCCTGTGGGAGGAAAATCTTAGAGTGTACAGGAAACATGGAGGGAAGTTCTGTGCTGAAACACAGGAGTATAGCACATTGTGGCTTGGCTTGCTTGACTGCAGCAAGACGTAGGAGTAAAAATTTGTTCCTGAGACCTTTCTACCTTTCTGATTTTAATTGTC